>CAMZMU010000096.1:40290444-40598051 GCA_947311845.1 Poa pratensis | reverse complement strand
TCAAATTGTGTGGTTTGATGTGTGCAGTAGCTAATTGTGATGTTGATGATGGTTATGTTGAGTGATTGCTTGTATAGCTTAGTGATTGTTTGCATTGTTTGTTTGTTAATTAGACGAGAACGTTGTCGGATATATCGAGGAAGGAGAGTTTGCTGAATTTGAAGAACAAGAGCAAGATCACTTTGCCAAGCAAGGCAAGCTATTCTCTGAGCTTGCACTACCAACATATGCATCTACTTTCATAACATGTTTACTCTCAAAGCAAGATTTACAAAACCCATTTCAAAAATATATGGATATTATTTTGCCACCCTATGTAGTAGTTTATATAAAACTTTAGGATGGGAAAACAATGTTGTTTATTCAAAACTCCTTTGAAATTCTTGTGAGTTTATGGAACCGAGATGTCGGTGTTGGATGGAAAGTGGAAAAATGGTGATGTTTATGAAAAATGCACAGTGTCCTAGTACTATGGAAACCAATCCTACCCTGTGCGACCACATTTACCACATATGGGAAAAGGCGTAGTCATGTAGTTTGCTCTTATTAGTATGGGATACCTCATCGACGGAGATGACTCCGTTATGCATGAGGGGATGGTCCGAGGATCTACCCCTGACCCGGGTCCTCACACAAGTTGGTGGGGAGGATAGAAGGTTCCACCATAAACCGCCGGACAAAACTATGAGTCCTCACACTTAGGGTTTCTGGGGAAACCGGACTGGGTGTCGATGGAAAGTGTCATATGGGAAGGATCCTATACTAGCATGAGCAAATAAGAGGCTATGGCCGGCGGCTTACTTCGCATACACCTGGTATGGCGAGACGTGGCAGACACGATGAGTTGCCGGATGGATGTGGGTTAAAAGCGTGCTACCTCTGCAGAGTGTTAAAACTATTCGAATAGCCGAGTCCTCGGATATGGACAATTGGGAGACTGTCCTAAGACCTTGTGCAAGTTTTTAAAAAGCTTTGAGTTTTAAAAAAAAAATGAGTGGAGATGTTTCCTACACCTATACCAACGGATCGGTATGAGGTGGTTGGATGAAAGTGGACCATGACGGGCTATGGTCGGAAAAAGGAGAGTTTTGGAAAAACAGATGAAAATGGTGACTTCTTTAAAGATAGTTATAAAACTCTTCTTACCTTTTTCAATAAAGATATAGAGATGTTTTAAATAAGAAAAGTTGTCAACTAAAATAAAACTGGTGCATACTCATGTTGGGTAGTTTGCGAGTACATTCAAATGTACTCATATTGGTTTCGTCCCTGGCTATTGTCCTAGCCAGACTACGAGGAGGAACACTACCGAGCAGGAATATGGCGACTTCTACGCCAACTAAGGATCTCCACAAGTCAGCTGCCTGTCGGGTTGTCATCGTTAGAATATGATGTCTACGCCGTAGCTTCCGCTGATATTTGGTTTGGCCCATGAAGGCACCTATGTAAGAACTTGGTCTAAATGACCATTTATGTAAGACTTTTATTCGGTACTGTAATGGATGTAAACTTTGGTATCCAATTCGGATTATGTGCAACGACAGACTGATCACGGGATCGTTGTGTTAAGCATAATCGGGTATTTCGGACAGCTAGTCCGGGGTCCCCACAGACTTGGTATCAGAGCCATCCTGACTTTAGGAAACCTTAGTTAGCATGGTCGTTTGTCAAATGTTACAAAAGATGAATTTCTAAAAAGAAAGGAATGAAGTATTTTCGAAAATTGCTTATCTCCAATCCTCTTACTTATGCAAAATTTTACTCTCATTAAATATTACATTTTCCTTAGTATCCCTAAAATTTTGTACACCTCTCATTAAGTTTAAAATTTGACTCACTTGTTGCCCTACTATATTAAAATTTTGATATACTTGTCACCTAACTAACTTAAAATTTTGCTTAAAAACTGTAGATGGCACTCCACTGGACCGAGTTCGTTCAGCTGGAGAAGGACAGCAAGCTGACGTTTGAGAGGGACTTGTTCGAGTTGACCAAGCTGTTAGGTCGCCCCGCTCCAGAGTTTGAGGGAGCTCAGATTGATGTTCACGGTGTTGGAAGGCTGAGCTGGCTCATCAGATCGTCAGTTCGCAGGAACATCAAGTCTCCCATTCCAGGACGCTCATCTTCACCACCAAGGAGGCCACCTGGGTTGACGGTCTCTGTACTGCTACACAGAGGATGCTAGCCCGACTTTGTGAGGAGCACAAGGCGGAGTTAGTAGACTCCCGTTTCCGGTTCTACGGGAGGCGCAACTGTGATGGACACCCTACTCCTTCACCTTACCACCCGATGTTTGGGAGCTACATCATGGACATGGAGATCTTACTTCAGTGCACTCAGGATGATCTGTTGCGCACTAGGATTCAGCTCACTTGACCGCGAGTCGCTCGTTGAGCTTCGCGAGAACGAGATGAAGCTGATGGTGGAGAAGGTTGCTCTTCTCAGGAAGAGGGCCCAGCTGAGGAAGACTATCGTGAAGCTCCGCACGAAGGTGGCAGAGCAGGAGGACTGATTGAGGATCTGAGCACCATACTGACGAGATGGAGGAGGAGGGCGAGGATCTCCGCAAGGAGAACGACGCTTTCCTCAGTGACGATGATGACTTCGTGGAGGAGATGGACTGTGAGGAGGAGGATGATGAGGAGGAGTTAGTTGACGAGGAGGAGGAGCCACTCGAGCCAGTTCTCGAGGACGAGGAGGAGGATCCCGAGGAGCCAGCCTACCAGTCAGATGCTGACGTGTTAGAGCTGGAGGTTCCACCTCAGTAGGCGAGTGACTTGATCACTACCGCAGGATTAGGTTGACCCCTATAGCTAGTCGAGTAGTAGCAGTGGTTCTTTTGGAAACCAGATGTTATGTTGTAAGCTTGATGTTGTTGTGAACTCCTTGATGTATTGTTTGTGAAATATAAGTATGTTTGTCTTGTTTAAATCTGTGTAAACTATTTTCATATAAATCTTAGATTAATCAACCACTTGAGAGATCGTCTTTTCCCTTAGTCGAACTTTTCTTGCCTTGTCTCTTATACCCGGTGTGCTTCAGGATGCCACCCCGTCGCAGCAATGCGGAAGGATCAGGATCAGCCACCACCACCGGACCCAACCCCCACCCAACTTCTCGCACTTATCATGGAGGAGCGTGAAAATGCCCGGCAAGAGCGCCAAGCTCATCTCGCTGCCTTACAACAACTCGCAGCCGCTTACAACAACAACAATAACAACAACAACAACAACAACAACAATGGTGGTAACGGCAATGGCGATGGAAACCAGCGATCTACCTTGGGTGATTTTCAGAAGACCAACCCACCCACCTACTCCAAGGGACTTCACCCACTAGAAGCCGATGATTGGCTTCGCACCATCGACAATAATTGAAGTTGCTGCTGTGGGAGAAATGAGAAAGTGTTGTATGCAACCCACTATCTCGCTGGACCTGCAAGAGCTTGGTGGGAAACTACCAAGACTCTCCAGCCAGCTGGTCATGTCATCAACTGGGCTGAGTTCCAGGAGAAGTTCCGCAAGAAGCATATTCCCAGTGGTATTGAGAGGAAGAAGGATGAGTTCCGTAAGCTGAGGCAGGGAAGTAGAGATGTGGTCGGTTATCTTGAGGAGTTTACCGACTTATCTCGGTATGCTCCTGATGACACCGACAAGGAAGAGAAGAAGATGGAGCGTTTCATGAGTGGACTTCATGATGAACTTCAGTGTGCTTTGGTTATCCATGACTTCCGTGATCTGGAGTCACTTGTGGACAAAGCCATCCAGCTGGAGACCAAGCGCAAGTCGATGTATGAAGGTCGCAAGAGGAGGATGAATGCTCAGGAAGGCTCGAGCAGCCAGAAACCTCGTATCTTTCAGCAGAACACCAGGCCTGCCTATCGTCCACCCCAAGCTCCACGCCCCAATTACCCTAACCGCCCAAACAACTTCAACCGCCCCAATGACAATAACCGTCCCGGAGGAAACTTCAACAACTTCACCGCAATCCCAATGTGATCTGCTTTGAATGCGGCAACAAGGGTCACTACTCCAAAGAATGTCCCAATCCCAAGAGGAATGTCCAGCGCCCCAATGCGCCGGCACAGAACAATGGTCAAGGCCGCAATGGAAATGGAAATGGCAAGAATGCCGCACCTCGCGGAAATGCTGCTGTTGCCAAGGGTCGTCTGCACCACATCAATGCTGAAGAAGCTCAGGATGCTCCGGATGTTGTGCTGGGTACGTTCCTTGTCAACTCAGTACCTGCAACTGTTCTGTTTGATTCTGGTGCTACCCATTCATTTGTTACCCAAGAATTTGTTGCTAAGGGAGGTTTAGTTAAGAGCCTCTTACCCAAACCCATGGTCATCCAAATCCCAGAATCCACCGTAGAGACCAAGATGTTTTGCTCCGATGTACCCCTTGAGATCAAAGGAGAAAGTTTCCAGTTAACTTAATTGTTCTGGGAACCCAAGGCATCGATGTTATACTCGGTATGAATTGGTTAGCCAAGTACCATGGTCGAATTGACTGTGCCAGAAGAGCTGTATCCATCACCACCGACAAAGAAGTAGAAGTGGAGTATGTGTCTAAAACTAGTCAACCTCACCCAGGCTGCCATGAGAGCATAGCTCGACCCGCCCTAGATGAGATCCGTGTTGTTCATCTGTTCAAGGATGTTTTCCCAGAAGAATTGCCTGGTATGCCGCCAGATAGGGATATTGAGTTCATAATTGAGCTTATCCCAGGAACATCCCCATATCCCAAAAGCCTTATCGGATGAATCCGGAAGAACTGGTTGAGTTGAAGAAGCAGTTGGCTGATATGCTAAGCAAAGGTCTTGTCCGCCCAAGCGCTTCACCATGGGGATCACCCATTATTTTTGTGGACAAGAGAGACGGTACCACACGCCTGTGTGTGGATTATCGCAAGCTGAATGACGTGACCATTAAAAATAAGTACCCTCTTCCCAAGATCGAGGATCTGTTCGATCAAATGAACGGAGCCCGAGTCTTTTCAAAGATCGATCTTCGGACAGGTTACCATCAGTTGAAGATCAGAGAGACAGATATTCCCAAGACCGCCTTCACCACTCGTTACGGTTTGTTTGAATACACCGTGATGTCTTTTGGTCTGACCAATGCCCCAGCCTATTTCATGAATCTCATGAACAAGATTTTCATGGAGTACCTCGACAAGTTCGTGGTAGTTTTCCTTGATGACATCCTTATTTATTCCAAGACCGAAGAAGAGCATGCTGAACACCTGCGTCTAGTTTTGGAGACCCTCCAAGAGCACCAGCTGTATGCCAACTTAGCAAGTGTGAGTTTTGGCTCAGTGAAGTGGCATTTCTCGGACATATTGTGTCCGCGGAGGAATTTCTGTTGACCCTGAGAAGATACAAGCCATTCTTGACTGGTTATCCCCAACCAATGTTTTTGAAATCCGAAGCTTTCTCGGACTTGCCGGTTATTACCGCAAGTTCGTTGAAGGATTTTCCAGTATAGCCAAACCTCTGACCCAACTGTTGAAGAAGGACAAGAAATTTGAATGGACTCAGAAGTGTGAGGATAGTTTCCAAGAACTGAAGAAGAGACTAACCTCAGCCCCAATCCTGATCATGCCAGACGTCACCCAGAGTTTCGACGTGTATTGCGATGCATCACGCCTCGGACTTGGTTGCGTTCTGATGCAAGAAGGCAAAGTTGTGTCGTATCTGTCCCGGCAGTTGCGACCGCATGAAGAGAATTACCCAACCCATGACTTGGAGTTAGCTGCTGTAGTCTTTGCTCTTAAGAAGTGGCGTCCCTATCTTGCGGGACATCGCTGTGAGGTCTATACGATCACAAAAGCTTGAAGTATATTTTCACCCAGAAAGATCTGAACCTGCGACAGAGGAGATGGATGGAATTAATCAAGGATTATGATATTGGAATCCATTATCACCCGGAAAGGCTAATGTAGTTGCCGATGCCCTTAGTCGCAAACCTTGCACCCTGAATGCCCTGATCCAAGCCGAACAGCCAGCCTTGTTCAAAGACTTCCAAGATTTTGGACTAGAGCTTGTTAGCCATGGTTATCTCGCCAATTAGAGTTAACCCCAACCCTGATGGATCAAATCAAAGAAGCCCAGAAAGGTCATGAAAGCATAGAGGGATTAGGAAGAAAATTTCCCTCGGCAAAGCACCCGGTTTTACCGAAGATGCTGAAGGAGTGCTGAAATTCAATGACCGTATCTGTGTGCCCAATGTCACGGAACTTAAGGAGTTAATCCTGAAGGAGGCCCATGAGACCCCTTATTCAATCCACCCCGGCGGAACCAAAATGTACCAAGACCTTCGAGAAAGATTTTGGTGGCATGGAATGAAGCGAGAGATTGGTTCATTCGTAGCCAAGTGTGATATCTGTCAGCGAGTCAAGGCTGAACATCAGCGACCCGCTGGATTGCTTCAACCTTTGAAAATTCCCGAGTGGAAGTGGGACGAGATTGGAATGGATTTTATTACCGGACTTCCAAGATCCAACCGAGGCCATGATTCATCTGGGTCATCGTTGATCGACTGACCAAGGTTGCCCACTTTGTTCCTGTCAAGACCACTCATACCGGAGCTCAGTTAGCAGACCTGTATATTTCCAGAATAGTGAGCCTGCATGGTGTGCCTAAGAAGATTGTATCTGATAGAGGCACGCAATTCACCTCAAGATTCTGGAAATCCCTTCATGAAGCCCTCGGAACCAAGTTAGCCTTTAGCACAGCTTATCATCCCCAGACCGATGGCCAGACTGAGCGAGTGAACCAGATATTGGAGGACATGCTTCGCGCATGTGTTCTATCCTATGGTTCCAAGTGGGAAGATTGTCTTCCGTTTGCAGAGTTCTCGTACAACAACAGTTATCAGTCTAGTCTGCAAATGGCCCCTTTTGAAGCCCTTTACGGCAAGAAGTGTCGTACACCCCTGAATTGGTCCGATACCGGAGAGAGCAAATTGTTCGGACCAGATACCCTCCGAGAAGCTGAAGAGCAAGTTCAGCTTATTCGTGAACGCCTCAAAACTGCCCAATCCCGTCAGAAGAGTTACGCTGACACCAAGCGCCGTGATCACTTTCAGTCGGAGATTATGTTATCTCCGAGTGACACCCCTCAAGGGAATGCAGCGTTTCCATGTCAAAGGAAAGTTAGCACCAAGGTATATTGGACCCTTCAAGGTCATTGCTCGTCGAGGAGAAGTATCCTATCAGCTGGAGTTACCCCAGGAGTTAGGAGATTATCATGATGTCTTCCACATTTCCTTGCTCCGGAAGTGTCTTGAAGTTCCTGACCAGCCTGATGTTTTCAAAACATCGACCACCTCTCCATCGACCTGAACCAAGACCTGACTTATCGTGAGAGACCCCTCAAAATTCTCGAAGAAGATGTTCGTGTTACCCGAAGACGTGCGATCAAGTTTTACAAAGTCCAGTGGACTAACCACTCTGAAGAAGAAGCAACTTGGGAACGCGAAGATTATCTTAGAAGCGAATTCCCAGACCTCCTTAAAACCTAAGCCTAGCAAATCTCGGGACGAGATTTATTTTAAGGGGGGAAGGATTGTAACATCCCAAAATTATTATCAGGATTATATTCCAAAAATGAGAGCCAACAAAAACTTTTGTTGTTTATTGTATGTTAATTGCTTTTGTTACTTGAGATGTTGTTCTTGCTGTTTGTGTGAGTGTTTGCTCTAGTGAACACTAGTAAGAAAAAAAAACAAAATATAAAATCAAAGCAAGAAAAATAAAAGTGACAAGTTGTCACATGAAAATCTCAAGTGACAAACTCAATTATTTCAAACCAAAGTCAGTGGAGTTGTAATGTAAACACTCCCCATTTTGTTCCTACCACTTTCCCCTCTCAAATATTATTTTTGAACTAGTTTTAAAATTCTAAAATAAAAACAAATTGAAATAAATTAAAAACATAAACAAAGTACTATAAAGAAAATGTTTCAAAACATTTTATTATTTTATGCCAATTTTTGTGGAGCTTCTGTACATTATGGGAAGGCCCCACAAATTTTTGCAAATTTTTCTAAAATGTTTAAATGCCCTAATTAAATCCTAGAAAACCTTCTGGATTTAACAGAAGGACTAAAACAGAAATAAAAAGAGCAGAGAGGAGGCAGGGGGTTTTCTGCAAAACGTCATCCCCTACCTCTCTCCCTCGCCCCGACGTGCCGCCGTGTCGCCACCACCGTCGTCGCCGTTTCCGCGCTCCCCAGGCCCCCCTGGCCGCGCACCCCTCGCCCCCGTGCCTCTGCAGCCGCGGCGCCGCAGAGGAGGGCAGTTACGCCGCCCCTCGCCTCGATTTCCCTCCACTGTCGCCGTGGCGAGCTCGCCGTCGTCGACCAAATTGGCCCAGCTCGCTGCTCCCCGACACGCCGCGCTTGGCCGAGATCTTCTAGAACACGTCCGGACCCCGGTGAACGCCTCGTCTCCACGTCCCTCGCACCGCCGCGTCGGATTGGGGAGAATATCTCCGCCGTGTCGCCGTGGACGTCGCCGTGCACTCCGTCCACCGTACGCCGCATCCCGCGCTATAAAGCCACCCCGCACCCTCTGCGAACACCACACCACCCCACTCCCTCACTGACCCCTCTCAATTCGCCGTGCACCGCCAGGAGGGCGTGCTGTGCCGTAGCCACTGCCGCCGTCGAGGTCCGTCGTGGCCACGACGCCACACTGCCCCATTCTTCCCTCTTTGGCCTGCACTTACTTCCCTCTGCTTCACCGCACTCACCGCACCCTTTTTCCCTTTGATCAGTGCCCAGACGCCGTGGGACTCGCCGGAGCTCGTGCCCGTGGCCGTGGAAGTTGCAGACCACGCCGTCACCGCTACACTCCGTCCCAGCAAGCACAACTCGCGCTACAACCTTACCCGAGCCTCCGCCGTCGATTCACGTCATCGCCGCCGTCTGCCGTGCCCTCTAGGTGAGTTTTCCGTCCACCTCGCCGTCGCCGGAGCTTCGGCGCCGCCCGTTTTAGGTCACCGGAGTTCGTCGACGACGTGGGCTACGTGAGCCGTTGGATCTAATCCAACGATTGCGTACCGCTTCGGTTAAGTGAAAGAGAGAGAGAGACTGACGGGCGGGCCCCGCTCGTCAGGATTTATTATTTTCCAACCACGCACTGTGTCGCTGACGTGTAGGCCCCACTAGTCAGCCTTTTCAACATTATCCAGAGGAGGGAATTTTCGAATTTCAAACTTCTCTGAATAATCAGTACTGGATCCAACTTTGAAATTCAATATCTCGAGATTTAGGAATCCAAATAAATCAAACTCAACTGTTCTGGAAAGCTTATGAAATTGTTTAACCAACACAATTGGTCTCATGTCATTTAATTAAATAAGTAAAAATTATTATTGAAAATGCTACAGAAGGTTTAAATTCTAAACTTGTTTGTTTCTGATGCTCTGTTAGTCCAAATAATTCCAAACCAATTTTGCTAGCTTAGTACTGCCTTGTGTTAGCTCCCTAATTTTGGTAGAATTAATTGAGTAGTATGAATTGTTGACTTTAAGATAAACCCTTCTGGACTAAAACAGACAAATATGTTTATTGGTTGATCCAAATGAGTTAGGACCAATTTTGTTAGCTCACATATAGCCATGTTTAGTTACCCTAAAAGGGTTTAATTTTTGGAACAATAGAATTTAATTGGTAGCTAAAACTTGATTTTAAGCTACTGGATTCAATCCAATGTGTAGGGAGTTTGGTAACTCCAAATGATCCAATTCAAATTGGGTTGTATTCTACACATCAGTGGTTTCCATAGAATTTTAGTTTGTATTTTTGTGACCAACAGAACTCAAGTTGTGGAATTAAACATGAATAACTAGTTCTGCCATAATTTAGAAGTAATTAAAAAGTGTTTAATTCAATTTTGTTTGAAAATCAAATTGTGTGGTTTGATGTGTGCAGTAGCAATTGTGATGTTGATGATGGTTATGTTGAGATGATTGCTTGTATAGCTTAGTGATTGTTTGCATTGTTTGTTTGTTAATTAGACGAGAACGTTGTCGGATATATCGAGGAAGGAGAGTTTGCTGAATTTGAAGAACAAGAGCAAGATCACTTTGCCAAGCAAGGCAAGCTATTCTCTGAGCTTGCACTACCAACATATGCATCTACTTTCATAACATGTTTACTCTCAAAGCAAGATTTACAAAACCCATTTCAAAAATATATGGATATTATTTTGCCACCCTATGTAGTAGTTTATATAAAACTTTAGGATGGGAAAACAATGTTGTTTATTCAAAACTCCTTTGAAATTTCTTATGTTTATGAAATACCGAGATGTCGGTGTTGGAGTGGAAAAGTGGAAAAATGGTGATGTTTATGAAAAATGCACAGTGTCCTAGTACTATGGAAACCAATCCTACCCTGTGCGACCACATTTACCACATATGGGAAAAGGCGTAGTCATGTAGTTTGCTCTTATTAGTATGGGATACCTCATCGACGGAGATGACTCCGTTATGCATGAGGGGATGGTCCGAGGATCTACCCCCTGACCCGGGTCCTCACACAAGTTGGTGGGGAGGATAGAAGGTTCCACCATAAACCGCCGGACAAAACTATGAGTCCTCACACTTAGGGTTTCTGACGGGAAACCGGACTGGGTGTCGATGGAAAGTGTCATATGGGAAGGATCCTATACTAGCATGAGCAAATAAGAGGCTATGGCCGGCGGCTTACTTCGCATACCCTGGTATGGCGAGACGTGGCAGACACGATGAGTTGCTGGATGGATGTGGGTTTAAAGCGTGCTACCTCTGCAGAGTGTTTAAAACTATTCGAATAGCCGAGTCCTCGGATATGGACAATTGGGAGACTGTCCTAAGACCTTGTGCAAGTTTTAAAAAGACTTTGAGTTTTAAAGAAAAATGAAGTGGAGATTGTTTCCTACACCTATACCAACGGATCGGTATGAGGTGGTTGGATGAAAGTGGACCATGACGGGCTATGGTCGGGAAAAAGGAGAAGTTTTGGAAAAACAGATGAAAATGGTGACTTCTTTAAAGATAGTTATAAAACTCTTCTTACCTTTTTCAATAAAGATATAGAGATGTTTTAAATAAGAAAAGTTGTCAACTAAAATAAAACTGGTGCATACTCATGTTGGGGTAGTTTGCGAGTACATTCAAATGTACTCATATTGGTTTCGTCCCTGGCTATTGACCTAGCCAGACTACGAGGAGGAGCACTATGCCGAGCAGAGTATGGCGACTTCTACGCCAACTAAGGATCTCCACAAGTCAGCTGCCTGTCGGGTTGTCATCATTAGAATGATGTCTACTGGCCGTAGCTTCCGCTGATATATTTGGTTTGGCCCATGAAGGCACCTATGTAAGAACTTGGTCTAAATGACCATTTATGTAAGACTTTCTATTGGTACTGTAATGGATGTAAACTTTGGTATCCAATTCGGATTATGTGCAACGACAGACTGATCACGGGATCGTTGTGTTAAGCATAATCGGGTATTTCGGACAGCTAGTCGGGGTCCCCACAGGAGGGTCCATACATCGTGACAGAGGCAATCGGCGGCGGAGCTTACCGCCTGAAGGACTCGAAGACGGGGACAGTCTGCAGCAACCCGTGGAACGTTGCGCAACTGCGCCGCTTCTACGCCTAATCGACTCCCCCTTGTAACAAAGTGTACTATGTCAAGAGGCGGCAGGTTCCAGACGCACTCTTTCCCTTACCAGGGTACCTGAGGGGACTGGAAGGGTTTTAATGAGGCGGCCTGCTCGCAAAAATCAATGAAGTGATTTGTGGAACAAGCTCTCCCCTTTACTTTTTCAGTCAAAAAGCAACATAAAAATAGGCCGTCATCCGACGCACTCGGGGCTGCGCCATACAGGTCCAAGTCGAAATCCTAGGCCGCCACCCGAAGCACTCGGGGGCTGCGCCGCACAGGTCTAAGTTAAACCTAGGCCGCACCGACGCACTCGGGGGCTGCGCCATACAGGTCCAAGTCAAAATCCTAGGCCGCCACCCGAAGCACTCGGGGGCTGCGCCGCACAGGTCTAAGTCAAGCCTAGGCCGCACCCGAAGCACTCGGGGGCTGCGCCATACAGGTCTAACTCGAAAATCCTTGGGCCGCCACCCGAAGCACCCGGGGGCTGCGCCGCACAGGTCTAAGTCAAGCCTAGGCCGCACCCGAAGCACTCGGGGGCTGCGCCATACAGGTCTAACTCGAAAATCCTTGGCCGCCACCCGAAGCACTCGGGGGCTGCGCCGCACAGGTCTAAGTCAAACCTAGGCCGCACCCGAAGCACTCGGGGGCTGCGCCATACAGGTCTAATTCGAAAATCTTTGGCCGCCACCCAAAGCACTCGGGGGCTGCGCCGCACAGGTCCAAGTCAAAATCCTAGGCCGCACCCGACGCACTCGGGGGCTGCGCCGCACAAGTCTGACTCGACACACCTCGGCCACACTCGAAGCACTCGGGGCTGCGCCGCACAGTCTAATTCAAAATCCTAGGCCTCACTCGATCCGCTCGGGGGCTGCGCCATACAGGTTCACAGAATCTACAAGATACAATTTACTCACTCGGGGGCTACCCCCACCTCGGCATACATACACTCATATTTCCACTTGAAAAATTTCTTTTACAAGCTAACGCTATACAACAATCTACTACTCTTATTCTACAGGCTCGCCCTTTGGCGCATCGAGTGGCCCTACAAGGTGCTCACTAAAGCTCTGGACCTGCTGAATCATCTGACGCGCAGCCGCAAGAGTATCGGCGTAGTCACCCTCTCCAGGCAAGCCGTCAAGCACCTTGTACAGTGGAAGATTAGGCCGATGCATTCGAACGTACGCCAGCGCCACGTTCGCCCCGGCAACAAGTTGAGTGTGCACGACTTCCTTCAACGCACTGCCTTCACGGAACCTCTCCAGCAGCGCAGCCAGTCCATTAGGCTGCTCGTTGTGCGGGAAGTACACCCTGTTGATCTGCCAGAGGGTTTTTCTGCAACCTTCCAAGAGCACAGCAGCCCGCCAGGTGCGATCCAACATTCGAGCCAGTACGCTGCCTCTGGATTTATTCGACCAAAATGACGCGCTTCGGGTGAGTCACCGGCGGCTTCTTTCTCCACCCGCTCATCTACTCGACTTTGCTCGGCCTTCCAGTCAGAATTCACATCTGCATCAAGACAAGCTACTAGAACAGTAAAAGGATAAAGAAGTCGAAGCACGGTGCTAGAAAACCAACCTTGCAGCTGCCGACTGATCAAGTCTATCTCGCCTAGCAGAAACTCCTCTCGCTGGGAGAACGGCGCAACGGGCCGCGACCTCAAGCGCTCCAACTCCAACTCCGCGCTCTTCAACTTCGACTCGAGCTCAACAACCTTGTTCCTCATGAAGGTGATCACTCGTTGATCATTCACGCTTCGCGCAGGAGCTGGAGGAGCTCGACGACGACGAGCGGGTGCAGCCGAAGAGGTGTCCTCCTCGTCGCCCGCACCAGTCGTTCCAGCGACCCCAGGAGCTTCGCCCATCTCAGACTGCCAAGTTCGACAGCGTCAAGCAAGAAAAGAACACATTCTCAAGTTTAGATATGAAAGAAGACTCGAAGACACAAATTCACATTTCAACATCAGCATGTTCGCAGCCAGAAGACCCGCAAACTAAATAGTTCATTACAGACAAGAACCAAAAGCAGAAGAATCCTAAAAGAACGGAGTCTACATCACAGACTCCGAGTGGGAACGGCTCTTCCTAGCAGCCAACTCTGCAGCTTGGCAATCCTCTTCTCGAAGGTGGCGACCAACTTCGCAGCCAGCTGACTCGCCTGCACCTTCACACCGCTAAGGGACGCGGTCCTGCCATCAGGCTTCCGAGGGAAGTCGCTGACAACCTTCTCAAAATCGCCTACGACTTGGTGACCAAGAAGTAGCTGGAAAGTGAGCTCGGAGCCGCGTACCGTCTGCGCACGCGTGTAGTCCGCCAAGGTGGTTGCATTGCCTTCGAACGGAGCCGCAAGCGCGTCAACAGCAACTAGCGGTGGCTTGCTGGGGAAGATGCTCTGGTGCACAGTCGCCAAGGCGCCTGTCGACTTCTGCAGCGCCGCCGAAGCATACGCGCAGACGCGGTCCATGAAGCCAACAGCCTTCGCCAAGTCGACATTCTCGCTGGAGGACCCTTCTGGAGGAGCACCCCCGCAAGTCTCTGATCAACAGAAATCCACGCCCATAAGACATCAGAAGTCGACAAAAGACAAAGTAGGCACTGAGCTGAAATACTTACTTCCAACAACATCTGCGAGTGCGAGCAAGCGGTCGACCTGGGTCTTCTCCAGATCATCCCGAGCTTGTTCACGCTCTTGGGCTTCACCCAGCAACTTCTCCAGCTCCGCGACCCGCTTCTTCATGCTCTCCTTTTCGCCTGCGGATCAACGGAGCAAAGTTAGCAATAAAGGCAGTCGAAGCACCCCTCGAACACAAGGGTTCACACTACTATTCGCTTGCTCCAGAGCAGTGCGGAGCTGATCCCTCTCCTGCTCCATGCGAACGAAGGCTGCGGCTCCCTCCATTTGCTGGCGATAAAATGGCTGCAGGAAACACAAGACATCAATCTGCGCCCGACTATTCTAGTCACGCACATCTTCGGGGGCTACTCCCATCGGGAGCGCTGTTCGCGCACCCGATACAGATTTTGCAGAACGAGTCAAAGGACACTTACATGCTCAAGCAGCCCAGCGTCAACCGGAGTCGCATCAGCAGCTTTCTCTGGCACGGAGGAGGTCGAAGTCTTCAAGGCCAAAGCGTCACCCGCCAGAGCCTCTTCTCCGGTCGTCTTCGCAGTCTGCTCGATCATGGGAGCAGAAGTGTGCTCCATCTCACGAGGGGAAGAAACAACAGCGCCAGTACGGTCGCTGTGACAAGACAACTCAATTCAAGGACTCGCAAGTGAAAAAGCACACTCGACAAAATGAGGCAATGGTTACGCGACTAACCTGGCGACATCACGTCATCTTCACTTCCCAGGGAGACGGAGGCCATCCTCGCAAACTCAGTCGGCGGTGCAGAGCCGAGGGGAGGCACGACCAAAGGCTCAGCCAGGTCACTCGTGTGCCTAGCGCCCGAAGACGACTCGCTAGTCTCTTCCTCGTTCACACCCGCCTCCTTCACGGGCGACGAAGCAGAACCAGAGTCGCCACTCTTTCGCCTCTGCCGCTTCCGCAGCGGCTCCTCATCTTCATCATCCTCCTCCAACTCTTCACTCGGAGAGGTGGCGGAGGGAACTTCATCGTCATCAACCTCGTCCTCAGGGAACTCTGCCTTTTCATGAGGTCCATTCTCCATCAACGGAGGAAGACTGACATAGCTCGAACGACCTGTCAGCAAATGAAGCATTCGAGTCAGGCAAAAGATTCGACAGAAGAAGATACAAGACAAAGCAAACGAAGCTCACCTCAGGCACAGGATTATTAGGCCCATACGGCTCGACTGGGCACTTGACATTGCACGGGTCAGCGGCTCGGAGACTAGTGATGCTCCTCACCTTCGACTCGACTGCGTCATCATCGAGCTCTTGCCAACATCCTCACGCGCCCACATCGGGTGGACGCGAGTGAGGAGCGGCTGCACCCGAAGCCTGAAGAAGGTGGCGATGAGGTGAATTCCACCTGTCTCGCGCCCGAGACTTTTCAGAAGGCCACGAAGAAGCGTCAGCAAGGGCTGAGTCGCCTCCCTGTCCTCCTTCGACAGCGGTGCGCCCACGCGTTCGTCTTCCGCAACCGCGATCAGCCGCGAAGTCGGGAAGCCCTTCCTGGTCGCACCTGATGTAGAACCACTTCTTCCGCCAGCCCTGGACGGAGTCGGACTTCTTCATCTGAAAGTAGGAGGTGTCGCCACGCACCTGGATGCCGAAGCCGCCGACTGGATACACCTGCTTGCTCTTCCCCACGTTCCTCCTCACGAGGAATAGCGACTTCCACAGCAGCCAGTTGGGTGCGATTCCCAGGAAGCACTCGCAGAGCACGAAATAGCTCGCGATGCTCAAGACGCTATTGGGAGTCAGATCGTGGATCTGAATCCCATAAGCGTACAAGAGACCACGGACGAATCGTGGAGGGGAAACCCGAAACCCCGTGGAAGGAAATCCACGAAGCAACGCGTTCCCCCTCGCGAGGAGCGGGGAATACCTCTTTCCCAGGAGCGCGCACCGTCGCCTTATCTGCCGGCGGCAGCACCCTGCGCGCGGAGGGCCTCGAGGTCGGCCTTCTTCACCGACGATTTGACCCAGTCGCCGTCGGGCTTCTTCATCACGCTCGCCTCGGCGGCGGCGACGGCGCCAGCAGCAGGCTTCCCCCTCTTCATCGCGGCCTTGCTCATGGAGGGTGGAGAAAGAAACTGGCAGAGCAACAATGGCGGAGAGAAAGCAGCGGAGACGATGGCAGAATGGGGATGGAATGAACTGTTCGCCGCCGCGGTAAAAAATATATACCGCGTGGCCAGTTAATCCAGGTTGTCCTCAGCAAAACCGCACTCCACAACATCATCTGGCCGTCCACGTGTCGCGCGGAGATAGCAACCGTCGCCGGCCACGCCGCCCACTACGCGCGGGAATCAAGGCGCCATCATCACACCACGAAATTTTCGCGCCCAACGGTCAGTATAAAGCGGCAACCGCTGTCTCCAGTCAATACTGACAGTGGGACCGCACTGCCACGTCCCATCGGACACAGAGTGAGCCAAAAAACGTCAGCGCTGACGTCAACGGCGCAGGCGTAGCAAGTAAGCCAATGGGCTGATCGAGAACTCGAGCAATTCATTCGAGTGCAAAAATACAGTAAGCTCTAAGAGCCGAATAAACTCGAACAGTTCATTCGAGTGCAAGAAGATTCAGTAAGCTCCAAGAGCTGAAGAAACTTGTGCAGTAAGCCAAACCGGCCGAATACACAGTAAGTCACGCAAAGCCAGTCACGACTCCAACATGTCGAGTCCTTCTTTACTCCCATCGGGAGTGGCTTTTCGACTGAAGAAAAATTGAGTTTAACCTCAATTGCAAGTGATTCAGCTTAATCTCGGGGGCTACTCCCATCAGGAGCGCTATTCGCGCTCCCGAGTGAATCAGAACAAAAGCAGTCGAAAAAATCACCGACTAAGGCTGTACTCACAGTATCTTACCCTGGAGTTGACAGTTCGACTAAGGAATCCTCCATAAGCCCTGAACGGCCGGAGTCGACCAATTTTACTCGTTCCTTTCAGGAACCCGGCGGCGTGCCCAGGAGGAAGGAGTCCTTTACCCGACTCTACGATTCGACTAAGCACTCGGGGGCTCCTGTCGTGGGGTCACTCTTCGACTACCCCACGGTGGGGATACCTGGGTCACGCCAAGCCCATCAGCCTTATGACGAGGGCCCAAGGAAGGCCCAAGGAGGACGACGTGCGGCCCAAGATAGTCGACGCTAGGTCATGTGACCCCAGCCATGCTTGTAAGCGCCATCGGCACCGTTCACCTGAGACCTAGCCTACCATATAAAGGCTAGGAGGGTCCTTCGCCTAGGGTACGCTCATAGCCGCCACCACAAACCCTAGCGAGATTGCCATCTCGCCATTGTAGCCACAACTCGCCATTCAATACCAGACAAGCAGGAAGTATGGTGTTATCCTCCGGGAGCCTGAACCTGGGTAAACGCCTTGCTTGTCAGCCGTCGTGATCACCAGCGCTCATCTCTCTCCCCTTCAATCAACCCGGGGTACACAACCCAGGGATTTGCCGAGTCCACCCCTCGTCACCTGGCCTCGCGGAACGCACGGCCAATCGTCTCCGGCGCCCGCTACGGCGGAGGTGGCGGAGGTGATGGAGCCTCCACCAGCCTCCATCCAGCCCCATCCGGTATCATCTCCACTCAGGCGGTGCCTGGAGTGGCGGGACCCGCCGCTGTGGGGCGGAGGAGGATGGAGCCGACCTCCGGTTGGCAGCGGAGGAAACCCTAGATTGGCGGCTGGGCCCTGGCGCAGATCTTTCGGCCGTCGGAGATGACCAGCGGCGGGGCTCGGCGTAGATTTTCTGGCCGCCGGAGATGACCAGTGGCTGCACTGGCCACTGGCTGCAGGCGGCGACGGGCCTCGAACATCCTCCAGCGAGCGGAGGATGCCAAGGCCCAAGGCGAGCCCGTCCTCGTCGACGACCTCGTGCGGCTTCTCCACGCCGGCGCCGCACTCTCCGCATCCGCCGCCACCTCGTCCCAGTCGATGCTCCAGAGCTCTCGACATTGTCGATTCGATTTGAGTGGGGATTGGGATTGAGTCGAGGTGGAGAGAGTGAGGAGGTGGGCTTTTATTGCACCGACGACGCGTGGTCGCCGCCGGTCAGGGTACCTCGCCGGTCAGTCTTCTTTCCGACGCGTAGGCCCGTCCTGTCAGCCACTAAGGTGCGGAGGCGCCCGGGCGCGTCCGGGCGCGTCCGGGCCGCCCAGATATGGGCTGGGTTTGAGGTGTGATGGACCGCCCGGACGTTTGGGGCCGTTTTGGGGGCCACGGTTGGGTCGCGTTTTTTGGCCCAAAGGCCGTCCGGGCAGTCCGCCCGGACGTTTGGGCTGCCTATGGGGGACTCGCTTGCAGATGCTCTTATAAGTGGTGGATGTAGGACCTCCGACCGTGCAACATGAGTCACATGCACACAACATTTTTCTACGAATATGCACACTATATAGATCGGCCAAACGCACAATGTTAATATTGGCCATCGGAAACAATTATAGCGTCAGTCGCTATTCATGGGTGGGTTATATAGTCGACCATCGCACACGATCAAGCAAACCGTGTGCGATGAATAAAACTTTGCGGAGGTCAGAATAAATATTCCATGTACGATGTGGACAACATCGCATACGGTATTTTCTTACAAAATCCTGTGCGTTCGTGTTATGTTTGATCGCACAAGGTTCTACTCACTGTGTCGTCTGGGTATATCATCGTCCAATCGCCCATGTTTAACCAAACTTAATTGTGTGTGATCACTACCATAAAGCCATAAACCCATCATTTCATCTAAAACTACTTTTGAAGCTCGTCCTACTACACGTAGCTCGCTTTTTAACTTCTTTGAAAATTAACAGCTTGAAGTTTCCAAACATTCTGATATAAATCATGGAGGTTGGCAATAACATACACTAATGTTTTACAAATTTTCAAATCGAAATGTTTTGAAATCCGCACTACAAAAAAATGACAAAATTCTGATAAATGTGAAAAAATCGAAATTTTGTACTATATACCGTCTCAGATCTTGAAATTTTCATTTTTACACAGCCCAAAATACAGAGTTTTTTTATTTGATTTTTGCGCACCAGTAGAAGTCATCATTATCTACATCGAGAATTATTTTCAGAATTTTTAAAACTTTAAAGTGCCATTTTTCAAAAATTTCAAAAAACGTCCTACATGTAGGATGAGCTACAAATCACCGCTCTCTCATTTTCATCCATATCACAGTATATCACATCACATTCACATAATCCATTGAACATGCAAGGTATATTATACAACTGGTTGTAGAATAAGGATCTACAACCAGCGGCTCCCTATAGGGGCGCGATACCAATGGAAAAAAATAAGAAACCTGCACACAACACTTCCCCACGACCTTCTTCCCCGTGTGGACCCGCCCCGACCACCTTCCCCGTCGGAGGCGCTGGCCCGTCCCAGCCACCTTCCCCGCCGGAGGCGCTGGCCTGCCTCGCGTCTCCCCGCCCGCCGGCGGCGCCGCCCGCCCCACCTTCCACGCCGGCGTCAGATCCCCGCGCCGCCGCGCCCCGCCCGGCGCCGTTGAGGTCGACCGAGGAGGCCACCTCCGGCCATCCTTCGAGGCTGCCTTGGGTTCCACTTCCTTCGGTCGGAACCCAGCATCCCAACCGCCACCGGCCATCCTCGTAGGTGCCTCGCCGCCGAATCGACAGCCCCGACGGCCGGCGCCCCTTCCCGCGGCTGCCTGCTTGCCGAAATCGACGCTGCAGCCCATCTGCGTCGTCGCGATTTGGCCCTGTGCTCTCGAGCCACCACGCCGGCGCTCTCCTAGGCGAGGAAGCTGCTGCCCCCTACAGTGCTCCGGCGACCGGCGCCGTCAGCTAGCCTGCGATGCCGCTCCGCATGGTAGCCGGCGTCCCTGCTCTCTCTCCCCCTTGCAGCTTGGTACACCTCTCGTCGCCTTGCTGGGCTCGCCGCCGCTGGACTGGGCACTCCGGCATCTCCCGGTGTTTCCCTACAAACTCTGCAGCGCTTCTCTCTTGCGTGTGCTCTGCTCCTGGTCGGTGGTACTAGTGCATCTGTGCTGCTGCAGTTTAATCGTTCTGTGCAAGTGTGGCTACTACCAAAACGTGGCTGGGAACCAAACAGGCCCTTGTTGCGAAGCGGCTGATGTGTCGCCTTAAGCTAACTTTGATGCACATGAAAAAGTTAAGAGACATTATCTTGACACTTCAATTTTAAACATGTGTCAGTACACATATTCATATTAGACTCACAAAACAAGGACAGTACAGTATTGCCAACGCATACAGTACAAACTTTGAACACATGAAGTACATGTACAGGACATAATATTATATTAAAAATAATAATAAATCAAACTACGATAACACTACTAGTTCTAAAATATATTAAAAACAAATAATGAATGTCAGCATGCTAGGACAATATAACAGGCTCGACTGAGTCGTCGTCGACGCTTCGCGTCGAAAGACGTCTCAATCTCGATAAACCCAATTCTACAAAATAATTAGATTTAAATCTCTCCTATGTAAAGATATATAAGTTGGGATTACTACACCTCCATTCCCAACCGTAACACATTACAATATTTTGTTGATCCAACGGCTCGGCTTCGTCGCCCGTCGCCACTTTTGCGGCGTACGGGCGGACTCAGCCTCCACGTTGACGGCGATGAACACTCCAAACCCTAACGACATAGCTAAAGCACCATAGGTTAGACATTTCTCCCATTAATTGGTGAAAATAAAACATGTGAATTAGTTACCTTCACATATGGGGCGATGGACAAACCAACAGGAGTCACAAAAAAATCACAAGTTAGACTCGCAAAACAAAGGGCGGTACAATATTACCAACGCAGACAGTACAAACTTTAAGCACGTGAAGTACATGTACAGGACATAATATTATATTAAAATAGTAATAAATTTAACTTCTTGTTATTACCTTCGCATCGACGACGACTTAGACGAGCCCATTATATTGTTCTATAAAAAAAGACGACACAAAACAAGGCAGTATAGGGCTGCAAAAATGGCCATACAAACGAATCAACAGAGAAGTTCAGGTTTGTTTCTAGGAAGGTACAATTATTTTGTTTGTGAATTTAACATCCCACCGGAAAGTTTAACGAAACGATAAATATAAAACCTAGAAGTACACATAAATAACCTGGGAAGTACAAAACTAACTTTCGAGAAGTACACATCAATGTCGTATGAAGAAGGTTTGACCGAACTTTGACCGCAAAAAAACCCTACTTAGAAATCGTTCTTTGAGATTTTCGTTACCGGTTCTACCGGTTAAATTAATAGATGTGAATTCTCTGGCTGAACATTTCGAGTGGTCATACACCTAAAATGGACACTGTATGAGAAAGTTATCGCTGATTTACTGAACACTAATCGTGAAAATACCCATCGGCAGTACACACGCATAAACCAAGAAGTTTAAGATTGTTTTTAGGGAAGTCCAGATAGTTTGTTAGAGAATTTCACATACCACCGAGAGGTTTAGTGAAACAGTAAAATATCCTGTTAGAAGTACACAAATGTAATTTGTTAAGTACAAAACTCACTTCCGGGAAGTATAAGGGTGGTATAAACATGTTTTTTCTGAATAATACTAGTAATTTCGCTATAAATAAATTTTTTATTTTCATTTCATTTTTAGTAGATAGTCCCTCACTTTATCTTTCCAGCGCAGCAAGAATCACTCAATTTCGATATCGGATGAGTTGCCAAATAATTTATCAAACGGGTAATTATGGGTTGACCAAACTTTAACCGCCAAAAATATCCACTTAGAAATCGATTTTTGAGATTTTCGTTACCGGTTTTTTTACCGGTAAATTTAATAGATGTGTCTTTTCAGTCTGAGCATTTTTAGTGGTCATAGATCTAAAATAGACACCGTATGAGAAAGTTCTCGTTAGTTTAGTAAACACTAATCACGAAAACCCCGCAGCAGTACACATGTATAAACCGAGAAGTTCAAGTAAGTGTTAAGGGAAGTGCAGTTGCTCTGTTTTTTCGGACGGAAATCTATCATACTAATCTCGACGATGTGAAGTTTGTACGTCTCAAATGTCTGTATCAAAAATTGTGTATGGTGCAATATGAGTTTACTTATAATATGTATTGCATTTTATGACCAATTAAAGTACTATACTCGTCAATTTGTTCTCGCACCGGGAAACACCGACATCACGAGTTTAGTAATTTTAAAATTACTTTTTAAACCGTTACGAATTGGAGATATCAACCAATATGAAAGAAAAAGTTGCGTATCGTTAATATCTTTCCAACGCCATATCATTTGCATCATTCCGATAAGCGGTTGCGAATTTCTGGACGAAATACCGTCCGCCCGTGTATAACACACTACAGTATTTTTAAAATTACTTTTAAATGATGAAGAATTTGGAAATACCGCAAAAGAGACAAAGTTGCGCAATTTCAATATCTTTCCAACGACATATCATTTGCTTGATTCTGATAAGCGGTTGAGAAAATATTTGAAAAATACTGTCCGCCCGTATATGTCATGTTATAGATTGATGTATTTTTAAAATTACTTTTAATTGGTGTAGAATTTGGAAATACCGTAAAAGAGACAAATTTGCGCAATTTCAGCAGCTTTCCAACGCCATATCATTTTCTTAATTCCGACAAGCGGTTGAGAAAATATTTGAAAAATACGTTTGCTGTTCTATTTTCAGATTTCAGTATTTTCAAAATTATTTTCAGGCCGTAACGAATTTGAAAAATCCGGGAGATGTATTGGATGCGGAATTTCATAAGCTTTTCAACGATATATCATTTGTTAAATTCCGAGTAACGGTTAAAAAATTAAGTAACAAATACGGCAGCTAAAAGATACGGTATATATATAAATGAAAGCTGGCGCCTTTGGTTTTTGGTACGACTGGTACTTTTTCTCCCGATAAAGCCGGCAATACACATAGAACGGATGGGCAGTACAACTTCCGTTGTAGATCCTTATTCTAAAACCGGTTGTAGAATAGCTCGCAGCTATATATATATATCTAATTTACCTATATATATATATATTCCAGCTATTCAAGAACCAGTTTCTGAATAACAATTCAGAGCACCTTTTCTGAACTTCCGTTTCTATATTATGTTAACTTCCGGACGGAACTCCCAGATTTTCTGGTTTGCGGACAGTATTTTCAACGCAATTTTTGAACCGATTATCGGAATGACGCATGCGATATACCGTTGGAAAGGTAGGGAAATTGCGCACCTTTCTCGTCTTGACGGGTTTATCAAATTCGTTACGGTTTTAAAACAATTTAGAAATACTAAACACAGTTTTCACGAATTTCTCTGTTTTGGTACTGTTTCTTGACTGACATTTTTAAACCGCTTGTCGGATGGATGCAAACGATATGCCGTTGGAAAGCTATGGAAAATGCGCATCTATTTCATCTTGACGGGTTTTCCAAAATCTTCACGGTTTTAAAACAATTTTAGAAATACTACACTCAGTTTTCGCGTATTTCTCCGTTTTCGTACAGAATTTTGGTGCCATTTTCAAACCGCTAGTCGGATCGATGCAAATGATACAACGTTGGAAAGCTATGGAAAATTCGCATCTTTTCTATCTCTTGCAAATTTTCCAAATTCTTTACGGTTTAAGAGCAGATTCGAAAATAAACAATAAACTTTTAGATCCACGGACAATATTTTGCCAATTACTTTCAAACGGTTTATCGAAACTTATCAAATGATATGGCGTTGGAAAGATATTGACAAGACGCAACTTTTTTGTATAGAAATGTTTTCGGAATTCATTACGGATTTTGATTAATTTTGAAAATACAATAATCGGAGAAAACGAGATGTCATGGGAATAATTTAAAATTGACACGTTTGTGTTGCTCGGATGAGTTGTGTAGGCATGGGAGAGTTAAATTAGACTTATATACTTACCAATTGCATGTGGGGCGGTCGATTTTGGCCAACCGGACCTCGTAGTGATGATTTCAATGTGTATGATTTCCGCCCAGGAAAACTGAGTATCCGAACTTCCTCCTATTAGGCGGTGAACTTCTAGCTATGAGGCGTTGAACTTCTGGGTATGTGTTAGTGAACCTCCGAACGCAATTTTTTTTGTTCTGTGTGGCGCACTATTTTATGTCGTTATTTTCAAACCGTTAGTCCAAAGAATGCATATGATATACCGTTGAAAAGTTTTTAAAATTCATCATCTTTTTCGTGTTGACCATTTTTCGAAATTCTTCATGGTTTGAGAGCAGTTTTCAATATACCAAACTGCAGTTTTTTTAAATTCAGTTTTTTAACATGTTTGTTATTCCGAGTGAACTTCGATATCATATACATTGAACTTCGAATTTTTTTGAGAGTGAACCTCAGAGTACTTTTTTCTAGATTATTTTTACTGGTTCATTAATTAATTTTTTCTTTAATAAAAAAGTGAACCTCTGACATGAACGAAATGAACTCCCCGACGTGTAACCGTGAACCTCCTTCTCAAAAAATATGAACAGTTTTACTCACGAATGAATTTTAGTTTTGTTAGGAAAAATGTGAACCTCAAGTGTGGACAAACCGAACCCCGAATGAACTGCCTAAGATTAAATTCATTAATTGTTTTTTGCAAATAACGAACCTCCGAGATGGCTGATCTGAACTCCTGATCTCAAAATAGCAAACCTCCGCGATGGATGATATAAACTCCCGATTTTTGTTTTTACCGTAAAATTACTTTTGTAAACCTATTTTTATTTTTGCTAAACTCATCCTAAAGTTTAGTTCAATCTTCTCTCTTCTCTTGTAAAAATGAAACTATTTTCTAATATATTTTTTATTATGTTCTAAATCGACTACAAAAATGTTTTGTAAGTTGAAAGGGAACAAAAATAAATGTTTTTTAAAGGGGCAGCAGCACAACTAGGCCAACAGTTCATTTACATTTCTCTCTGTCTCTTCACCGCTGGCAGCAGTTTAGTACACCGCCAGCAGTAGAAGTTTCTGAACTTTCCCTAATCAAATAACTAAACTACACAAAATGCTGACGAAGCTGAACTGAAAACCATCTACTAAAGAAATTCCGGAGCAGCATCGCAACTGCAGCGTCCCGCACGGCGGACGGAGGCACTGGAGTCCACGGCGACATGCAGGGAGTTCAGAGGGGTTCGAAACACCAATCTAAACTTCCTGTAGTACCAGCTGCAAAACTAGCAGCCACTAAAAGGTAGCCTAATTCATTTACAGATTGAAAGAAATCTGAAGATTATCTTAACAGGGGTAGACTAGAGGTGGCCTAATTCATTTCTTTAGCCAAAAAAACAAGCATCGTATACTGTGCCATGTGAGAATACGGTGGTCACTTCTCAGCCACAACCACAAGCATCTTACGTTTTCTTATCCTCTCACTATCGCATATATCCACTCACCACTGCAGCTCGAGCGAAGCATGGCTGCGAGCAAGGACAGGGTTGGGCAGGAGGTAGGTGACGACGAAGTGGGGCTTGGGCAGGGCGCTACGAACTGGTTCGGCCGGGGGCAGTGGACGGCTGGAGGTAGAACCGCCGCTGCAACTCACAGCGGAGGTTCAGACGTGCGCGCAGGAAGTCAACGCACCCATCTTCCTCGCCTGCACTCTCGTTGCTACTTCTCTCACGGCCGTAGCTCCTCCGGCTTTGCTCCAGCAGGCCGCGCGCCAGCCACACTCAACCGTACGCGTGCCGCCCAGCCTCTTCTCCCCCGCGGCGCTGGAGCAAACGAAACCGACCGAGCAAATGTTGTACCGGACGCGATGGAGGAGGTCGGGCGTGGAAGGGCTGCGCCGAGGGACCCGAGGTCGGGGGCGGGTGCGGCAATAGGCAGGATGCGCCGACGACGCGCTCACGGCAGCACGCCCGAGGCGGGTGCGGCAGGAGAACCACCGGCGGCGCACCCATCCCCGCCGGCGGGCCGCGCCCAAATCCCACAGCAGCGGCCATCGGTGGGGAGCGCGGAGGCGCGCTGGGAACCGGCGCGGCGGCCGCCACCGTCGATCAGGGAACGCCAGGCGCGCGCGCTGGTGCAGGGGTAGCCGGCGATCGCGTCTGCTCGAGGAGGTGGAGGGCGGCTCTCCGGCGGCTCGAGCAGGAGGTGGAGGGCGGCGCCCCGGCGGCGCGCGCAGAAGGTGGAGGGCAGCTCGCCGGAAGGGAAGGTGGAGATGCCGTGGCGGATCAGGGATGGAGCGAGATGCGGAGGAGTTCGATCGGGGATGGGTTGGTTCCATGGGGCCGGGTTTTTTTTCGTTCGGGCAGGTGGGGTCGTGCTTGGGATAAGAAGGTGATTAGATGAGAAGGTGCTCTGAATAGTTATTTAGAGCACTCTTAAGGGGGGTTTCTGAATAGTCCCACCCTATATATATATATATATATATATATATATATATATATATAAATTAGTAGGGACTCCTAGGTGCCCAGGCTCCTAGCTCAATGACCGTTAGATTTATTTGATCATAATCATTAGGGCAGGGAACCAATTCGGGTATGGAGATTTAGAATACCCAGTAGTAACCCGTTTTGCTTCTACGCAGCATATTTCAAATTTTGAACCGTGGTACTCTTTCCAAATATAATCAACCAGCCATTAATGATGGTCCCTTTTTTATGTGCGCGGCGTGATTCCTGCTGAAAATTGGTAGCCTCAGATAATTTCCAGAAATGAGGTATACCGGGCTCTCTTATTTATATGGGCATTAATCATTCCACAATCACAGTTTCAAACAGGCTATCTACGAACCTACCATCACGTCATTTTCTAGGTAGAGGTGTGCTTGGCTGAGTTTTCCCATCATTCATTCAATCAATTTGTGGATTGAGGTATGTATTTTCTTTCCTCGCGTACTGTGCATGGCTGAGTTTTCCCATCGTTCATTCAATCGATTTGTGGATTGAGGTATGTATTTTATTTCCTCACGTACATTCTTGGTGATGTTCAGGTACATCCTGACCCTGCCACCGTCGGCAATGCAGGCGTCGTTCAAGGCCGGCATGTCATGGCCGTTGTACAGCTTGAAAGTATTAGTTTCGACAAGGAAACTTGGCCTGTGAAGGGATCTATAATTTCTTAGTTTAAATATTTCATGGATATGGTTCCATCGACAACCGTAGGGCATCTAGAATTTGGGACGTTTTTTATCAATCGTACCAGAATGATTAGCGTGTGTACAAACTGAGCAAGATTGATTAGTTCACAGATTTGATTTTTCCTCCCTTCAATCTAGGTGTGGCATATCTTGTGGAGAGAATCATGACTTGGTTTTATCTAGACATATGAACCGGGTTAGTGAACACTCGTGGAGAGTTTCAGGGTCTTTTTCTTTTCTGAAATGTGCAATCATCAGATAGGCTGTCGTTTTCCAATTGTTACCATCGTTTTCCCCGATCCAAGTTCCTCAATACCATTGTTTTGAAAATGCAGGTACATGAATGCCCAGTCGACAAAAGTGTGCTAGTGCAAGAAGGAAACACACATCTCTTGTTGTGTGAGGTAATATGTCTTTACATGGAGACCACGACGACAGACGGTGACTTCATGGATCCACCACCTCCTAGGTTCAACATACCACTGGAATTGCTATGCATATGAGGCGACACACCTATGAACATAGGGACATAGGGGTAGAACTGAGATGAAGTTGGCTACAATTATCTTCCATATTAAGAAATATCTATGTAATAATTTCAATGTTTTTCTTTTGAAACAATGAGCTCTACCAAGAGAATTTTTATGTAATGAGTATGAAAAGACTTCATCTTAAAAGTTATATGGTATTGATAATGGATGCATGTCTGTTGTGCCCAGAACCAATTCCTCATAAAAACTGAGTATGCATCCATACCTACAAATATTTAACATACCACAAGCTAATCATAGTCTAGAAATCCGGCTTGGTATTTCCCCAGAGTTATTATCACTTATTGTTTTTGCTCTATATCGGTTGTTGTTTTTGGTCCAGTCTTAAGTGCAACATGGTATGGACGACCTGAGTAAGTGATACAACCATACTCACAACACTGTGTACATTGAACAAAAAATCAATTTACAGTGGGTGTATCATACGACATGAGTATGAAATCGATACACAGCAAGTGATGAACACACCCCACTTGAGTGTATGAAGCCATGCCGCGCATCCGACTCCCCCTCCCGGTTCTACCTGAGTATGTGATACTAATATACCCACTACACCGTGTCCTAATGTTTACTTGATCGGATACCCAAGTGCATAATAATCTATCTCCCTTTACGTAGGACAAAGAGATGCAGACTGTGCATGGCGCGTCCGTGATTTTACGGAGTACTAATAAATCACACATTATAAATGCTAGAATTATTACATCATTATGGACCTGACAAAAATACTCACCACATAGACGAATATTGGGTATCCTTTACCATCAATCATATACCTTAAATAGGAATCAATCCGACCATTTACTAATAGACAGCTCGTCAACGATTTATGGGTATGTAACTGAAGACAATAAGTAGTCCACTGATTTAGTCATTTATTCCCTGTCGTCACCTCAAATTTAATTCTCCCAAATATACTCCGAATCACATACCTAGAATCAGGAGCGGTATACTAGGAAATTTGAGTATCCTTCCGTAGAGGGTTAAACAAGGCAACATAATAATTCTGATTTTTAAATTACAGACTCTCTCTCCTCACGAGTACTAAATGCACAATATTCGTTTCAATTGCACATGCTAACGGGTCAACCCGACAGATAAGAATCCACAATCAAATGCTAAATCAACATACCTGATCGGACGGTTAAGATGAATGGTGCCCAGGCTCCTAGGTGCCCCAAATGGGCTATATATATAGTATACATATATATAGCTACGAGCTATTCTACAACCGGTTGTAGAATAGTGCCCTACAACCATTTCTGTACTTCCTGCGTGCTTTCTATGTACTTCTCTGCTTATTTGCGAAGTTCACTAGCTGTTTTCTTCGGTATTTCTGCCGTAGTTTTTGAACCATTTATCCAAATTGAGCAAACTATATACGTTGAAAAGCTAATGAAATTCTGCATCTTTTTTGTGTCATACAGTTTTTGCAAATTCGTTACGATTTTAAAACAATTTTGAAAACACTCGAATCTGTGAAAAATCACAGAGAACGTATTTTCAAAATAATTTCTCAATCGTTTGGAAATTTAAAATGATATGCGTTGAAAAGATAATGAAATTCCGCATCTTTTCCTTTCAGATCATTTTTCAAATGCATTACGGTTTTAAACCAATTTTAAAAATACCGAAATCCAAAAATATCACAGAAACGTATTTTGTCAATATTTTCTCAACCGCTTATTGGAATGATGCAAATGATATGCCGTTGGAAAGCTGCTGAAATTCCGCAACTTTTTTGTTTTTACGGTTTTTCCAAATTCGTAACCTATTAAAATTAATTTTAAAAATACTACATGCTGTAATGAGGCAAATACGGGCGGACGGTATTTCGTCCGCTGTTTTTGAACTACTTATCGGAATGATGCAGATGATATGACATTGGAAAGATACCGACTATACTCAAATTTTTCATTCACATTGATTTCGCAAATGCTTTTCGGTTTAAGAGTAATTTTAAAAGTTCTAAAAACGGAATACCGATGTTTCACGGAGGTGGTGAGATCAAATTGACTAGTTAGGTAATTTGATTCGTCGTGGAATGCACTATCTAATGAAACTACACTCATGTTACACCATATGGAGCTACTTGTACCAACGTTTGATGCATCTATAGCTCAAACAGTCAAGATTAGTATGATTTATTTCCATCGCGGAAAACCAGAATACTGTACTTCCTTCAACACACGGTTGAACTTCCCGGTTTTTGCGTGTGTACTGCCAACAGAATTTTCGTGATTAGTGTTCAGTAAAATAACGATAACTTTCTCATACGGCGTGTGTTCTAGGTGAATGACCACTCATAATGCTCGGATTGAAAAGGCACATCTATTAAAGTTTCACCGGTAACAAAAATATCAAAAATTGATTGCTAAGTGTGTTTTTCTCTCGGTCAAAGTTCGGTCAAACCTATTTTGCCCCTTTAAAAAAAATTGACAACCCATCCGGCCTCTGAATCGAGTGATTATTTTTGTGTTAGAAAGATGGAGTCATGATCTATGTACGAGAAATTTAGAAAAAATGTGTACTTCCTTCTGCAACCATGTGTACTTCCGGGGAGGAGATACTGCACTTCCCTCGACACACGAGTGTACTGCCGTCAGGTTTTTTCGTGATTAGTATTAACTAAGACAAACAAGTTCCGTTTGGGTGTGCACTACCTGTTATTAAAGTGTGTACTGCACATATTATGTATTTGTACTTCTAGACGAATTTTTAATCTTCATTGTGACTTATGGTTGGGGGTGGGCCTTAGATCTAATATAGTTTTAAATTATTCCTGTAGTGACGTATATGTTTTGTACTGCTTGTATTGCATTTCTGTACTTCTATCGTGCCAAGGTTGTACTGCTTGCTGTCAGACACTGTACTGCTATTTAATTATCAAATCTCTATTGGACTTCTTGGCTATTCCTTTCTTGCATAAATGAACTTTCTTGCATAAATGAACTTCCCATGTTCTATCTGTAGTTTATTACTTTGATTAATATTGGTTTTAATTTTAGGTTGTTTAAATTATTCCTGTAGTGACGTATATGTTTTGTACTGCTTGTATTGTATTTCTGTACTTCTATCGTGCCAAGGTTGTACTGCTTGCTGTCAGACACTGTACTGCTATTTAATTATCAAATTTCTATTGGACTTCTTGGCTATTCATTCTTGCATAAATGAACTTTTTGCATAAATGAGCTTCCCATGTTCTATCTGTAGTTTATTACTTTGATTAATATTGGTTTTAATTTTTAGGTTGTTTAAATTATTCCTGTAGTGGCGTATATGTTTTGTACTGCTTGTATTACATTTCTGTACTTCTATCGTACCAAGGTTGTACTGCTTGCTGTCAGACATTGTACTGCTATTTAAAAATAAGGGCACCATGAGCCCGTGCTCCAAATGGACTTTCCACATCATTACTGCTAGAAGGAAATGCGTGCACTGCCCTGAAATGAACCATTGAGCCAGATTTTTACAAGCTGCAATACATCAGTAGCCACATTGAAAATTGTTGAGCCTTTTCCACCACACAATTCGTTGTCTTATCCTCTCTGCCTTCTGACCTCATTTCTTCATTCTTTATTCATCGTACAGAACGGCTTCATCGTTAGAAACAAAGGGATGAGCAAATCGCACACATGTAAGGAGACAAGCGGCATCGTCGGCGCACGTAGAGATGGAAGCAGCCGCTGCTTGGTGTCGCATTTGACGGAGAAACACGACGATGGACTGGCAGGACCGAGGGCGCTGTTCGGGGAAGAGCGCGGTTGTAGCGGCCGGGGAGCACGTGGATGCGAGACCGGGACAGCACGCCAACGAAGCGGCCGGGCAGCGCAAGAAGCCGGCGGTCGAACAGCCCGTGGATGCGGCGGCCAGGAAGCGCGTGGAGGCGACGCTCGGGGCAGCGCGCCGACGCGGCGGCCGAGAAGCTCCGGGAGACGGCGGTCGCGGCAGCGCACCGATGCGGCGGCCGGGGAAGCACGTAGATGCGACGCATCTGGTTGGTGCGCGCAGGTCTGGATCCTCGGCGGCGGCACGCGGGAAGGTCGGGTACGGAGGCGGGCAGGAGGCGCGCGGGATCTCCAGGTGGCGGCGCGCGGGATCCTCGGCTCCGGCGCGTGGGGAGGTCGGGTACGGCGGTGGCCGGCGCGAGGGGAGGTCGGGCCGGCAACGAGCGGGGGCCGGCGGCGGGAGGTGGTTGTAGTCGGGAGGGTGCGGGAGGTGGAGGATGATGTGGTGCGATTTATTTTTCAGCTTTCCATCGAGCCTATATAATGTGGTACTGGTTGTAGGGCAACTAAAATACAACCAGTCGTAGAATATATATATATATAGAGATGCGCTATTTAGCACCCAGGATATAGAATAGTTATTCTGCACCCAGCCCGTATTGCCTTCCGATCCGCGCCTGGCGTAACCAGCGAGCGCGCCGAACCACCCCTCCTATCCCGTGGGCCGTAAGAAAGTTCCCATGCGATGCGCCCAGCCAAGTCCAGCGCGGGATAAGAATCTTGCATGCGACGTAAAAAACTGGGCTGAACGTGCTGGTCGTGCGCACGATCCAGCAACTACCCTGCGCTCCATTCCGGCGTCTCGTAAAAAAGTAATGCCACCGTAATTGGCTGGAACCTGACACCCGAGTTGGCCCAGAAAAAATAATGCCACCGTAAAATTTGCTGGAACCTGACACCCGAGTTGGACCACGTCTATTGCGTATTTGCATGCGTGATGTAAAAAAGAGTAGGGCTAAATCTAAGAGAATTATATGAAGATTGAAGAGGCAAGTGCATAATCACTATGTCTCAACCAAAAAATTGAACCAGATTTAATTAGTTGTACGGAACAGGCGTAATCTTATTAAGGCAAAAATAAGTGTACGATTCCCACTCGTTAACCATGAAACTCGAGCGTTCTAAAACAGGACTTCAGATACAGATACAATTATTACAGTTTACTTCAAATCAAATCGCCACCGATTGATCCCTAGCTTAGCAACCTGTGAAGAACAGACTTGACCAGTGTAACCTTTTTTTTAACAGGGACTGGCGCCGTAGGCGACTAACTTAGCTCAGCAGCATAGTACAGCAAGGATTACAAACTCCTGCCACTGCCAAACTGAATGTTACGAGATAGTGATAGCAGGGCATTAGGGAAAAGCTTGAGCTGAACAGATTCAGCTATATGTAGGTTGTCCTAGGCCTTGCCTAAGAACATACCTTAGGAATATAATCATGTCAGTGTCTTACACGCTAACTCCCTGCCTCCCTCCGTGTAATGACTATAATCACATCACATAGTTTTCTCCAAGATTTATACATTCTGGCTGTCATTAGCAACTTCTATGGCGCTTTGTCGTAAACAGTTGGTCCGCCGGAAGTGCTGGAGAGGATTGTCAGGGTGAGTTGATGCCCGGCAAGAAAGCGCAGCTGCCAGCGTCGCCGTAAGGGCCTGGCACATGGCTGAGGCCGTCCACCGCTCACCGTAATGCCGAGGCAGCTAACAGCACGGTCTGCAATGTTCGACCAAGATGCCGATTCAGCCCTTTGCCACCACCGGCCACGCTACCCGAAGGAGGATGCTGATGCTGCTTGCAGCGCCGCCCGCATGGGCACCTGCCTGCAACACGCCGCCATGGTTATAGTTATAGAGTAATCAATTGGTTTTAGCATGCACAATGAGCATAATTAAATACTAGGTGCATAAATACTACAAAAATGCAGTACAACAGGAAGAAAATCAGACCAACAAGAAGCAAATCAATCGTCGTATTTCTGTGCAAAATAGAAACTGAAAAGCATGCAACTTGTAAGATGCTGAATGTTGACAGAGGCCCACCCCTAATCTGTGTTACATCATAATTGCATGCAAAATGCTCTACGGATGTGTACCTAAGGAATATCAAGGCTTGGAGTTCAATGCAGTTGAAAGATTTTGCATAGCTGCTCCAAGTGATATAAATTGAGATTTTTGCATAGCTGCAAATACAGATTTTTCGCATTGAAATTCATCATCCACAAGTAATGGCAAGAAACCATAAGAACTTATTACTCATGTCAAGCCGAGCTACTCCTAGTGATACAAAATAAGCTAGTGATTAACTGATTAATAGTGACGCACTGGATTGCTGAAAAAATAGAAGAACTGTACAGCTGAAATAAGTTTTTTATTTAGATGGATTTCTGAAATAAATAAACTTTCGGTGAGTCCTTCAAAACTGGACACTGTAGCTGAACATCTCTAAATGCAGAAACAAATGAAGCAGCCACGAGATGGCAATAAATCATCCATACCAGAAAGGAACGGGCGGCCACCGAACCATCCATGCACTGATGAAGTAATTATACAGATATTCAAGAATAGTATGCCTTCGCCAATTTGATTACTTTAAGAAGTATGTGCAGTGCAAAGTATTATACAGGTTACTTTCTTCAAGGAATTGCACCACATTTGAATCAATGAATAAATCAACAAAGCTAATCTATGCATAAATAGCATGCAAACAAAAGCATCACATAATATACTAGTAATGTCTACCATGCTAGAGTCAATAGAGCAACATAAGAGATAAATTAGGAGGAAGATGGTGCTGCTACCAAACGGAATAACCATGGAAAAATACACTAGCAGAAGCAAAGCAATCTCCATGAATACTAGACAAACCACGTAATGGAAAAGCTAGAGCAGGCAAAGTTTTTATCTAGTAGTAGTAACGAACACAACACTTGCAGCTTGATGGAAAACAAAAAAACTTAGTGCAGATCGAGGTAGCTGTGCAAGACCGGATGGAGTTTGCTGGAGAAGAGGTCGCAAGGGTGCTGTCCAGAAAACTCACCAACCCCGTGCAAGGCTGATGAACGCGGACCGAGTTTCGGAGACACAGCTCGCCGGGCGGCCGCTGCACACGACCGGCGGAAGACGTCGTGCCTCCCACAGCTACCACCGGCTCACCACGCTGCCGATTCGGTTGGCCGACCAGGACGCCGCCGATTCGGCCGACCGACCACGACGTCGCCGATTCCATCAACAGTGAAGAGCCCACCCGCTGCTCGCCTGGCCGTAGAGTTTGCCGCCGGCGAGCGGCGCCGCTCAGTCGCTCACCCACTCGTCGGCGGACGCGCACCCGCTCGCCGCCGCCGCGGCTCAGTTTTCAATCCCCAAACCGCTCGCCGCTGGACTCACAGGATTAGAAAGGCGAGAGGAAAAAAAATTACGATTGGGTAGTGCGTAGTGGGCTAGGTAGTGGGCTAGCTCAGAAAACCGGTGTAGTAAAAGCAGAAGAAAAATTACGACATGCTCCGAACCGCGTTTGATCGAACCATGTAACATCCGGCTCGGTGGATGACCCGGGTGCAGAATAACTTATTCTGCACCCAGGGTGTGTAATAGAGCTTTTATATATATATATATAAGTATTCTAGACTCCCTTCTAGAATAAGTATTCTAGACAATTTTCTGAACTGCGGGTTTCAGAATGCGTGAACTTCTGGACGCGATTTTTGAACCGTCTGTTGAAATGACGCACGCGATATACCGTTGGATAGTTATGTAAATTGCGCAACTTTCTCATATTGACATCTTTTCCAAATTCGTTACGGTTTTAAAACAATTTCAAATATACTAAATACTATTTTCGCGGATTTCTCCGTTTTTTACTGTATTGTGGACGCCATTTTCACACCACTACTCCGATTGATGCAAGCGATATGCCGTTGGAAAGCTATGGGAAATGCGCAACTTTGCTATCTCTGCGATATTTTCCAAATTCATTACGGTTTTGAAACAATTTCAAATATACTACATACTGTTTTTCGCGGATTTCTCCGTTTTTACTGTATTTTGGACGCCATTTTCAAACCGCTCATCCGATTGATGCAAGCGATATGCCGTTGGAAAGCTATGGTAAATGCGCAACTTTCCTATCTCTTCCATATTTTCCAAATTCATTACGGTTTAGGAGCAGATTCAAAAATAAACAATTCTGTTTTTTGAATATTAATGTCCAGCGAACTGTTTTTTGGCAATTACTTTCAAACCTCTTATCGAAAAGCAATAAATGATATGGCGTTGGAAAGATATTTCATAGGCGCAACTTTTTCGTGTAGAAAGATTTTTGAAATTCTTCACGGTTTTTGATTAATTTTTAAAATACGAAAAATGGAGAAAATAGAAAAAATGGGAATCGATTTGAAATTCGCACTTTTGTGGTGCTCGGATTGGGTAAGTCAGAATGGGAGAGTCAAATTAGAGTCATATACTTTCCAATAAGACGCGGCGCCGGTCGATTTGGCCAAACAAATCTCGTATCAATGATCCATATGCTTAAAATTTCCGCTTGGGAAAAAAGAGTACATGAACTTCCTCGTATGTGGTTGTGAACCTCCTGTTATTTGCTAGCGAACTTCTGGGTATGTGCAACTAAACTTCCGATCGCGAATTTTTTTATTCTGTGTGGGTACTATTTCTGTCATAGTTTTCAAACCGTTTGTCCAAACCATGCATATGATATACTGTTGAAAAGGTATCAAAATTCAGCATCTTTTTCGTGTTGACCATTTTTTGAAATTCTTCGCGGTTTGAGAGCAGTTTTCAATATACCAAACTGCTGTTTTTTTTTAATTCAGTTTTTCAGCATGTTGTTATTCCGAGTGAACTTCGATATCATATGCATTGAACTTCGATTTTTTTTTAGAATGAACCTCAGCGTGCTGTTTTTCTAGACTCTTTTTACTCATGAATAAATTATTTTTTCTTTTAATAAAAAAGTGAATCTCCGAGATGAATGAAATGAACTCCCCGACCTGTAACGGTGAACCTCCTTCAGAAAATATGAACAGTTTTTACTCACGAATGAATTTTAGTTTTATTTGTTACGAAAATTGTGAACCTCGCGTATGGACAAATCGAACTCCTGTTTTAATCTTTCTGCGATAAAAAAATTAATTTCGTTTTGAAATAAACATTTTAGGAATCGCATAAGTAAGGAAAATGAACTTCAGGCGGTGTTCAAAGCGAACTCCCAATAAAGTAGTAAACGTCAAACTAATTTTATTCTGATGCGTTCATGTTGAACTCCTGCTCGGTATAAAGTGAACCTCTTGAAACTTAAGTATGAACTTGCTTCTATGATCCGGATGAACTTCCGATAAAAGAGTAATTATCAGACGGGGCGGAGGAGAACTGAACTCCCGATCTATAAATAGCGAACCTCCGAGATGAAAGATCTAAACTCCCGATTTTTTAAATAATGAACCTCCGAGATGGATGATCTTAACTTCCAATTTTAAAACTGCGAACCTCTAAGATGGAAAAAGTTTGAAAATAGTAATTGTGGTAAATAACTGAAATTGTTCTAATTAGCAGGACCTCCGAGATGGACTCATGTGCAAACAAAAAATAAACTTTTCGTCGCTAACAAAGTGCACACTCCTTTTTCGAGTAGAAAGTAGTGTACCGCTGAAAAATAAAACTCCGGACTTCTAAATTTATAGATAATTTATACCGTGCACTGCAACAATCATTTTAGTAATTGTAGTAAATAACTGAAATTGTTCTAATTAGCAGGAACAATGAAGTCTTTAGTCTGCCAAAAAACACAATAAATAGTTGCCAATTTCAACTAGCATTGATTTTTCTCAACAACTCGTTTTAGTCTTATCTTCTACCATCGCATGGTCCAATGGAAGACCAGGTAGCAGTATCAACTTGTCCTGAATAGCAGGTAGCAGCAAGCTGGTGTTTCCGTCTATCTAAAGTTCTAAACTCGTCAAATTCCTCACTTGCAGCAGACCAAATGACTTGCGGAGCGCTGGTCTGCGCGACTCGATTCCCTGCCGCTGAGCTGGTGGCAGGAGATGCAGAACTTGAAAACCACAGTGGTGTAGTCCACCAAGCGCTGAACCACATCACCGCGATTCATCCGCTTTTGGACCTCCAAACGTTGATCTGAACCTGCTGTAATACCAGCTGCAAAAGCAAGCAGACACTAAAAGATTCAGTTCCAGCTGCTGTTTGCAGTTCGACATTACCTGCAATTCTGAATCGGGAAGTCAACTCCATGGTCGTCCTCGACATCGTCTCGCGAACTCCAAAGAACAGACTGCCCAAAATGATGCATCAGGGGAGCTGCAGGACCAGAGCTGCGCATGCCGGCATCCAGGCCGATTAACTACCACGACCGGACGCGATGAACTGCCGCTGCAGCGCATGGTGGACTTCACGGCAAGACGCGATGAACTGCCGCTGCGGCACACGGTGGACTCCATGACCGGGCGCTCACGCCGTATTTAGTCAAGCCGCCGAGCATGGATGCCAGGGTAGCGCTCGCGCGGGGATTCAGCGTCTTCCCCAAGAGCGAGGCAGGGCGCCGTCGAATTGGGAGCAATAGGAAGAAATCGAAGGGGAGGGAGACCAGCAAAGTTCAGAGGAGGGAGGCGCTCTGTGAATCCGGCCGAATCACTCGGCGCTTCACCGAGGTTGACCGCAGGATGCACGCGAGGGTGGGGCGCTGCCGGGAGCTGCGCGACGCTCAAGGGCCAGTGGAGATTGAGCAGGGGGTCCTACCGGCGACGCGATGCAGGAGGTCGGAGGTGCGCTACCAACAGAACGCCCCGTCCACAAACACAGCCGTCCGTGCTTGAGCCGTGGGTCCGCCGGCGGGATCTGCGGAGGATTGGGGGCGGCGGCTGGCCGGCGCGGTGGACCGGCGGCGTTCTCCATCGCGGTGATGGGGCATGGATGAAGACGGCGTGTAGGTCGACTTGGATCCTGGGGAGGCCATGGACGGCAACGCCTGCGAGCTGCGAGTCTCCCGGGCGGTGGCCGTGTATCAGGAGCACGAGGGGTCGGGTCGGTGTGTTCGTGCGAGATTGGGGATCGAGGAAGAAGGTTGTTTTGGATCCCCAACCTCCTGGGCCAGCGGCGGTGCTGGGCCTCGGCCTCCTGAGACTAGGGGCTGCTCCCCGCCGTCTCGCGGCCAGACGCAGAGCTCGCTCGCGACGGCGCCCGGACGAAGCGGAGGCCGTTCCCGGCGGCGCGAGGTGGGAGGCGCTCGTGGCGGCTCAGAGGTGGAGGCCGCCCACGGTAGAGGAGACCGGGTGGCGGCGGCAGCTTGCCTGCGGTGGAGGAGGCCGGGAGCGGCGTGCCGGCGGGAGTTGGAGCTGGCCGTCCCGGCGGGAGGTGGAGATGCGGGAGTGGGAAGAAGGAAGGCAGTTCGGGTTGGGCTGGGTGTGGGGGCGGGATGAATGTGTGTTTTTTTGGGTTCGGGACGGGTGCGGGTTCAGAAGGTCTTATTGGGAAAGTTGTCTAGAATAACTATTCTACAAACACTTAAAGGGTTGTCTAGAATAGTCCTGTCCTATATATATATATATATATATATATAGGGATGCGCTATTTAACACCCAGGGTATAGAATAACTATTCTACACCCGGGTCAATCAACGTCCGCGCCCGGCGCCAGCCCCGTCCGCTTTTCCGCACCCCATGCGACGTAAGAATATTTAGTTTCGACGGAAGATTACCTCACACGCTCGCGCGCGATGCGCAAACCGCTCCGGCACTCGTTCGCGCTTTGAAAGCCCCTCCCGTGCTAGGACGCACGCACTGGATGGATCGTAAGAAAATTGAATGCAGCGTAAATAACACAGGAACGATCTCACACTTTCGAGATAATCTTGGAGCACCGTTAGTAATGTGCAGGTGAGGTAGTAAAATACTATTGACAATAAAATATGTTCATGGACCACGGACCACAAAAAAAATACTAGTGACAATAAAATATGTGGGCTACTTAACTCTGATTTAATAGATCATGTTTGCATCTTTTGTATTGGCTTGTAAAAAAAGTGTAGTCAACCGTAATATAAATTCTAATGGCTGCAGTGCTTAAAATATCAAACCCTATTTTTCGATCACACCGAGTGGTTGGGAAGGCATCGACTATGTTGTTTGATCACGGTGATTCAGAAGGCATTGGAGGACATGCAATTTTTTGGGTGGCTAGGAATGAAACACGCCACAGTCGTATTCTTATAAATAGTACTTTAAACCCTACTTGTAAAATATCAATCAGAAGAAATGGCATTTTCCCCTCATCTCCCAGTCTGCAATGTGTGTAAGTATCCGGAGTTCATATGTGTTGATGAGTTCTCATTAGACTATGAGAATATACTCACGATACATGGAAAATACAAGACTCGGATGGTAAGTCGTAACATTTATCATCCACTAAAGTTGTATAATCCTTGTTATGTTTGATATTAATTACATCTCTTGTAGGTTATACCTTGCATGTTTGGGGATCACTTCACTCGTCGATTTAGAAGTGAGTTTAAAATGGAGATGGCCGTTACCCACGAATGGTACGAGTTTGACGTACAAAAGGAAGGGGAAACATACTACTTAGCTGGCGATTGGGAGATATTTGTGAATATTTACAATCTTAAGGTAGGCGATGAGCTGTGTTTTTTCTGGGCCCAATGATCCACCCACACCGAACCGTTGGCCATATAAACCGAGTGTCGGGCGGCTTCGCGCTGCCTAGGTGCACACAAGGTGAGTTTGTTCCCTTTTTTACTTACGACATACGAATGCCTGGTCTTGATACTCCTGATTTTGGGTGACCTAAAGTAAAAAATAATTTTTCTGCAGCGGAATATGAGGCTGAACAAGAACATTTCAAGCAAGTTGGCTGAACAAGAACATTTCTGGTGACCACTAAGCTGGCTGCAGGTAGGAGCCTTCAGATTTAAAAGCGACATAAGTTGTGTTGAATATATTTTTCAATTTGCTAGGTAGAGATACGGGTGCTAGTAAATGGGCGACATAAGAAATATGAGATCAATTGCAAAACTGAGAACTCCTTCTTCGAAAGATATTATGCTGTGAGACATAAACAATAGACCGCGTAAAAAATGTTAGAAAGTGGGACATAAAAAAATGTACAAGCCATGCATCATTTCAAGCAAACCACAAACATTTCAGAAATATATTTCGTTGTACGATGGAACAAAAGGACACATCCGTGAGCAAATACGTTACATGGACGTGGGGACTAGAAAAGAAATATTCGGCTATATACAAAAGTGCAACTTTGTTTTTGGGATAGGATGCACAAGTGGAACCAAATACCATCCTTTGGAGGACCCTGAGAGTCATCCAAGTGAAAAGTAGACGAATCCTGACTCCCTTGTAAAATGACTTTTTAGGCTTGCACGGAGTTTTGCCTGTAATCTTCATCGCTCTGTAATGAAAAGAAAGCAACAAATCAAAATCTCATGACGAAGGATTATCGTAACTAAGAATTCACAGTAGTGAGGACCCCCCCCCCGCTCCTCGCTCCCGTGCCGCTCTCGGGCGCCCTAGCCCTCAGGCCGCCGCACCCTCCTCGCCGACCCCGACTCCGCCGCTGCCGCCGGCCTCGCCGCGGTGGCGGCGGCCCCCTGCCTCCACAAAGGCGACAGGGTGGGAGCTCGCGGTGGACGCGGTCTTCTCCGTCGGCGCTTCTTCCTCGGGCGCGACGTGGCGGCGGTGCCCGCCCTCGCGAGGATGGGCCGCGGTCTTCCTCGGCCAGGGGCACATCGCCCAGTGGCGCCGCCGGAGTGCCGGCCCGGCGGCGGAGGCGTGGCGGCCGCGCAGGCCCGATCTGGGCGGCACGGGCCGAGCCAGTCCACTTCGCTTCGGCGACCTCCGGTCCCGCCTGCGCGGAGGCGCGCCCGGACGTCGTCCTCCGGCGTGCTGTCGGCGCTTTTGCCGGCCTCATCTGGGCCGTGCGATCCCGGTGAGTCGGGCGGCGGCCCAAGCCTCACCTGCACTCGCGGTCGTCGATGCGGTGGGCTCTACCTGCAGCTGCCGCGCTGGCAGGGTGCAGAGGCGTGAAGGTAGGCGGCGACATTTGCCTGCGTGCATGTCCGAGCTGACCTGCGGGCCCCGATCTGGGTCTTCCGGGCCCCGATCTGGGCTGCCCGGGCCGCGTTTTGACGCGAGGGTTGCTCTGCCTTGCTGGCCGCGGTGGCGGTGCAGCGTTCTCCTTCACCGGATCTGCTGGGTCGCTGGGTGGTGTTCCCGGCGCCGGCCGTGCTCGCCAGGGTTGGCAGTACGTTCCGCGCTGCTGCTGTTTGCGGCGGTGGCTCTCCCTCCGACCTCCGTGGTCACGCTCGAGCAGGTGTTGACGCGCGGATTTCGGTGCGGCCGTCGTGGTGTCACCGGTCTAGCGCCACTGGTGACGTCTAGATCCGGGTCTGGCCGGGCCTTGCCAACCCTTTTGCGTTCAGCCTGCGGGTGTATCTAGTTGCGGCTAGATCTTAGTGCTTCCTAGGTTGGGGGTGCGGCAGTGATCTCTGTCTTGTCTGCTCTACGCCCTCGCGACGGCGACCGGATTTTCTGGTCTGGATGGATCCCGGCGAAAGCTGCGCCTGGCTCTGGCCAGAGTCGGGGACGGCGTCACCTCCGGGTGTCGTTTCCTTGTTGAAGGCGTCCTGATGGCGATTCTCCGGTATGAATTGATGGACTCCGTCCCTTCGCCTCGAGCTGCTCCCCCTGAGGCCGCGCGTCGGGCGCGCTTCTCTTGTAGTTTGTAGATCACCCTGTGTGCTCTCGCCTGAGCCATAGGGGTGGATGGTTTGGGGTCTAGGTGAAAGCTTTGCAGGACCTCGGTCTCTGCCGACGACGTTGACGCGATCTCGCGCCATGCACCTTCTTGGAGGCGTCGCCGCAAGAACCCCCTCCTTTGGTTCCTCAAGCTCTACCAGGTTGCCGGCCCGGCGATGTGGGCCCCATTGGGCTGTATTGAAGATGCGCTGGAGGTCTGTTGGCGTGGACATGGTCGTGATCGCTCCGGTGCAACAGAAGACAAAGCTCAATCAACCTGATTCAAGCTGGCGCTCCAACTTGATATTTCTTTTGTGTTGTCTTTTGTTGTTGGTTTCGCTGGGCGCTTTGCGCTCTTGTGTGTGTTGTAACTCTTGGTGTAACCCTTAGCCGGTTGTTGGCTTCGTTAATTCAAAGCCGGGCTCATTTCGAGCCTTCCGTCTAGAATTCACAGTAGCAGAAGGATCTGATTTCACAATTCCGAGTACCAATTGCAATAAAAACTCCATAAAAGATGGATCAGGTGAAAACAGTACCAAAGCAAGTACGTGTATTAGATTAAAACAGCGGAAACGGGTTCAGAGCAATATTAGTCTACGTAAATCTACCTAAAATAATTACGATTTGAAACAAACATCAACAAAACAACAGAGCTTTCGAAAGAGTGCTGCACAAGGAAAAGGAAAACACATCATACCATACCTCAATGTATCTCACAAGTTGAAATTTTAACAAAAAAATTGTGACAAAATTTACATTATTCATTAAAAAAAAGTCACATCTTACAGTCATACAAAGAAGCATTATATTCAGAGGAGAAATTTACCAGGACAAAGCAAGACCAAATGGTAGCAACCACGTGCACAGCTGCCACTGGCAGCTTATCGTGACTGTTGAAGTGCAAATGTCAAGGAATTTGATGATAAAAACCAGCAGTTTTGATGAATGTGCATGCACAACTTATTAAACAGTCACACTGACAATTCGCATATGCTGAAAAGAAATGTAATTCATTGTGTGTTCATCTATTTGTGTGATATTTGTATGGTACCAGTTGCCGAAAAATAACATGATGTAAAGTATAATAGATTGACCTACTAAGACATTGTGGCTTGATGCAACAATAATAAGTTTTCCAAATTCAGAATAGCCTGAAAGTTTCAAAATCGTACAATGCATACCCAAAAATTACAATCAGTTTTGCTAATGCTCAACTGCATGTAGTTCTTGTAAATCTAGTTAAGACAGGATCATGCAAGATTTTCAATATTCCATTTTAATTCGACAAAGACTATCTTAACCGTGGTTCTGCACTCCTATGCCATCTTCACGGGAAATAAATTACAGGCTACAAATTGGTGATTCAGGGGATTGTTTCACGGTGTACGCTCATAACAAACAAGCCAGCTCGTACATTCAGATCCAAACGTGTGGAAGTGGATCAAGAGAATGAGAAATTAAACAAAATTACGGATCTGGATTAAGACCAGCACATAGGGAACGTGCATCTAGATCACGAACGTGAACCAAGGAAACAGAAGTGCAAAGATCGATTCCTCACCTGAAGGTCTGCTCCGCCTAAGCGCAGCAGCAGCTCCCAGATGCGCTCGTGTACAGAGGCGGCGATGATTCCGGCGGCTTCTGGCGGAGAGCGAGGTCGCGGAGTCGGCAGCGGTCAACCACCTCCCGCCATTGCCGGCGACAACGACGGGGCCGACGACACCCAGAGCGCAGAGCAGAGCCCGACGTTCACCTGCTCACCGCCGACCGCTCACCCGCTCGCTGCATTCAATTCCAAACCGCTCGCCGCCGTGTGCGCTCCACTGAAAACCAGGAGGGGAAAAAATCAGGTGACGAGGACACGGGGCTAGTGGGCTGCTCCAAAACCCCACGACCGGATTGAGGAAATTAACCGTCAAGGTCAAATAAAAAGAAAAAATACGGCAGGTCGCTGGGTGGTCCGAGCCACACCAAAATGGTGCAAGCAACCCGCGGTCTGGCTCGGTGGACTGACCCGGGTGCAGAATTACTTATTCTGCACCCAGGGTGCTTAATAGAGTTTCTATATATATATATATATATATATATATATATATATATATAACAGTGGCACATCGCAATCCTATAATTCATTGTATATTTAGAAACCATCAGTACATATACTATACATTGGGACACGGTAGGTTATATAAGAGAGAATGATCGACAAAGAACATAATACTTTTGGATACGTCTTTCCCTACGTGATGGTTTCCGGATAATATCTGTAGCTGCCACTGTCTTCCTAAGACCATGGTAGTTGGTATCGGTACTTGTGTCTTGCAGAATTTTCTGAATAATTTTTGAATGCTAACATATTTTGAATATGAATAATTTTTGAATTTAAACAATTTTTGAATATGCACAAATTTGGAATTTGAGCAATTTTCGAACATAAACAAATTTTAAGTTTTAAGAAATTTTGGAATATGTACAAATTTTAAATTTTGAACAATTTTAAACTCGATATTATTTCAAAAACAATAAAGTGGAAAACAAGAAAAAAAAATGAACCAAAAATGAAAAGAGAAAGGAAAAAGTAAAGAATAGAAAACAGAGAAGAAAAATACAGGAAAAAAGAAAATTCCGCCGGCTGGGCCAGCCCATCAGAAATTTCCTTCACGCGGCGCGTGGGTTAAGCGCCACTAACGGATGATTATGTTTAACCCAAGAAGAGACTGCATATTAACTCTGCCTCCAACCCGTAATCGTCCCTCCCATGCCCAGGCCCTAGAAAAGCAGGTCAACGACAAGTGTACTGCCACTGAGAGCGCTTTGCGTCCGTTAACGAGCGTACGCCCAAGCGAGAGTCTTACCGGGCCGTCCAAGTTTACGCCTTTCGCACGCGTACAAAGTTTTGAGCGATTGTAGGGGTACAAAAACAGGATATTTGATTTCCTTTTCAGAAGCGATCATTTCAAAATGAGCATTTTTGATATTTGAAACATTTTCAAAAACGTTCATGAATTTAAAAATGGTTCATGAATTCGAAAATGGTTCATAAATTTAAAAATTGTTCATGAAAAAATTGAATTAAAAAATTGTTCATGATCTAAAATGGTTCACGAAAAACGTTCATTAATTTATAAAAATCTTTCACGAAATAAGCATTATTTGAATATGAACTATTTTCATAAACCAAATATTTTTCAAGAAAAATTTATTAACTTGAAAAGGATAAAAGAGAACAAAAACAACCAAAAATATACTATTAATCAACCGAACCAGGAAAAACCAGTAAATCAAAGAAACGGACCAAAACTTTTTAGAATCTTTCCAAAAACGAAAGAAACAAGCTTAAAGAAATTTGGTTGAACCAAGAGTCGCTCGGGTGTAGCAATTTGTACACAGAGGGGAGTGTGGCGTTGGCTGCTCCAACCGACGGCGTCGGTTAGAATTTGTCGCGTTTATGTCCCATTCCACTGACAAATCCTATTTTCCGCCTTTAGGGCGGAACCAGCTCGCGCCGCCTGAAGGGGTGGGCCCATTTAGCATTTTTTTCACTTAGTTTTTTCAATACATTTTTTTCTTTTTTCTGTTTTCTTTTTATGTGTAGTTTCTTTTTGGGGTCATTAATTTTTTCTAGAACTTTAAATTCGAAAAGTGTTTTCAGATTTGGATAATGTTTAGTTCTGCAATTGTTCATATTTTGAAAATTTTCTACTTATATTTTTTGTAAAGAAATTAGATTATGAAAATATTCAAATTTGAAAAAATTCAGATTTAAAATAGAAAAAAGAAAAAAGGGGAACTACACGTACCTGATGGGCTGGGGGCCCAACCAAGCTCCACACAGGAAGATGCGTGTGGGGCGCCTCCCGTTAGCGCTGCTGAACACGGTGAATAGGAGGGCCCATTGCCACTCTCCTCGCCTGCGCCGTCTGCTCTCGGAGACTCGTAGGAACTCAATCAAAATCACCGAAACATAACCTATGTCTGCCGCCGCACAGAGGTTGCGCGTCTCGCTGCCACCCATCATCGGGTAGCTAACGAGACAGACCATCACCACTTTGACAGCAACGCTCGAGCCATACACAATGGCTTGAGCATCCAACTGGCCAAGGCCCCTCTCCAAATGACACTGATTAAGATGGGAACATGAGTTGACGCGCGCGGTTTTTACAACTTGTTCTCCGACGAGACGATGCTTCCAACGGGCCAAGGGGTGCGTTTTCGACCATGGACTAACAGATCAGGGCCAATTGATGATTAGACATACAATACTCCATTAGAGAAGTCCCAAACCTGCCATGTTTAGATCAAGGTTTCGGTTACCGGCCGGAATTCCGCGGTAACCGGATTTCTCGGACCCCCCGGAATTTGCATATCTCGGATGAAAAATCTCGGATTAGTCAAATTTGAAACAAATTTGTGCTTGAAAAAAATTAAATTTCAAAAAAAATCGATATTTTAAGTTTAAATCCTAAATTCTTGCCGAAATATTGGGCCGGTTATCGGCCGGTATTTTCCGGTAACCCCGGTTACCGGAAATATCGGCCCCCTCCGGAATTTTTTTTGAACCGGTATCCAAAACCTTGGTTTAGATAAACCCCACTGGCCGGCCGGCCTATTGCTAACACGACGCACTCACCAAATTGTCCAAACTCGAACACCAATCCGGCGAGTTGAGCTCGATCGCCCACCATGTCCTCTCCCTGCTGCGACTGCTACAGGTGCTTCTCCGGCCTGTTCTTCCTCCTCTTCTCCGTCAGCCTCTCCATCTTCATCTATCTGGCCATCTTCCGGCCCCACCAAATCAACGCCACCGTCGGCTCCGCAACGCTCACTGCCCTCACCGTAACCAACACATCCTCCGTCCTCTCCTTCCGCCTCGCCATCAGCCTCGAACTCTACAAACCCAGCCTCCGCGTCGGCATCTACTACGACACGCTCGACACCGAGCTCCGCTTCCACGGCGCGTCGCTAGGCGGCGAGTCGACGGCATCGCCGGCTGAGTTCTACCAGCGAAGGAAGAGTTGGGAGACGGTGAAGGTGGAGTTCAACGGGAGCGGCGTCGGCGTCCCAGGCGACGTCTCCGGCGAGCTGGACAAGGAGATTGGCCTGGGCTCCGTGAGCCTTGAGGTCGCGGTGGACGCCCGGGTGAGGTACAAGTTCGACGGGGTCAAGATACGGATGAAGCCCAAGGTGTGGTGCTCGCTCACCATCCCGGTCAAGCCGGACAATGGCAGTGGCGTCAGCGGCGCTCTTGCCTCCAGCGACCGTGATCACCCAAGCTTCACTTGTTTCATGTAGAGATCATTAGACTGCTAGTTTGATCGGTTTCTTTTGTGCAAAGTCGAGCAAAGCCCAGCTTTGAATTAACAAAGCCAACAACCGGCTAAACGTTACAGCTTACAAGAACACGCTGGCCAAGCCAGCAGCACACACGCACACCACAAACGCACACACACCTCCCTACAACAGAGCGACTGCTAGGTCCGAAGGAGGCACCAAGACTTCTGTTGTACGGAGATGACGATGCAGAGTTCACATTGTTTGGGAAGTCGAACGTTCATATTGTGTAACGGTTCTTGAAACTTAATTACGTTGTTAAATCATTCATCCGACGTGTGGCAATGGCATAAACATGTTCCTATATCTAATATATCATCATCTAAAATGTTATGATTTGAAAATTAAGCGCACCAAAAATGTTTGGTTTGTGCAAGAAAGAGCGATAGTTATATCACTGTAGCGGGGTCTTTTGTTTCTTCTTCCTATTTTTATTGTAGTGATATGTGCAACTCTGCATCGTCTTTAGGATCATTCGTTGTTGCAGAGTCCGGATGTAATTGGTATCTCCATAATATTAATATATTCCCTTTATAAAAAAGATAGTTGAGGAGAGCATTTAACCTTGCCAAGTATTCCCTCCGTTTATAAATATAAGATGTTTTACCTTTTATCCATACTCATATGTGTCAACATGTATTTAGACATGTTTAATGTTTTTTTTAGAAAAAGGAATTTTATTAATCCCAGCCTCTGCATTGAGTGATGCACACAGCCGAGACATGTTTAATGTGTATGTACATTTATTTGGTCATGCACCTAACCAACATATGAGTTAGCTAAAACATCTTATATAAAAAAAGAGTGAGTACCAATCATTCAGCCTTCGGTTCAACCTACTACTTCGAGAAAAACCTTCATGCTGAAAAAAAAGGAAGGAGCATGCAGTAAAGTAAAGGACAACTTCATGTCTTGATTCGGACGAAATGAAAAAGAAGAGTATCTTTTTATTTTATCAATTAGTTGGGACTATAATTAAATTGATGCGCTTGCCTGATATATTTTCCTTCTTAACAGTGGAGTAAAGGATAGTTTTTATCTCTCCTATCTAAAAGAAAACATTGGTTACACGTTCTGCCCACCCCTTCGTCCAACCCCTAATATTTTTTTCCCACGCTTGACCAATTGACCAAAAGTCATTACACGGGCAATTAGTATATGGACAATTACACGGGCAAACAACAACAACAATTAAGTCAGCTGGCGTTTTGGTCCACGTCACAATTTCCTTCGTCCCACATCAGTCAAAGGAAACAGTACATGCGCAGATTAAATGCCAATTAATTACAGCGATCAACATTTTTTAGGTAAGCAATCGATCAGCCTGAACCCGCTCCAGCCGAACCAATTAAGGGAAATAATGATCAAGAACATCGCTTCCTTGTGCCCTCTCTCCACTACTTTACCCACCGACTGCTCGACACCTCCACCAGTCCATCCTTCCAGCATAGTCCTCCTTCCTAGCAGACAATATGGAGATATGGTTGACATGAACAACTGCACTAATGATGGATCCACGCCATCCCTAATTCAACCACAACCCATAGATCGCGCGGAGAGAAAGAGACATCGGGAAAGGAAACGATATGCACCGATGAGTACCAAGAAGAAAAATGAAGTACTCCCTCCGATCCATATTAGTGGGCATAAATTTATCTAAATTCATATGTATCTAGTTAAGTATTTAGACTAGATACATGTGTATCTAGACAAAGTTGTGCCCACTAATATGGATCGGAGGTAGTATTAGAAAGAAGTCGAGCCCAGCAAAAGAAATTATTAGCAGGTAAGGAAAGCATATCTAACAAGACAAAATACATATCATTAATAGCATGGGAACATATTTTGATGATGTCTCCACATTTACACCATGTCATTATTAGAGAAAATTCAAACTAGGCGTGCAGGAAAAAATGCGTCAGCTTTGGCTAAGGTGAGTGGTTCTGGATCCATTTATCTAAAATAACATTATAGCACCTAGAAAGTATAAGTCTTGAATTCTAATTGCAAGAAGGAATAAGTAGGGTATGATTTTTTAGTTACTACTGAAACCTGCAGAAGATCAAGTGCAATCGTTCAACTTTTTTCAATGCAATCATTCAACCATCACCGTAGCAAGCTGGTATTCTACTGCCTCTACTCATTTTTTTCTCCAAACAATCACTTGCAAGCTGGTATTCTAGTACCTTAAGTAGCCCTTGGAATTTTGAGCTCTTTTATTTACAAGTTCGGAAGTTCCTAGCAAGGCATTGTAGTGTTATTTCCATGGCAAAAAATTCAAGAGAACCATGTACTGAGTTTAGCGTTTGGTTCCTTTTCCCCTTTACTGAACATATTGCTTTGATGGATTCAATTGCAGGTCCTAGAACATACGAATAACTAACTAATCCCCTTATCAGCACAAGCATCCATCATGTCCATCCTCCCATGTCAAGAAAAATGAAAACAGAGAAAAAATTGGAGGATTTACCTTCTCTGGAAACGATGACCCATGCTGATTAGGAGGCATGGAGCAGGGGTTCCGGATGCGACCAAGCGAACCAGCAGCACTGACCGGGCCAGCGGAACTTCGTTGCGACCATGCGACCGTAAGCCTCGGGGGAGGGTGGAGACTGCATGGCGGGGAGGAGTACGCCAGAGGCAAGAGGGAGGTTGCGCGCCCCTGTACTTCGTCGGCCCAGGCAGGCAACTTCTGCAAGGCGGAGTCGCGCCGATGCTGCTGGTTGGAGCGCTGAGTTTACCGGCCAGATGTGAGTGAGGGAAACGAGTAGGTGAGGAAGAAGGACACATGTTTTTTCTTTTCTTCTTATAGGTAAGGAGATCAGGATATATGGTCTTACAGCTCTCAGATTAAAGACGAGTATTAGGCTCAAATTCAACATCGATGGTTCCTTTATTGCAGGGCAGAATCATGGAGGCTGGGGAGTTGTTGCACGCAAGGATGGTTCCTTAAACGTCTACGGAGTATAATTTTGTGCTTTATGGATTTTTGTATCTTTATTCTACAGTTTTCCAATCTTTTTATTTTCGGTGGATGTAATTTTTTTCTTAACATGTTGATTTTATGGCATGCATTAATTATAATTTGAGTACTTGTAACACATTTTACTATAACATTCGTGCGTTAGAATTTTTTTTCTTTTCTTTCGTGCTTTGAATTTCATACCAAATTATGCCGATGGAGGCTCACTAAAACTGTAAGAATATATGTTTACACATGATTTACGCACGGTCACGGAGTACCTCATAAAATATTCACGCTCCCGTAGCTACGCACGGGCATTTTACTAGTTCTATCTAAAAACCCGTTATATTTTCCTTCTTAGCTGTGATTATTAAATAGATGTGTTTACCAACTTAATCAACAGTTTAAAGTGATAGAAAACGACAGAAAATATATTTAAGAACTCCCCTCGCGTCTAGGCTATTTAAGTACTGACACGTTTGTTCAATATAGGCCGCTTGTATTTTTTAAATACGGTCTTGAACTTCAAACCTATTGATATTGATACCATATTGAGTTGATGCACTAGAAAAATCAATAAAAATGTGCTCTAGATAAATCAATTAAAAGATGCACTAGCTAAATCAATTAAAAGGCCAAACATATGGAAATACAATTTATTTCAACGGTGATTTTTTTATGATATTGTGAAAACATGTATCAAGTCTTATGATTTTTCCTAAACCGCTTGGATGGGTCCACATGAAGCGAGAACAAAATTAATAAGAACAACTCGATCTCCATGAGAGAGTAATTTCCAATATCCATGTTTTTCTTAGAAATATTTTTCAAATCATCTGTAATGAATATAAATCACTACATACTTAAAGGCAAGGACCCGACTCACAACCAAAAAAATGGCCTATACTGTTAATCGCCTCCTCTTTTGCTTTTTTGAGCAGTATAACTCACTGTTATAAGAAATTATCTTTATCCCAAAAAGTTGCTAAAAATGCATTCTCAAGATCATGTTCTATAAGTAAAATAAAATAGTATCGTCAACATATTGTAAAATGGGCATTCCGTCAGCTAAATGTGGGACGAGACCACATACTAGGCCGTCCTCCTTTGCCCTAACAATAAGGATTGCCATATACTTATGAAAATATTAGAAGGCATTGGAGACAACAAGTACCTCTATGAAACCTTTTTCTTCTCTGAAATCTTTGTCCAATCTCAATATTAACTTTTATTACCAGATCAATGTTTGTAGGACACGATGACATTTGAGTATTTGAATGATACTTTCAGTTCTTTTTGTCTTTTTTCAAGCTGGCTTCCCTTCTTTTCCATTCTTGCACATTTCATCGCAGTTGTTTTGAAGAGAAAATGTTGTCCTGCATGATGATTATGATATCATGTCGTTGACAGCAACTCGAGGCATTGGAAATGACTTGAGCGCCCAAGTCTTCTCAAGGAACGAATTTGGCGTGCATACGCGGTTTGTGTTTGTTCCCTGATGCTTCCGACGAGCCACGATCATCACATATCATTCGCACGCCCCACCCAACGGCTCGCCTCTGCTCTGTCCCTCTGCATCTCCCTCCTCTCCCCGTTGACCAGCCAGCGACTTCCTCCTCCGGCCAGCCATGTCCAGCGGCGGCAGGAACACCTGCTGCGGCAGCCTGTTCAGCTTCCTCGTCGGCGCAGGCTTCGTCATCCTCATCTACTGGGCCATCTTCCAGCCCCACCACATCCGCGCCACGGTCGCCTCCGCCACGCTCACCAACCTCACCGTGGCATCCAGCAACGCCACCGTGTCCTACCGTCTCGCCGTCACCCTCGACCTCTACAACCCCAGCCTCCGCGTCGCCATCTACTACGACGCCTTCGATGCCGAACTCCGCGCCCGCGGCGGCGCCTCCCTTGGCGCCCCAGTCTCCTCCTCCCCGAACGAGTTCTTGCAGCGCAGGAAGAGCAGCGATACCGTGAGGCTGGAGTATGTCGGGAGCAATGACATCAGCGTCCCCAGCGACGTCGGGGGGGAGCTGCAGATGGAGGCGGGCTCGGGCGCGGTGAGCTTTGAGGTCGCCGCGGATGCGCGGGTGCGGTACAAGTTTGCCAGCATCAAGATTCGGCGGAAGCCCAAGATTTGGTGCGCGCTGACGGTAAATGTCAAGCCGGAGGGCAGTGGCAGCGTCGGCGGCGCCCTTGCCTCCTCCAATCGCTGTAGCGTCAAGTACTGAAGGTCCTCGTGCAGTTCCTCTGGCGAGTCGTATTGTTTTGAGATCCCCTCGTTGTCCCGGTCTGTTGTTGATTTGATTTCTGCACATATCCATATTGTTCGTGGGATGTGCTTCAACGTTTCTGTATGATTGTTGTGCTATCGTTGAATATGGATTACATTCTTCATGATTAATTTGTTTGACGATTCAACACATGTCCCATTTCAAATTTACAGCCTAGCGCATCATCTTCCTCCCTTGGCCACTCGATCTTAGTTCCTTACCATCTTCTCCTTCTTGTCCATTTCATTCCAATTCCTGATAATTGTTAAATCTTGATCAGATTCAGTTCAAGAGCCCAGAGAAAAATAATTCAGATTCACAACATAGATGATGCATATCGTCGGAAAATGCTTGTCTTGTCTGGGCGGTAGATGCTCTCGCATCATCGACGGCGGTATGGAAGTCATGATTCATAACCTGCGCTGGACTAGTCAGAGTATAGCTTCGGTAGAAGTACATATTTCTTAGAAATATATATAAGGTCTGTATTTTGAATTAATCAGTGCGGTGGAGGCCCGCGCTGTATTTTACCAGCTTTATTTTAAGATGGTCAGTTTCACCTAATTACTCTATCCATGGGCTTGCCAAAAACAATTATTATGTGACAGAGAGAGTAACACAAAAATCATTCTTTTCTTTTCACTGTCTGGTCACCATTGCAGTTTTTTTTTTTCGGAGGCAAAAGATTTGTCTCACCTATTCATTAACTGCGAAAGAGTTGCCACGTTAATTAACAAAAAAAATGGGTGAACCGTCACAAACCGATGAGCGCCACCCAAAAGAAACCCACACACGCCTCAACATAGAGGGTCGCATCAAGGTCACAACCCGATACCATCGTAATCACTTCTTCCTAACGGCCTCATCGCTCTCTCTAAATTCTGAGCAAGTGGCTCCAACTTCTCCGAAGATGAACTTTGACCCATCCCTCACCGTAAAGGTTGTGCGGAAACACAAGAAGGCTCGTGCCAAACTCAGCCACCCGTGATGAGCCAGCGCAGCACCGACTCTGAAGGAAAGCTCCAAAAGAGAGCAATGCAAGGCTAGCGCCTCGGAAGACCACCTAACAGACCACCTGTTGAGTGTCATCGTCGCCACAGAGGCCCTGCCGTCGCAGCTCCGACTTCACAACAACAAAGCAACCTGAGGTAACCCACGAACACGTCGGAGAAGAGCCGACTACCGCTACTATTTCCACGCCTCTGACTTCGCTTGCCCCATCATCGTTGCCACATAAATCTTGACGCCTAACCCCGTCGCCTTCCACTGGTCCTGATTCCCACCGCCCAGAACCAAGGACGAAGCCCCCAAGAGGGAAAATGACGTTGAGACGCCGCCATCGATGGATCACAAAGGATCAAGGGTTTCCCCCCGAGCTGCAGGGCGATCGGATCCATGCGGGAGGGGTGTGGCAGCAAAGATGCGATGCCTCCAAGAAGGTAAACAATGCCCGTAGCCCACGCCATCGATGGGTATTCACCCGAGCTCCCCAGACACACCAACTGACGCACATCAACCCAAACCGACGTCGGCAAGCCTACCAACAACCACTGCCACGAGCCCACGACATCACCAAAGAAAAGTCCCCCTCCCCTCCTGGAGCCGCCGATCCGGTGTCTATAGGCTACCCACCACAGCTCCTCGCACCGTGTTGTACCCCGCCTCCCCACCGTCCGGGCACCGCCATCCCGGCATCCTCTTATCCGGCTGCATGGCAACCACACAGCCGAAGATCCAGCACGGCTAGCTCATGTCGGCCACTCACATGCATAGCCTAGGGTCGCGACTCTAGCCGCCTCATGCGCATGAGCTCCACAACTCGCCGCCCCACCCCCACCTGCACCGCTGCGACCAGAACCGGAGGGGAGACTATAACCCCAGGCCACATGCCATCGCCAACCAACGACACCGGCACCGACCGAAGACACTAGCCATATCTGAGCCAAAAGGTCTACGATCTGCCGCACCACTCGCGGCCAACCTCTGCTAGTCCACAAATCACCACAGTGCCATAGCAGAAGATCACTTCTGCCTTTTGGGGCCGCTGCTCCGGCTTCCGCGCGCCGACAAGCCGGTCGACGACGCCCCAGCCGCCTTGACCTTCTGCCAGCACCACCAGAGTAGAGGAACGACCCCTCCACCTTCGGTGGCGGGGCCGCCGCCATGGCGAGGGCCAATGACAGCATTGGCGAGGAGGGTGAGGTGTGGGGGAGTTTGTGGTAGAGCCCACGGGTTGCCCCAGGTGTCGCCTGGGTGCGACACGGGGGAAGTACTTTTTAGTTTGAACAACTACCTCATTTGCAAAAAAAACAATGTTGTTGTTGTTCGTGTTCATCTCCATCCAAACTCTATAGACAATTTGCATTGTCATCCCGCTGTCATTGTGTTCAAAAATAGCAACCGACTCGCGCGTAGTTATTCAAATTAAAACGTATGCTTTTCACCGTCCACAAATACATGGCGTAATATTTTGTTCCCCACACACGAGTTCCTAATTTTTCTGTTGCATGTCAATTTGCTCGCGCGTAGCCTTCTACGACTTGTGCTGGCAGCTGCTGTTCCCGCAACCCCTTAGAGCATCTCCAACGGTGTTTCCAATAGTCCGTCTGTCAAGTGTGTCGGACAGTGGCTATTGGGAGCGCTGGCACACTTTGCCATGTTCAGTATGTATTTAATATATTTGTAGATACATATTATTACCCCTTTCATGTGTGCAAGTGATACGTCTCAAACGTATCTATAATTTTTTATGTTCCATGCTGTTATTATATCAATTGCTACATGTTTTGGCTACACTTTATATCATTTTTATGCATTTTCTGGACTAACCTATTAACAAGATGCCACAGTGCCAGTTCCCTGTTTTCTGCTGTTTTTGGTTTCAGAAAATCTATTAAGGAAATATTCTCGGAATTGGACGAAACAAAAGACATCGTCAATAATATCACGAGGAGATCACGGAGTCCAAAGGGGAGTCGGAGCAGACCCACCAGGGGGCCACGCCACACTAGGGCGCGGCCCAGGGTGGGCCCGCGCCCCCTATGGCGTGGTGGCCCCCCTCGGCCACCGACGCCGCCTCTTCGCCTATATATTCTCCGCGACGCGAAAACCCTATTACGGTCGATCATATTCCACGAAAAGTTCCGTCGCGGCCGTCATCGTCAATCTCAGATCGGAGGAGTTCTGAAGCTCTTCCCGGCACCCTGCCGGAGGGGAGATCATCACCGGAGGGCTCTACATCACCATGCCTGCCTCCGGAGTGATGCGTGAGTAGTCCACCCCTGGACTACGGGTCCATAGCAGTAGCTAGATGGTTGTCTCTCTACCTTGTGCCTCCATGTTTAGATCTTGTGAGCTGCCTAACATGATCAAGATCATCTTATTGTAATGCTAGATGTTGTGTTTGCTGGGATCCGATGAATATTGATACCATGTTTATTCAAGTTGTTTATCTATGTGCTCTTGATCTTGCATGCTCTCCGTTGCTAGTAGATGCTTTGGCCAAGTAGATGCTTGTGACTCCAAGAGGGGGTATTTATGCTCGATAGTGGGTTCAGTCTCTAGATATCTGGATCAGTGACAGAAAGGTCTAAGATGGTAGATGTGCTGTTGCTACTAGGGATAAAACATTGGTGCAGTGTCCAAGGGCACTTGTATTGATTACATTACACACTTTACTTCATGCAATAATCTGTTGTTAGCAACTTAATACTGAATAGGATGCGGATGCTGCCTTGAAGGTGGATTATTTAGGCATAGATGCGGTTGGAATAACGGTCTATGTACTTTGTTGTAATGCCCAACTAGATTTCATAGTAGACATCTTGGCATGTATTGCATTGTTATGCCCTCTCTATTTGTCAATTGCCCAGCTGTAATTTGTTTACCCAACATGCTAGTTATCTGTTCTGAGAGAGACACCACTAGTGAACTGTGGACCCTGGTCCAATTTCCTCATACTGTTTACACAACCTGCTGCAATCATCTGTTTCCTGTTACTTGCTGTTTTTCCTGCTGTTTTCCACACCATACGTTTAACTCTTTGTTTCTGCAAGACCGGAGAGATTGACAACCTCTCTGTTTCGTGTTGGGCAAAGTTCTGGTTTGTGTCTGTGCAGATTCCACGTTGGTGCAAGCTCCCTAGCGCCAGGGGGAGTCAACATCAACAACCTTCCGATAGATCGTCAAGTCCTACTGGATTGATAACCTTGGGTAGATTTTCAAGGGAAAACTTCTGCTGTCTACATCATAACCTTCCTCTTGGGGTTCACCAACACGTAGCCATCAAGCTGTTTTCTGGCGCCGTTGCCGGGGACTTGGAGGCTATTGGAAAGGGGAGTCTCTCAGTTCCAATCTCTTTACTTTGTTTTTGTCTTGTTTTAGTTTTGTTTTGCTTGCTGTTAAAAATCAAAAACCCAAAAAAATTAAATTCCTGCATCTAGTTTTTAATTTCGAGTTGCCCTGTTGCTTGTTTTAGGCTTGCTAAAATGAGTAATCCTGAAAATACTAAGTTGTGTGACTTTACTAGCACAAACAACAATGATTTTATCTGTACACCCATTGCTCCACCTGCTTCTAAAGCAGAATTTTATGAGATTAAGCCTGCACTGTTAAATCTGGTTATGAAAGAGCAATTTTCTGGTGTTAGTACTGATGATGCTGCTGCCCACTTAAACAACTTTGTTGAACTTTGTGATATGCAAAAGTATAAGGAGGTAGAGAGTGATATTATTAAGCTGAAATTGTTTCCTTTCTCTTAAGAGGAAGAGCTAAAGATTGGTTGCTATCTTTGCCTAGAAATAGTATTGATTCCTGGACTAAATGCAAAGATGCTTTCATTGGAAAATATTATCCTCCTGCTAAAATTATCTCCTTGAGAAGTGGTATTATGAACTTTAGGCAACTTGATAATGAGCATGTTGCCCAAGCTTGGGAAAGAATGAAGTCTTTGGTTAAAAATTGCCCCACTCATGGACTGACTACTTGGATGATCATCCAAACCTTTTATGCAGGACTAAATTTTTCCTCAAGGAACTTATTGGACTCGGCTGCTGGAGGGACCTTTATGTCCATCACTTGGGTGCTGCTACAAAGCTTCTTGATGATATGATGGTAAATTATTCTGAATGGCACACTGAAAGGGCTCCAACTGGTAAGAAGGTAAATTCTGTTGAGGAAATTTCCTCCTTGAGTGATAAAGTTGATGCTATTATGACTATGCTTTCGAATGGACATGGTGTTGTGGATCCAAATAATATTCCTCTTGCTTCTTTGGTTGCTCATGATGAGAAAAATGTTGATGTAAACTTCATTAAAAATAACAACTTCAACAACAATGCTTATAGGAATAATTTTGGTAGCAACAATTATAGGCCATATCCTTCTAATGGTAGCAACTCTTATGGAAGTCCTAATGGCAAGTTTGGCATGGTTAGTGAAGAAAGAATGATAGAGGTTGAGAAAGCAACTAAGGATTTTATGCAAAAGCAATTTGAGCAAAATAAGATATTCACTAGAATGATGGAGGAACAATCTAGTATGCTAAGGAATATAAGTCACCAAATTGAAAATCTAAATAATGAAATCTCAGGTTTGCAAACTAGGATTTCTAATACTGAGACTTATGTTTCGAATTTGTCAGATTCTCAAACCTCCTTGATAAATAAAATGGCAGCTAAACCCGAAGCTATTAAAGAAAATACTAGTACAACAGCTGCTGTTAGAGTTTGCACTATTTTTACTAATGAAACAAATGTAGCCTCTAGTGCTAATGCGCCCCCTACTGTTAGTGAAAAGATAATAAGTGTTGGAAATGTCTCTACTACCTCTACAAAAAGTTTAAATTGCCTGATAGCACTACTTTTGTTCCTAGTAAAAGTGCTGAAATTTTTAGAGGTGTTGGTGATAATTGCTCCATTGTTTTTGATGACAACAACTTCAATTTCGAAAATTGTAACATAACTGAAGTCATCATGTTCTTGCAAAAGCTAGCTAAGAGTCCTAATGCTAGTAAAATAAATATGGCTTTTACTGAACATATTATCAAAGCTCTCATGCATGCTAGGGAAGAAAAATTAAAACTTGAAGCTTCTATCCCTAGGAAGTTAGATGATAATTGGGAACCTGTTATTAAAATGAAACTGAGTGAGTTTGAATGCAATGCTTTGTGTGACCTTGGTTCTTGTATTTCGGTTATGCCTAAAAATTTATATGATATTCTCAAGCTTGCACCTTTGGAAAAATGTCATTTGGATGTTCACTTTGCTGATTCTTCTATGAAGAAACCTTTAGGAAAAGTTGATGATGTTTTGATAATGGTTAATAACAATCTTGTCCCTGTTGATTTTGTGGTTTTGGATATTGAATGCAATCCTTCTTGTCCTATTGTTTTGGGAAGACCTTTTCTGAGAACTGTTGGTGCTGTTATTGATATGAGAGAGGGGAATATAAAATTTCAATTCCCACTCAAGAAAGGTATGGAACACTTCCCTAGGAAGAAGATGAAATACTCACATGATACTAGTGTCAAGACAAATTATGGTTTTGGATTTTCTGGTCTTGACAATACTTGATGCATCTCTTCATGCCTAGCTCAAAGGCATTAAAGAAAAGCACTTCTGGGAGATAACCCATGTTTTTATTTGCTGTTTTATTTTTGTTTTCTTGAGTCAAGGATGCTTGTTTACCTCTGTAGCAACTCCTTTGTATCTTTTATTTGCTGTTTTGTTGTGCCAAGGAGAGTTACTAATGCAAAGTTGGTTTTTATTTTCGGGACTGCATTGGGACAGATTGCTGTTCGTCACCGTTTAATTCAGTAGAAAATCAGAAAAAATCGAAAAATGCTGAAACTTTTTGTGCATGTTCCTGATGATGTTACGCAACTTTCATTATTTCAAAAGTTTTCATCTGAGCATCGTAAGTGCCTCGAAAAAATTCGTCATTACAGACTGTTCTGGTTTGACAGATTCTGTCTTTTATTTTGCATTCTCTCTTTTACAAGTTTTTAAGTGGTTTCTTTTCGTGTAAAAGTGCCCACTTGAGCCTAGTAACAGTGGCTAATGTTTAAAATAGTTGGCTTGTGAGTTTTGTCTTTGCTAGAACTTTGAAGTATTATCTTTTAGTGCACTAACCTGCTAATGAGAAAAGCTGTTAAGTTTTGGTGTGAAGGAAGTTTTCAAGTGTTGATAGAGGAGAATGATATTACATGATCAAGAAGAGTGAAGAGCTTAAGCTTGGGGAGGCTTACCTCCCCAGCATATTTCAAGAAGACTCAAGCATCTAAGCTTGGGGATGCCCAAGGCATCCCCTTCTTCATCTACAAATTATCAGGTCATCTCTAATGGTGCTATATTTTTATTGCTTCATGCTAGTGTACTCTTCCTTGGAGCGTCAGTGTGTTTTTGTTTTCAGTTTGTTTTGTTTTGTTTGCTGTGCTATACTTGTTGGATCCTAGTATTCATGTTTGGGAGAGAGACACGCTCCACTTTTTCATTAGAATACTCTTGTGCTTCACTTATACTTGTTGAGTATTCCTGTCTAGTTGCTGTTATTGCTGTTAGCTCTCAGTTTTTCATGTATCTCTTGTTAGAGCTTTCAGTTTCTTTTGAAGAAAGTACTCTCTTGCTTCACTTATATCTGTTTGGAGAGTTGTCAAATAAGTTGATTGGTGTTTGGTTGGACCAGAAAAATGCTATGCATGTGGTAGTGGTATAAAATGCTTACATGAATCTTTTTAGATCGTTGTCTTGAGTAATTTGATGCTTGCCAATTGTTTTGAGCTGTCAAGTAATTAATGTTTAAGCTTGTGCATCATGTAAGTAATGGCTATTAATGAAGAACTACTATAAGGATTTTCTGCTATAATAATCTGTTGCATAATTGGAAGTCCATAGTAGTCTAGATAATTTTTGGATGAAGGCTATGTGTTAACAAGGAAGACAGTGGGAGTCTATGGTTCGTCAAACCTTGTGTTTTATGTACACTCTTGCTATTCCAGTTGATAATGATGTTTGCTTATAATAACCTTGCTAGCCTAAACTCTGTACTAAGAGGGAATGCTTCTTGTACATCCAAAACCTTGAGCCAAATCCATGCCACCTGTGTCCACCATACCTACCTATTATGTGGTGTTTTCACCATTCCAAGTAAATTTCTTCATGTGCTATCTACTAACTACTCAAAACAATTATCCTTTTTGTGTCACTACTTGAAAAGCTCATAAGGACGTAGATAGGTGGTCTTTATTTCCTGGTTGATCAAATTTTACACACCTGGACTAGTGGCATATACATCCGCTTATCCAATAATTTTGCAAAAAGAGCTGGCAACGGGGTGCCCAGTCCCAATTAATTACAACTTTAACCAAACAATTCTCTTCACATCTTTTTGCCCCTGATTCGTCAGTCAAGCAATGTTCACAAGTGTGTAAACAAAAGAGAAGAGGGATGATCTGCCCGCTGGTAGAAATAACGTCCTTCATGGGAGCCGCTCTTGTAAAGTTTGATCAACTAGTGAAGTAGAGTATTGCCTATTTGCTGATTTGTTGACACCTGTATACACCATTACCTTACAAAACAATATTTTATGCTCTCTATATGCCTTCGGGAACTACAGCTCTAGCACATGATGTTAATCCCTGCTTCCCTCTGCGAAGGGCCATTCTTTTACTTTTATGTTGAGTCAGTTTTCCCACTTCTTTCTGTCTACTTAAGCAAACATCATTGTCAACTCCAGTATAACAGTTTTTACATAACTTTGTGTTTGGTTGATCATATTCTTTGCATTGACATTATCTATATGATATACATGTTGAAAGTTGAAGCAAAAGCTGAAGCTATTATCTTCCTTTGTGTTGATACAAACACTTTCATGTTGAAATTATTGCTGCTGTGAACTAACTATTATGTTAGACTATTATATCTCTAAATGTTTTATAGTATTATTCATGAAAGTTTGCACTTGTGTGATCACTTATGTTTACTCTTTATTTACTTGCTTGCAAACTATAGACCATTGGCTTGGATCACTTCATTCAGATCATGTGCATTACATTGTTATTTGATCAAAGATTGTGTTGGTAGCATGTCACTTCAAAAATTATCTGTTTTTATCGTTTACCTACTCGAGGACGAGCAGGAACTAAGCTTGGGGATGCTTGATACGTCTCAAACGTATCTATAATTTTTGATGTTCCATGCTGTTATTATATCAATTGCTACATGTTTTGGTACACTTTATATCATTTTTATGCATTTTCTGGGACTAACCTATTAACAAGATGCCACAGTGCCAGTTCCCTGTTTTCTGCTGTTTTTGGTTTCAGAAAATCTATTAAGGAAATATTCTCGGAATTGGACGAAACAAAAGACATCGTCAATAATATCACGAGGAGATCACGGAGTCCAAAGGGGAGTCGGAGCAGACCCACCAGGGGGCCACGCCACACTAGGGCGCGGCCCAGGGTGGGCCCGCGCCCCCCTATGGCGTGGTGGCCCCCCTCGGCCACCGACGCCGCCTCTTCGCCTATATATTCTCCGCGACGCGAAAACCCTATTACGGTCGATCATATTCCACGAAAAGTTCCGTCGCGGCCGTCATCGTCAATCTCAGATCGGAGGAGTTCTGAAGCTCTTCCCGGCACCCTGCCGGAGGGGAGATCATCACCGGAGGGCTCTACATCACCATGCCTGCCTCCGGAGTGATGCGTGAGTAGTCCACCCCTGGACTACGGGTCCATAGCAGTAGCTAGATGGTTGTCTCTCTACCTTGTGCCTCCATGTTTAGATCTTGTGAGCTGCCTAACATGATCAAGATCATCTTATTGTAATGCTAGATGTTGTGTTTGCTGGGATCCGATGAATATTGATACCATGTTTATTCAAGTTGTTTATCTATGTGCTCTTGATCTTGCATGCTCTCCGTTGCTAGTAGATGCTTTGGCCAAGTAGATGCTTGTGACTCCAAGAGGGGGTATTTATGCTCGATAGTGGGTTCAGTCTCTAGATATCTGGATCAGTGACAGAAAGGTCTAAGATGGTAGATGTGCTGTTGCTACTAGGGATAAAACATTGGTGCAGTGTCCAAGGGCACTTGTATTGATTACATTACACACTTTACTTCATGCAATAATCTGTTGTTAGCAACTTAATACTGAATAGGATGCGGATGCTGCCTTGAAGGTGGATTATTTAGGCATAGATGCGGTTGGAATAACGGTCTATGTACTTTGTTGTAATGCCCAACTAGATTTCATAGTAGACATCTTGGCATGTATTGCATTGTTATGCCCTCTCTATTTGTCAATTGCCCAGCTGTAATTTGTTTACCCAACATGCTAGTTATCTGTTCTGAGAGAGACACCACTAGTGAACTGTGGACCCTGGTCCAATTTCCTCATACTGTTTACACAACCTGCTGCAATCATCTGTTTCCTGTTACTTGCTGTTTTCCTGCTGTTTTCCACACCATACGTTTAACTCTTTGTTTCTGCAAGACCGGAGAGATTGACAACCTCTCTGTTTCGTGTTGGGCAAAGTTCTGGTTTGTGTCTGTGCAGATTCCACGTTGGTGCAAGCTCCCTAGCGCCAGGGGGAGTCAACATCAACAACCTTCCAATAGATCGTCAAGTCCTACTGGTTGATTAAACCTTGGGTAGATTATTCAAGGGAAAACTTCTGCTGTCTACATCATAACCTTCCTCTTGGGGTTCACCAACACGTAGCCATCAGCAAGTTGTGATCCGACTAGTATGTTAGAACACGAAAGAGGAAAGCGTGTGTGTTAAATGGAGTAAACTTGTAGTACTAACTGGATAGTCATAGAATATTTTGGAACTACTATGGTTTTTAACTTTCTATGTCTACCTCACTAGGAATAACGGGACCTCGTGTGCTAGCCCATATAAATGTGAATCAAACACCGCACATAAGTTACATCACCGTTATCATGTCTAGAAAAGTTGTACTCATTTCACCATGTTTATGAGAAGACCAAGTGAATCCATAAACCCTGGTCTATTTTAAGCATAAGAAACATCTTTTACTTAACTTACTTGCAATTATATTGTCTGCATTTATTGTATCTGAAAATACAAAAACTATTTACTTTGCTTACATTTATATTTTCATATTATGCTCCACGATAACAACACTTTTTGGCACCATTGTATTTGATTTACTTTACTTTAATAGCCCCGAGTCACCCGTGTTGAGAAAAACTAGTCTTGTTAATTACAACACTCTGCTTGGAGTCCCAACAAGTTGGTGTAGTTTGTTGCCATCATGTACGCATTTCCAACATAAGAATAATCACCGAGCTTTCTAAAAAATGGTGGAGACAAGGAGGCATATTATGTATACTTTATTTTATCAGTTGTTGAAACCGGTAATTGTGTTGCATGTTGACACTGCTACAGTTGAGAGGTACTTTTCAGCCATAAAGCTGGTGAAAACATTTTTTTCGCAACCGCCTCCATGATGACAATGATGTAATTTTGTATGTGGAGGGTGAAGAAATGAAAATGTCAGCAACGATCATGTGGCAAAGTAATTCATGACTTTTGAGAATCGTGTGTTCTAAAATAGTAAAAGGCAATGTAAAATCTTGGCTACTTCAGAACTGTAATTTTGGTCCTTCTACTATCTTCAACTTGAAAGTTAACTGTACTTTTTATCTTGTAGTTTACCGAGCCTTGGCATTTGATGATATCTTTGAAATTTGAAAATCGAAGACATAATTTTCAAGTAATTTTGTCCTCTGACTAACACTGTCCAATTACATCAACAAAGAATAAACTGGTGAAAACTTTGCACGGCCTAGCTGCCTAGGCCTAGCTAGGTTTCTGTTTACACATAATCCGTTGCTTACATGTCCAACAGTATATATGATGGCTGATGGATCAGTGCTCTGGTGGTGACTGACGCTGCTGCAACTTGTAACTGGGCCAATAAATCACATGTCGGATCGAGTATCAAAGGAAACCAAAGATTAACTTCTCTAGGCGGGTCATTGTGGTACGCAGATCCTCTACAGTTCTTGAATAAATGTGTGCAGCCAGTACAATATAGTTTGAAGATTCGTCCGTAGCCGATCGGTAATAAGATGAACACAACAAATTTTGTGCATCTTCCAAGTACAGTAGTCCTCATTATAAGCTTATGTACTTTGCCAGCTATTAATGCTAGGCAGCTTACCCATATTTAATCTAGCAATCAAATAACAAAGTGCGCTTAAGCCTTGTGAAGAATAATTGTAGCGCATGCAGCAATAAGGTACTAAAGGGTATAGGCTATAGCGCGGCTTCATTTGTACAGTACAATTAGTTTGTTACCCCTGTGTTACATCAGGATCAGCAGCTAGCCGTTGAGACAAGGGATCACCTTTTCCCGCACAGACCGTCGACTTGCCTCAGCTTTTTAGGATTACACCTGCCCGCAGAGACTACGACTACCTCTCAGTCTAAAAGCAGTTTGCTAAACCTTTCCTCGTTGAGATGATCATCATTATGGTGATTTAGGACATTTGGACAAGAAGAAATGATAATGTTTGTAAGGGACTAATGGAGTCCAACCAAGATTATTCAGATGCAGGAATTTTTGTGAGGAAGAAACTGACATGCATGGGTTATCCATAGGTCAAAGATGAAAACGTATTCTGATTTCTTTTCCAAGACCATAGAAACAAATATTTATTTTCAACATGGATAGATAGCTTCACATAATTCTAGTAATTGTAATTAACTTAGTTCTTCTGCTCAGTTACATTTTAGAACAAACCTAATTTTTTTCGTGGAGGAAGCCCTCCAGCCTCTTCATTGATTCACGCAGACGACCAACTTTAATTGCAATGTATCAAGTATTACAAGGATAACAAAGGTGAAAGGAAAAAACCAATGACAACCACAACAGGGATTACTTATTAGACGTATGCAGCACTTATGTGAATTCCCTACAGTTTTTTCATAATTGTATTATTGTTTCATGGGGAAATTCATTTTGCCACATGGAGCATATGCTCCTACCACCAGAAACTATAGTTTAAACAGTCAAAAATTCCAAACGGAATTTTGACGGGTACATCTCGATATTATAGGTGTGCACGCCAAGTTTCGCAGGAAACCGAGATTTGTGCCATGTATAAAAGAGATTAAAAAATGTCACGTGAAAAGTCCTTTTTACCACCGAAATTTGTATTTTTTTACACATGACCCACAAAATGTTTGTTTGTCGTGAAACGATTTTGCAGACACATAGAATGTCGAGACGTACATGCAATTTTTTTTAACATATTAAACGCATTTTTTAAAACCAGGAACATATGATTCGGAGCCAAAATGCCACATCTATATACTTTATTTGATTGTCCACCATAACAATATTTTGTTAACAGCTACTCTCCCCGTCTCCAAATAGGTGGCATCTAAATTTTGTCAAGAAGTCAGTACTTTTGAAGTTTGATCAAATATATAGAAGTGAATATCAACACCTATAATATTCTACAAATACTTTACGAAAATATATCTTACGTGTGGTGGATCTATTGATATTAATTTGGTACTGTAAATCTTCATATTTTTATGCATATTGTTCGAACTTAAAATATATTGACTTTCTGACTCAATTTATAGGTCACCTATTTGCAGACGGAGGGTCTAGTACAAATCATGATCATATGGAATTTGGAATAAGAATCTAATAGTATCTAGTATATCCTTTCACCTTTTAAATAAAGTGAGTTTTGTTAACTCAAAAGCCTCTTCATGGCGATATAGTATCACATGAACTAAATGGACAGTCGAAATATGCCATGTGGGTGGAGCACTGATATTTGCGACACAATCAAATTAATACTACAAAGAAATGTTATATCTCTGTAAAAAAGAAATGGTCTATTTCTAGAGTAATTGCATATGCATGGATTTCTAATGCATTGTTGCTATAAATATTCCAGGTAAGTTTATCGCAAACAAAATATCTTGTTTGAGCAGCCGATCGAAAAATCTTTTTTGATGAACGTACGGCCTTCTGATGGGTAACTAAAGATCATGGTTGTGACTTGTGAAGAACCTGGAGTCCTGGACAACATAAATTACACCAAAAAAAGGGATGAAAAAATACATAATGTAAATATTATGACCATGGAATACAGTGAAAACATAAATAAAGGAGAACAGGAATAAAAGAACAAAATCCTTCCCCTAATCGAAATGGAAAACACCATCAACAACACCCATGATCCCCGCACTGTCAACCGAGTTCTCTTCCTCTTCCTCTTCCACATCGTCCATGCGAGCGTTCAAATCAAAGAGAAAACGACGTGATTCCACTTGCTTCTCCGCGCCACCTTCCTCTTGGTTTAGTCCACCAATCTGTCGTCGCTTCGTTGGAGGGGATGAGGAAGCCAACGACCTCGACTCGGATGCTTCAGAGCTGAACACTACAATGGAGTCCTCCAGACTGGCTACGCCTCCACCGTTGCAGCCCATGATTCTCCCAGTGGTGATCACGTTCTTGATTGCGGTTTCTGACTCATGATCAAATTGGTCGATATCGTTGATAAACACCACACGGTGAGGGTCTTCTATGATTGCTTCGAACAATCTTATCCCTACGTAGTCATTGTTAACATCTGGTGATCTCCTCCTCTTGAGGACGAGGTCACCGGCGTCGCTAGAGGTGTTGCCGGCGTTAAGCAAGGCGAACTTGGTGTATGAGCCAAATACAAGTTTCGCGAGCTCCTGGGCCATTGTCTTCTTGCCGTGGACGTCCTTTCCTCGGAAGAGCAACCACGCCGTCGATGAAGCCGACCTCCTCATCATGCCGGATCGGCACCGTAGCACGGTGGCTGCTATTGCAGGGACGATGTCCTTTTGCCACAGGACACGCCGCTCGAGCACACCGCACAAGATCTTGAGATTATTCGAGGTGACCTCGACGAATTTTTTCTGTTGGCAGGTTGGCTGCAGTGCAGATGTTCGCATAAGTTACATTAGCAGAGGGTGGATACGGCATTGGATGTTATTAACAGTTTTACTTCTCAGCCGCGGCCCTGAGGATATTTTTATATCTCAGTCATGTAGTACCTGAAGAGTGGTGCTGCAACATGTAGGGATATCATCTTGTTGGTGATGGAGCCATGACGGAAGGCTCGCCCTCGTCGTTGCGGCTACCTCGGTGAGTCCAAGAAAGACCGGCCAACCTTGTACTGGTATTGCTTGGGAAGCTTGATCCACTCTGTAGGAAGAATAATTGGTTCCCATATTGTGAGACTATTAGATCTTAATTTAATTTCTGCCTTTACTTTTTTTATCACCCGACTAAGAAATGATTATTTGTAAAAGAAAACTAAGAATGGTCCGATCTAAACGTGTATATATGTACAAGCAAGAACAAAAGGATAATAAGATCTGATGCGGTTATCGATGTCGAAGAAATAATTAAGCTAACTGAGCTATAGTTGATATCTTCAGAGTATTTATTCAAACAAGTGGAAAAGGTAGAGGATGAGTTACATGCATGACCCAGCGTGCATGCATGCATGCATGATCAGTTGCCTGAGTCGGCTTGAATGCATTATAAGGTTATTACTTGGCCAGCGTATATATGCACGATCAAACCAAGAGAAGGCAATAAAAATATTTCAGACACCCAGCCTATCAAAAAGTACGCCATAATTCACGCATGTCCACTCTGAAATTCCTACCTGTGGCCGCCGAGACTTAACGCGAGGCTTCGGTCTGGGACGACTACTGGCCGGCCCAGCACATCCCAAACGGTCCCAGGAGATGGCTGTCCAGCCGTAGCCTTGGTATTAACCAGCCATGGAGAAGTTATGTCATCGCTACGGTGGCCATGGGTGCCATCAGACTGCTCGGACGAGGCGTCGACCTTCCCAACGTTGGCCTTGACCTGAGAGCCTGAGAAGCCGGCCTCCCGCATGGCGCGATCGACGCTCGGGTCGTCGAGGATGGACACGACGAGCTGCTCCAGCCCGACCTTGACGGCGAGGCCCGCCGGCTGCCGCTTGCTTCCGTCCCCGGAGCCCCGACGCTCGTGAGCCAGCGCGCGCTTCAGCGCCGCCACGAGCGCGTTCGATAGTGCCATCACCGGCGCGCCGTGGTGGTGGAACATGGCGGCGCCGGGTGGCCAGGCCATCGGGAGGCGGCTGAGCGCGACGTCCAGGCAGAGCTGGAATGCCTCGTGCCGGAGCGGGTGAGACTGGCAGTGGGACGATGACCGAAGGCAGGCGGCGCGGAGTAAGCCGCCGGAGGAGAGCATGGTGCTGGCGACGTGGAGCGGGGTCACCTGCGAGTGCCCGCGCCGCCTCGCTTGATTCGCTGCCTGCCACACCGCGGCAGCCGCCTCCGCCACGAGAGCCTGCTGCACCACCGCGTAGCCGCCGCTCCGCATATTCACGCGCTCTCGAAACGCAGCGGGTGAGCTACCACTGTCGTCGTCTCCCTGTCGTCAAGGGCTATAGCTCTTCACCTCCAACTGCGCCGCCACCAGTTGATATCGTTTGCTAGGCTTGTAGCTCTTCACCTCCAACTGCAACAAGGTTTTGTAGATGCGAAGGTGCAACATGGAGGACAGCAGGAGTAATGAATTAAGCTGCAGTGCTTGTACTATCTAAGTTACATCACGTTGGTCGCCGTCGACGTGGACGTCGCGCGATGGCTCATCTCCTCACGATCGAGAGTCATGAGCCATGCATGCATGGCCGAGGGAACACGATGTACGGCTCAAAGATTGTGTGGATAGATACCATGCATGGATTAGGGGGACGTAGAATGTCAATATGCACGGTCCGTGTAGGGGCCGGCCTAGTTAGTGGAATTTAAAAGTAGTCAGGTGGCTGTAAGAAAAATTGGCACAGGTGCATAGGAAATAAAATGGAAGATTCCTATGTGTACTTGCAGGGAAGAAATAATTAGGTGAAGGGCACTAAATAGCTACTCCCTCCGTTTTTTAATATAAGATGTTTTAACTGTTGTCTACATGCACATGCACATGCACACAAATGTATGTAGACACATTTTTGTGTGCATGTTTACTTATTTTAGTGTGCATGTAGACAACATGTGTAACACCTAAAACATCTTATATTAAAAAACGGAGGAAGTAGTACAGTAGTACTCAAATAATATGGTTTTTGTTGTAAGCACTCATAATTCATAAATCGAGCTACTAGCTGATCTTTATCCTTCTTGATCTTGAGAAAACTGCATCGGAAGTTTGAACTTTGAACCATCACTATTTTCTCACCTTTTGTTTTTTCACCCTTGGCCTCCTCGAACCTATCTCACTTCGTTGCTGAGTTCCAGAGAGCTGTTGGCAGTGGCGGAGCTTGACCAACATATTAGGAGGGGCCAAAACAGATAAGATAAGAGCTGAGGGGGCCAGATTTAAGTATTTTGTGTTTCATATGGTCAAAAGTGGATATGCAAATTTTAATTAAGTTGGGGGGGGGGGGGGGGGGGCATGGCCCATGTTGGCCCCCATGAAGCTCCGCCTGTGGTTGTTGGTGTACGCCGAGTGCCCGGAGAAAAGACTGTCAAATGGTATTTTCTTCAGCAAACTCTAAAAATTAAATGTTTTCAGAACTGTGGCGTGTTTAGATTCATAACTGCGTCACCAGAAGTAGTGTGTCCATTAAAGTCAATGCAAACGTTGGCCAAACTTCCAAACAGAAAAAGGTTTTAAGGCGAAGTGACCCATTATCACCCATTTTATTCAAACATAATGACCAGTATGTTGGCCATCATGATTGAATGCGCAAAGGAAAATGGTGAAATTGAAGGATTAGTGCCACATATCGTGGATGGTGGATTATCTATCCTTCAATATGCAGATGGCATGATCCTCTTTATGAAACACGATCTAAAAAAAGCTAAGAATTTAAACCTACTACTTTCATCATCCGAACAACTTTCTAGTCTTCAGATTAATTTTCATAAGAGCGATTTTTTTAGTTTCGGGGAAACTCAAGACATGGCCTCTCAATATGATGAGCTATTAGGTTGTGAGCGACACCAATTCCCAATCAGGTATTTGGGTATTTTTATACATCAATGGAGACTAACAAATGTCGTATCGAAACACCTGTAGGAGCATCACGAGAACAAGCTAAGTAGCTAGAAAGAAAATTGCTATTTGTGTGTGAACAATTGGTTCTGATTAATTCAGTGGCAAGCAATGCGGTAATGTTTATCATACCATTCTTCCAACTCCCAAAAGGAGTTCTTAATAGACCAGATTAGTTCTGATCAAGATTTTTGTGGCAAGGTGGTAGTGAAATAAATAAATATCAACTGACTTGGTGGAATGTTGTTTGTCGTCTAAAGATCAGGGTGTTCTTTGTATACAAGACCTTCGAATTGAAACCAATACCTCCTTGGTAAATCGTTTTTCAAACTCCTTACATGTTGAAGGATAGTTTTCACGATCCCACGGCAATCTCACTTCTGAGGATCAGAAGCGAGTTTATTTGTTCGGCGGATAGTGCAGGTCAACAGGTTTGAGTCATAGATGTAGATGAAGATTCCTCCAACTTTATTCATGGAGTGGCTACATGATCGGTACAAAGGTTGGCCTCGACGAGTTATAGATGAGCTCGCCCGGAAGTTTTTTGTTGAATCTAGGTCTTAAGGCTAGGGTTTACAGATGGATGTTGATGACGAAGCTTCGGCGTGAGTTGACCGTGAAGGTATTGATGGAGGTCTTTGGTATATATACTCCCTGGTAGATGTTCGAGCCTTGTACGCAAAGGGTTTCTTGATGCCATGTATGTCAATTCTTGATATCGTGGCTAGCTTTCCTTCAATGTAGTCTGTGGCAAGGTAATCTTTTGGAAGCCCTGGTGCAGCACGGAAGGTCTAGGTCGGTGGAGGAGCTTCTAGAAGCGGGCTACCGGCCGGGGGAGTCTCCGACATTGCCGAAGATGGGGTGTGGCAAACTCTTCGGACAACAAAATTTATTGGCTCATATTGTCCTGGGTATAGTGGACCGTAGGCTCGCACTTCTGGGCAGGTCTCATGGTGAAGAAGAAACATTTTCTTCGATTGGGACCATTAAATATGAAGGATGGCTCGAAAATAAGTTTCTGAAAAGATATGTGACTTGGCAATTCCATTTTTCGGGAACAATATTCAACTTTGTATAATATTGTACGCCACGCCACAAGCACGTGTCATACTATCTCCACAGTTATGGGAACTTCCCTATCAAATGCAACATTCAAGGGTTATTTAGTCGGACCCCAACTTGCAGCATGGAACACTCTTTTTAAGCGGTTGGCAATGGTCCAATTGATGCATGGGAAAGACAAATTCAGCTGGAAACCACATGAGAATGGCAATTTGTCTGTGGATTTCATGTAAAGAGCAAAACTTGTGTCGCTGCCTTGGTAAATTGCGGAAAATTGTTTTTCAAAAGGAAAGGTTAATGGAATAGTGCAAAAGCTTAAATAAAGGTAATAGACCTTATTCTTATGAAGTATGGAGTAATGTGACGGAATATGTTTCGAAAAAAAAAACTCTACTAAAGGGAATGAAAATGATGATAAAAGATCATGATGTTTCATGAGGAGCTTTTTGTGAAGATGGTACGAATCAAGAATATATTTGTCAAGTCACAAATAGATATTCTTGATTAAATTATTTTGTTACCAGAACGAAATACATCTGCAAACTGCAAAGAAATTAGATGATACCAAATACGAGAAACAACTAAGAATTGTAAATCCTGAGTTACATTTAAGATTACAAAGGTAATTGTTATTTGAATCTTATTAAGTAAAAGTGGTTACTTAATCTTTTATATAGAAGGTTATATGAAAGGAATGAAACTGTGGAAAGGACATAAAGCTAATTTTGTCATAAAGAATGTCTTGGACAAAATCAACAGGTTTGACTACACAAATGTAGACATGCTTGAGTCTGTGTTAGTAAAGAGATAATACTTCGTATGTTGGATTTTGAATTGATAAATGATCAATGATTTTGTATTGACCAAAGTATCGAAAGAAATTATGTTTATATAATTTAAGTGGGAGTCGAACTAGCTTACCAAATCTGATATGTAAGAGACATGTTTTTGAGTGGGAGCTAGATGAGTTGTATAGTCTCAAATGTAATTGACATTTTAAGTGGGAGCTTAATAAGTGTTTTATATGTAAATGACATATAATGGAAAGTATCGGTAAAATTAATTAGAGATAATTATAGAATTATGGTGAAGTTGTGCATAATTTAAAACGTTGATAATCTATTTAGATAGATCAGGAAGTTTTAAATAAAAGGTCGAGATGTTTTATTAGAATAGATTCTGAAAAGGTCAGAATGGAATAAATCAAGGAAAAGTCCTTGAAAAATCTAGTTAAAACATTTAGTGAATTACTACACGATAATTATGGTTGTGAGATATGTTGCCGCTTTTATACCATTGTATTAAGTGGCATCATATAAAACCATATTATGTGCTCGACGTTGTATGACCCATGTTCTTAAGAAGAACAAAGTACTAAGGTGAATTTTATGAAATTCACTATAAGTAAAACCTTTATTGTTTAAAAGAAACTAAGGATAAAGAATTCGAGTCTATAGAGGATAATGAACTCAACAAAGTGTTGTGTTAAAGGATCTATCTGGATGACTGGAAAGATCAAATGCCGTAGGAAGATTTATTTTAGACACTAGACTGACAACAGAATGTCAGAATCTACATAGGTATGAAAGGTATATAGATACTGCGAAATTATACATATTGATTGGAGGAGAAAACGTGTTCTCTAACTAAGTGATTTCCTGGTGCACTTAGCTGATTATGAATCAGAGTATGCTCGTGGAAACGAAAGTCCCACTTAGTCATCGAATATGTATACATGTTATCAAGATAACGGATTGATATCAAACAAGGTGATAATCAATGAATATCAAAGAATGGACGGTTCAGTATGGTACAGGTCGTTAAAGGAAAACTCTTCCACAAGCAAGCATCGTTATAAAATTCTTATAAGATCATGTGTTATGATTAATAGTAAAATGCAGCTGGTTTATTTTCACTCTAGTGCAAGTGGGAAACTGAAGGGGATATGCCCTAGAGGCAAATAAATATTAAGTATTTATTGCATTATCTCATTAAGTTTATAATAAGTTTATACCGCGCTATAACTGTATTAATAGGAATTGTTAATATACGTTTGGTATATAAACAAACCAGAGTCCCTAGTAAGCCTCTATATAAACTAGTTCATTAGTCAACTGATGATCGAGAATTCCTGATCATGGATATTTATATAGTTGATGATGGGGTTATTTTATTAGTTTAATAAAATGATGGACATACCCAACAAAGTATTGCAAGAGGATCGTGACATGAAGTTCATTATTGCGATAAGAAAGTAATATGGTAGCTTATTCCTTAGACTGTGAGATCATATTAATCGCTGCCTCTGGAGGGTACTTTGAGTGAATCAAACGTCAGTCCATAAATGGGTGACTATAAAGGTGGGACACTTGGGCATTCAAAAGAGGTATGTTGAGGCCTATAGATCAAGAGCGGGATTTGTTCATCCGTGTGATGGAAAGATACTCTGGGCCCACTCGGTGAGATTACATCTATAAAGCTGCGCAGCGTATGACTAGGTCATTGGAGATGTAATATCACAGAACGAGTTAAGTAGCCCTTGTCGGTAACGAGATAAAACAAAGCATCGGATGTTCACGATCGTATCTCGGACAAGGGTAGTATCGAAAGAACAAAAGGAATGAATATCATGTTAACGGTTCAACGACGATTATTCTGGAATGCACAGGGGCCGTCAAAGCCATCCAGGTCTCCCTGGCGGTCATTGGCGAGCGAGGGGTATCGACCATGTCTGGAGTATTTCCCGAACCGTAGGGTAACACACTTAAGGTCTTGACGACACTTAGAGATCGTTTTGGATTTATCGGAATAATAGAAATAGAGAGAGAGAAAATGAATCGGAAGGGTTCCGGTGAAATCGAAAGAGTTTCGGAGGAAGACCGAAGGTAGTTCGGGGTGATCCGGAAGTTGTTACGGAGTCACGGGAGATTAAATAATATGCAAATATATTTAATTGTGAATTATATATATTTAAATATTAATTTAATGTTAAATAAAAGGGAAAATTGGGGCACCCACCTAAATGGGCCAAAACCCCGGAGGGAAGGCCCAAGTGGGGCCGAGCCTCCATGGGGAGGTGGTGCGGCTGGGCCATGGGGCCCATGGCCACCACAACCGGCCCTAGGGTGGCCGGCGCACCACCCCTACCCCTCTCCTTTGTTTAGTCCCACATGGGAAACTTAGGGAAAGGTACACCCCCTCTCCCCTAATAAATAGATGGGCGTATTAATTGTTTTAATACACAATAATTCAAAGAATTAATTCCCGTCGGCCGAGGATGCCCCTCCGCCCACTTCCTCTCTCTCTCCACCTCTCGTAGTGCGTGGTCCCTTGAAGGATAGCGCACGCGTGAGAAATCTATACCGCAGTACGCCGTCGTGCTGCGGAATTCCACCCAAAAGTTCTACTTCCGCTATCTCGGTTGGATCGGAGAGTCCGGGAGTCGTCGTCAAGCTCCGCACATGTGCGAGTACTCGGAGGCGCCTCAGTCGAGGTGCAGGGCGTCATCGTCGCGCCACCTTCACCTTCGTCTTCGTCGCGCCAAGTTCTTCGCGACCTCGAGGTCGGCTACGTCGTCTTCATCGACAACGCTTGTTGCGGGAACGTTATCCCCGCTATCGGTCTACTAGGGTATGTTAACGATATCTTCTCCATTACATCATTACTAGATAGATAGATCCTTGGCTAAGTTTTGGCGTACGTAAGTTAGAAAAATTATTGTTTTCTGCTACGAACCCCTTTCACTGGGATCAAGACATCATCTGGGGGAGGAGGTCGATCCCCGCTCCCCCCTGGGACGCGGGCGCGTCAAGCCAAGACAAGACAACTACCAGGGTTATGATGCTTTCTTCCTGGTAAAGCAGGGAAACTTCAATTGGCAAATCGTCCAAGCCGAGGGCAGTGGGTTCACCACCATGGGCATTCACCAGGCACCCTGTGGGCGATAATATTCCTGCCATGCAACGCACGATTACACAAATCGCTGAGGTTCCGCTGAGGCAGGAGCTGGAACGCAACACGGAGGCTCCGTTTCTGGGGAGCGTCACTTGGTTACACTTCAGGCCTGAGACCCGGAAAGGGTCTTTCATCGAGCTGAGCGCTGACCCTTCCATTCTGGGGTTTGACTCAAGCAGAGCTACAGACGGACCTAAGCAGAGTGTCTTCGCTCTGGTCATCCAGGATATCCGCAACTTTGAACCGGAATGCTTCACTTGGGTCCAAGTGTTGGCTTCCCGGAAACATGAACTGGAACTGCTAAGAGCCCGGGAGCAATTGGCAAATTCCAAAAAAAATCATGCATACAGAGGATGAAAAGTTGCAACTACAGTTCAAATATGAGCTCATTCGGAGTTACGGAATAAGAATTAAAAATCATACCGTGCACTGATTCGTGCAGGAATAAAATCTCCGAACGCTATAAGCAACTTTTCAAGACCAAAATGGGTAAAACTTGGCACTTTATTAAAAATTCCAGAACCTAAACTAGACACAAAGTCTATTGTTACAGCAAGAGGACACAAAGAAAAATCACACACAAAAATAACCGGGTTGCCTCCCGCAAAGCGCTTTCTTTATAGCCATATAGCTAGGCTTCTTACTTTTTGTTTATTGAAGATGAAGCTCATGAGGGAGTCTGAACTTTGATGTTCCCCTCTTTCTTGGAAGTGTTCCTTGCATAATACCAGGGTCCCATGGTGTTCTCAAACCAATCAAAATAATAGTCAAGTTGAACCCTGGTTGAGAGAAAAACAAAACACAAAAGTAATAACAACGAAGTCTAACTTTCTTTCTATGCATTGGTATTTTGTATATGAATGAATCACAATGAATAGAAGTTTTCCAATGCATTGTTACTTGCAGCCCATAATTATTAGTAGCATAAAGAGGGTTCTTATCACCTCCTCTTTCATAATAGTTGCAAGTAGTAAAAGTGTATTCAACCATATAACCAATAGAATCTTCCAAATTAGATAATTTGGGAACATAAAGAGAGTCATTAAATTTATTTTGGAGTTTATTAGCATGCTTCCCTCTTTCAAAATAGTTGTTAAGATCAATATCAAGTTTAATATCATGGTTGCAACAAAGATTTGGAACTAAAGATAATTGCAAACCACATAAGTATTTCTCAACATAAGCAAATTTCTCCTTTATGGTGTAAGTAGGAGAGTTCAAGAACAAAGTAGGGCTCTCATGAGTAAGAGCACTATCACAAACAGCAAGTATATCATTTTTATCCTCACATAATTTAGTAACAACTAAACATGGAGGTTTATCAATAAGCATAGGACCATCATCTAAAGCATTATCATATAGCATATTTAAGCAATACTCCTCATTATCATCAATAAGTTCACTAGTAGCATTAATAGAAAGTAAAGGAGCATTTTTAGTTTTATCATAATAGCATGGGTTATCATATAGGACCATAGCATTTTCAGTTTCACCCTCATCATAACATGGATTCTCATAAATAACAAAAAAAATTGAGTTTGAGTGTTACTATCATTTGTTGATGGTGAAGTTGGGAGATCCAACTCTTCATTCTCTAGCTGTTCATCATTTCCATCATCCTCTTGAGATTGCATGGGCATCCCCAAGCTTAGGTTTTTATCCACTTCTTCACATTCTTCCTCTTCCAAGCTTATGTTTTCATCATCTTCTTCCTGCAAAACATTAGTGCTCTCTTGGGGAGCCTCATTATATTCAACAACATAAATATTTTGAGAGAAGTTGATTATGCAATATTCAAGAATAAAATCTATCTCTCTTCCAAATTTATTAGCTATAGGGCAAGTTTTATTTTCATGAATGAAAGTTTGCAGTTCAAAAGATGCCTTGAAAGTAACAAATTCCTCCACTTGTTCCATTCCTAAATAAGCATAATCGTCAGCATGGTAAGATGCAATAGTACATTCTTCATGGAACCTACATTGGAATTCAAAGTGCTTAACTTTTTGTTCAGAGCAAAACATACAAGTTGCATCATGGTGTAAAAGCAACTTTTCAGCAATATAATTTAATTCCATCATGAAACCTTTTAGTATTTTCCCTTCCTTTGATTCTCTATATTCCTTGGCAATCTTAGCAGCATTCAATTGTCTAAACATAGCTTCCTTTATATCCGGAATTATGCCCAGAACACGAGTTTTTTTGGTATTTTCCATTTTCTAATTTTTTTGTGTTTTTGATATATGGATGTATGCAAAACTAAACTAAATGCAAAACTGAAAATAAATATCTAGTGCAAACAAGAATAAAAACTTAAGCGCTACACTCCCCGGCAACGGCGCCAGAAAACTGTCTTGATGACTCCCAAGTGCAGGAGATCGTTGAAGTCTTCGCTGTGTAAGTATTAGTATCGATCCCACGAGGAGTAGAAGGTATAAGTATTTATCCTCTCAAATAAGAGTGTCACTTCTCTTATTATCTATGCACTAGACAAACTAAAATGATGCAAGTGTTTTTGGGTTTTTTGGTGTAGAGAATGCAAAGCTGAAAATAAAATATGATGAGTGAAAGCTCTCAAAGAGAGAGAAAGCCCAATCCCCTATGCAGCAAGAGGACAAGCTTGAGTGGTGTTTCTTATGCGTGGAAAACGTTCCCAAGGGCTACATGGATTTCATGGCAAAAATATTTCTAGAACAACAAGGTAAACATTTTGTCAAGTTTTAATCTTCTTTGGACGGAGCCATAATTAGGTGTAGCTAAATAAATAAACTAAACCCCTTATGATGGATCATGTGGCCAAGTAAATGACTGCACAAGAATTATTAAGACATAAAGTCCCACCATAGCATTACACTCTAAGGTCCCCGATATAAATCCCCTCCTAATGTAACTTCATGACTCGGTCTCAGGTTTACGTGTCCTCCCAAGTCTCCCTCAATTCATTACACTAGTGTGAAACACCTTCATGCATTACTCAATGTATGGTGCACTTCATACATTGTACATCAAGACAATCATAAAAGATAAAAACTTGACCAAATACTCAATACATGTTAAGTAGAAATCATTGACAATCCATCCTATGCCCCCAGGAACATGAGAGAACTACTCACAACGCGAAGACATGGTATGATTCAATGGTATAAGTGATAATCTGAAAATATAATCTCCCCACAAAACAATGACAAGTAGCAATTCACAAACATGTAGAATAGTACTTAGACAATAGCTAGGGTTCGAACAATCTCAAACTATGAGGGGGATGAAGTGGATCACGAAGATGGTGATGGAGATGGTGCTGGTCTTCACGGTGGTGATGATGGAGAAGTTCTTGTTGTAGATGTTGATGATGAACACGCCGGAGGGGGGTGGAGCCCTCCGGAGGCGATTCCGGCGGCGTTTCCCCCCTCCGATCTTCTCCGGCGGCAGCCTTCTGACTCTCTGTTTCGTGGTTCTGTGTTTCTCCGCCGCCTCCTTTCGCGAAACGCCAGGGGACCTTTTTTATAGGCGTTTTTAGGTCAAGACTAGTCGGTGGAGCAAAGATCGACGGCCACGGAGCTCCGAGGTGAAAACGAGCTGGGCCCACGCGGCCATGTACTTTAGGCCGCGTGGGACCCTCCCATTTCCAGCCTGTTGGGCTTCTGGTCTTCAATTTAAGCCCATTGCGTTCGTCTCGAAAATTCTGAACCGTGCTCTTTGACCTTGCCCTTTTTGGAGTCCCGAAGCTCCCGGAAAGTCTGAAACACTAAAAAAGACGTTTTCTGGAAAAACAGGGTTAATTCCAAATAAATGGGAAAACTATGAAGTATTCCCAAAATCATTATAAAACATTGATATAACCCTTATATGATGCAAATATGATTGGAATATAAGCAATTAAAGTGCAAAGTTCATGTATGCATTTTACATGCATCAACATCCCCAAGCTTAATCCATGCTCGTCCTCGAGTATGAAGATGATAAAACTAACATGGACTTTGCAATTTAATACTTAACAATGAATATCAAAGATGATTACTATTGCTACATAGAGTCAAATGATTCATTCTTAAAAGGAGTAGCAATATGCAAGATAGTTTATGAAGTGATATCAAGTATTCAATGCAAGGATGTTCAATGATAGTTCACAAAGTGTAACATAACAGATAGTAGTATGGACCACATGTATGCATAATGATAAGTATGGACATCCTACATTGGTCATAGAGTGATGATGAAAATCTGAATATGATAGGTGGACACTTTGGAAAGATGAATAAGTGAGTAGAGGTAAAGCATGCATAAGTTTCATCTAACTTCTGAACTTCTCTACTTAAGTTAATGATTGTAATGTGGTAATCCTTGGTGTCAAGCTCTCATTGCCCCTATCATAGCATCTTGAATGATTAAGTTTAAAGTGAAAGCAAATATGAGTAATGTGCTTGACAAAGTAAAGGTTGAAAGTCTCATGCCCCTTGAATACGAGTACCTACTCCATGTGTTACTCAACTCGGGAAACAAAGCAAGTTCAATTTAAATATCATTGTAAGTAAAATAGTATCATCAAGAGCGTCAACTGGGGTACCTCTTGTCCCAGGATATGGAACAAGCCCATATCAAAATGACAAGACAAACAAACATAATGAACAATCTCAACACCCTTTTTATTTACCATTGGATAGCTTTTTATTGTAAGGTGTATCACAGACGGTTCACCATAGCATGTAAGTAAATTTCCACCATGAATGATGCATGGCTTAGATTAGCGGCCCAGGCGTCTCTCTAACCATTTATACAAACTCATTTAAACCTACTCCATTTCCTCATTTATTTCACCCATGGTAAGCATCCATAAACAAAAGTACATGACATCAACTAAATATAAATGAGTGCAATGTTGAAAGCATTCCATGTGACAGCACATTTCTGCTAACTCTCAACCAAAGACATTTGTCAAGCTCATAACATCATAATTTTAATCACAATGGGTCATGTTTTATTTATGCAATAAAAGTAAAGTGTGCATCAAGTTCGTGAGAGCTATATAACCAACTTTTCCCACAACAATCAACAACATAAGCATTTTAATTCAGAGGTATAGATAATACAAAATAACATGATAAACAACCTCGGAATAGCATAAAGCTAATAGGTAGATATGGTGGACTCACTGGAAAAACTTTGGTTGAAGGCGTTGGAAACAAGTTTTTATTTGTTGGAATTTTTGGGCTAGCAAGAGGAGAAAGTTGACCATCTAGATGCATGCATGAGTGTCCATAGAACTAACTAATCCATGTTAAACCAAGTAAAATAACAATCAGCACCAAAACATGAATAAGTGATAGCTCTTCAAAAAGAATTTGCAAACTATTACTCATAAACAAGCTCATGAATCATGCAACTATATGTATCATTAAAAATCAACTCAAACATCCCTTTTCCCAATCTTATAAAAGCATCCAACATATTTCAACCCATATTTCCAGTAGCTCTCCATATATAAATGATAGTGTGGTGGTCTCTCAAGACTCAAACAAAAACAAAAAAAAAACGACGCTCCAAGTTTATGCGATAAAGTGTTTCGATCGAAAAACAGAAGTTGGACGTGTGCAAACCGAGAGTGTGTAGGTCCAGTGGGGTTGTCTTCACATCCCCAAGCTTATGGTCTTCACCATCCTTGGATAGCTCTTGGTGCATCTCCTCCAATCCCTGTGAAAAAACTTCAAAACACCGTTTCTCCCATCTCTTTTCTGTGGGGTGCATTAATAGTGATAAACAAATAGTTTCTTGCTGCATATAATCCTTGAACAAAAATTCATATGAATGTCCAGAAAGTGTATAATGTTGTATGCCTACTCATAAACTCAATTGGATCAAAAAGATTCAACTTAAAAGCTCAAAGCATGCATCAAACAAAATGGGACAGAATCTGTCCAGAAAAACAGCAGCAGCAAAACGTATTTTTCTACCCTACCAAACTTTCTCGAAAAATTCCAAAAAATTCATGCATACAGAGGATGAAAAGTTGCAACTACAGTTCAAATATGAGCTCATTCGGAGTTACGGAATAAGAATTAAAAATCATACCGTGCACTGATTCGTGCAGGAATAAAATCTCCGAACGCTATAAGCAACTTTTCAAGACCAAAATGGGTAAAACTTGGCACTTTATTAAAAATTCCAGAAACTAAACTAGACACAAAGTCTCTTGTTACAGCAAGAGGACACAAAGAAAAATCACACACAAAAATAACCGGGTTGCCTCCCGCAAAGCGCTTTCTTTATAGCCATATAGCTAGGCTTCTTACTTTTTGTTTATTGAAGATGAAGCTCATGAGGGAGCTTGAACTTTGATGTTCCCCTCTTTCTTGGGAAGTGTTCCATGCATAATACCAGGGTCCCATGGTGTTCTCAAACCAATCAAAATAATAGTCAAGTTGAACCTGGTTGAGAGAAAAACAAAACACAAAAGTAATAACAACGAAGTCTAACTTTCTTTCTATGCATTGGCATTTTGTATATGAATGAATCACAATGAATAGAAGTTTTCCAATGCATTGTTACTTGCAGCCCATAATTATTAGTAGCATAAAGAGGGTTCTTATCACCTCCTCTTTCATAATAGTTGCAAGTAGTAAAAGTGTATTCAACCATATAACCAATAGAATCTTCCAACTTAGATAATTTGGGAACATAAAGAGGATCATTAAATTTATTTTGGAGTTTATTAGCATGCTTCCCTCTTTCAAAATAGTTGTTAAGATCAATATCAAGTTTAATATCATGGTTGCAACAAAGATTTGGAACTAAAGATAATTGCAAACCACATAAGTATTTCTCAACATAAGCAAATTTCTCCTTTATGGTGTAAGTAGGAGAGTTCAAGAACAAAGTAGGGCTCTCATGAGTAAGAGCACTATCACAAACAGCAAGTATATCATTTTTATCCTCACATAATTTAGTAACAACTAAACATGGAGGTTTATCAATAAGCATAGGACCATCATCTAAAGCATTATCATATAGCATATTTAAGCAATACTCCTCATTATCATCAATAAGTTCACTAGTAGCATTAATAGAAAGTAAAGGAGCATTTTTAGTTTTATCATAATAGCATGGGTTATCATATAGGACCATAGCATTTTCAGTTTCACCCTCATCATAACATGGATTCTCATAAATAACAAAAGATTTTTGAGTTTGAGTGTTACTATCATTTGTTGATGGTGAAGTTGGGAGATCCAACTCTTCATTCTCTAGCTGTTCATCATTTCCATCATCCTCTTGAGATTGCATGTGAAAGGGCATGGCGCCCCCATGTGTGGTTTTGGTAATTAATGACAATCCCTATGGACTAATGGTTGCATTGAGTTTTACTTGTAGTGTTTGTCCATAGACCATGCTTGAACTCCATACGTTGCATTCAAGGTTGATGCCATGAGTATATTGATATAATGAAGTATTTGGCATCAAGATCATAGAGTTGAGCATATTGCAAGTATGTCTTGAAGAAAAGAATTATGTGATCATTCATGGTTTTCTTCAAGACATCATCTATTGAAAAGAGAAGAAAAGATACAAGGTTGATCAAGTATTGATCAACACACAAAGCTACAAGATGTACCAAGTGGGATCATGTATCTCTTGGTATGGTAAGCAATTGTCCATATAGCTTTATGAACTAACCCATGATATGTGTGTAGCATTTCTACGTGTGGTTAGGTATCTTTCTATGGGTTTGCCTTTTTGTAGTAAAGCTCTTGTCGCTACCTTTCCAACAGAATTGGATTCATCTCGTTTGGAGCTTCCTTGCAAAAGTTATTGCGGTTCTCCTTTCCTGGTTCTGCAGTTTCTTCTTAGGCCGGTAGTACCGACCCTCGCCCGGTACTACCGGGTGACCCCTTGCGGAACTACCGCGGGCAGTACCGGGCCCAGTACCGCATCTCCGGATGGCTCTCCGCCTCTCAAAGTTTTAACCCGGTAGTTGCCCCGGTAGTGGCGCGGTACTACCGGGAAGGGAGCACTACCGGGCCAGGTGGTCCGGTAGTACCGTTGCGCGCCGAGTCAGGGAGCGCTGACTGGTCTTCGTTCTTCCTCGAGTCAACACGGCTCGGTACTACCGTTGCGGCCTTTTTCGTCTGCAACGGGCAGATTTTTTAGAGGACCTTTTTAAGGGGGTTTCTTCCCCAACGGTTCTCTCAACCCTTGAGCTAGCTTTTCCCCTCTCTCTCCTCCATTGTTGACCTTTGGAAAAGCTTGCCTTCCTCTCAATCCCTCCCATGATTCTTGCATATCTTTGAGGGAATTTGAGAGGAGATCTAGATCTACATATTCATCCATTCCATTCCTCCTCTAAGTGAGGGGAACCTAGTAGATCGTGATCTTGAAGTTCCATTTGTTGAGTTCTTCCTTGTTCTTCCTCTCTTCTCCCCCCACAAGCATTAGTTGCTTTTGGTGGGATTTGGGAGTGAAGGATTTGACCACTTCTAGTGGTCTTGCCTTCTTGCATCGGTTGCATCGGTTTGAGTTCTCCACGGTGATACGTGGAAATCGAAGTTGAGAAGCTTGTTTCTCTTGGGTACTTGGGGTGCCCTAGAGCTTGTCCTTTTGGGTACTTGGAGTGCCCTAGACGGTCCTTGTTGATCTCGGAGTTTTGGTGGCTCGCGGGATAGTTGGGAGCCTCCAATTAAGTTGTGGAGTCGCGCCCCAACCTTGTGATTCTTGTGGCTTTGGGAGCCGCGGGAATTCGGTGAGAGCCTCCAATTAAGTTGTGGAGTGTGCCTCATCCTTGTACGGGTTCGGTGACCACCCTCAAGTGTCCCATGGTGGTTCGTGGCACTCCGCATTGGTGGAGGCACGAAGGAGATTACGGTGTGCCATTTGACGGCTATTCGGGGATCACTTTGTGACTCCGCACCGCTCCAACGGAGACGTAGCTTCCATTGGGAAGTGAACTTCGGGATAAATCATCGTCTCCAAGTGCCTCGGTATTTCTATACCCGAGCTTCTTACTTATGCTATTTACTTTGTGATAGCCATCGAGCTTGAAGTAATATATCTTGCTATCACATATTTGCTTATCTTGTTTAGCATAAGTTGTTGGTGCACATAGGTTAACCTAGCTTGTTTAGGTTTCGTGCTTGATAAATTAAACGCTATTTTTATTCCGCATTTATTCAAGACTAAACCGCAAAGAATTTTAATCGCCTATTCACCCCCCCCCCCCCCTCTAGGCGACATCCATGTCCTTTCAGCATGGGCATCCCCAAGCTTAGGTTTTTATCCACTTCTTCACATTCTTCCTCTTCCAAGCTTATGTTTTCATCATCTTCTTCCTGCAAAACATTAGTGCTCTCTTGGGGAGCTTCATTATATTCAACAACATAAATATTTTGAGAGAAGTTGATTATGCAATATTCAAGAATAAAATCTATCTCTCTTTCAAATTCATTAGCTATAGGGCAAGTTTTATTTTCATGAATGAAAGTTTGCAGTTCAAAAGATGCCTTGAAAGTAACAAATTCCTCCACTTGTTCCATTCCTAAATAAGCATAATCGTCAGCATGGTAAGATGCAATAGTACATTCTTCATGGAACCTACATTGGAATTCAAAGTGCTTATCTTTTTGTTCAGAGCAACACATACAAGTTGCATCATGGTGTAAACGCAACTTTTCAGCAATATAATTTAATTCCATCATGAAACCTTTTAGTATTTTCCCTTCCTTTGATTCTCTATATTCCTTGGCAATCTTAGCAGCATTCAATTGTCTAAACATAGCTTCCTTTATATCCGGAATTATGCCCAGAACACGAGTTTTTTTGGTATTTTCCATTTTCTAATTTTTTTGTGTTTTTGATATATGGATGTATGCAAAACTAAACTAAATGCAAAACTGAAAATAAATATCTAGTGCAAACAAGAATAAAAACTTAAGCGCTACACTCCCCGGCAACGGCGCCAGAAAACTGTCTTGATGACTCCCAAGTGCAGGAGATCGTTGAAGTCATCGCTGTGTAAGTATTAGTATCGATCCCACGAGGAGTAGAAGGTATAAGTATTTATCCTCTCAAATAAGAGTGTCACTTCTCTTATTATCTATGCACTAGACAAACTAAAATGATGCAAGTGTTTTTGGGTTTTTTGGTGTAGAGAATGCAAAGCTGAAAATAAAATATGATGAGTGAAAGCTCTCAAAGAGAGAGAAAGCCCAATCCCCTATGCAGCAAGAGGACAAGCTTGAGTGGTGTTTCTTATGCGTGGAAAATGTTCCCAAGGGCTACATGGATTTCATGGCAAAAATATTTCTAGAACAACAAGGTAAACATTTTGTCAAGTTTTAATCTTCTTTGGACGGAGCCATAATTAGGTGTAGCTAAATAAATAAACTAAACCCCTTATGATGGATCATGTGGCCAAGTAAATGACTGCACACGAATTATTAAGACATAAAGTCCCACCATAGCATTACACTCTAAGGTCCCCGATATAAATCCCCTCCTAATGTAACTTCATGACTCGGTCTCAGGTTTACGTGTCCTCCCAAGTCTCCCTCAATTCATTACACTAGTGTGAAACACCTTCATGCATTACTCAATGTATGGTGCACTTCATACATTGTACATCAAGACAATCATAAAAGATAAAAACTTGACCAAATACTCAATACATGTTAAGTAGAAATCATTGACAATCCATCCTATGCCCCCAGGAACATGAGAGAACTACTCACAACGCGAAGACATGGTATGATTCAATGGTATAAGTGATACAACACAATCTGAAAATATAATTTCCCCACAAAACAATGACAAGTAGCAATTCACAAACATGTAGAATAGTACTTAGACAATAGCTAGGGTTCGAACAATCTCAAACTATGAGGGGGATGAAGTGGATCACGAAGATGGTGATGGAGATGGTGCTGGTCTTCACGGTGGTGATGATGGAGAAGTTCTTGCTGTAGATGTTGATGATGAACACGCCGGAGGGGGGGGGGGGGTGGAGCCCTCCGGAGGCGATTCCGGCGGCGTTTCCCCCCTCCGATCTTCTCCGGCGGCAGCCTTCTGACTCTCTGTTTCGTGGTTCTGTGTTTCTCCGCCGCCTCCTTTCGCGAAACGCCAGGGGACCTTTTTTATAGGCGTTTGTAGGTCAAGACTATGTCGGTGGAGCAAAGATCGACGGCCACGGAGCTCCGAGGTGGAAACGAGCTGGGCCACGCGGCCATGTACTTTAGGCCGCGTGGGACCCTCCCATTTCCAGCCTGATGGGCTTCTGGTCTTCAATTTAAGCCCATTGCGTTCGTCTCGAAAATTCTGAACCGTGCTCTTTGACCTTGCCCTTTTTGGAGTCCCGAAGCTCCCGGAAAGTCTGAAACACTAAAAAAGACGTTTTCTGGAAAAGCAGGGTTAATTCCAAATAAATGAGAAAACTATGAAGTATTCCCAAAATCATTATAAAACATTGATATAACCCTTATATGATGCAAATATGATTGGAATATAAGCAATTAAAGTGCAAAGTTCATGTATGCATTTTACATGCATCAGAGGTCCTTCAAGATCTCAGTAGAGGTGGAGCTCGAGAAAATGAAGGCCTGCGCGGAGAAGTCTCGGTCACTCGCCACTGATTTCACGAAGCAAAAGGCTGCTCTAGAGGTGGATCTCGCAATTCAGGTTGCCATGATGATGGGGATGGGCTATTGTTGTGTGCAAAATGCAGCCGACCTGTCTGCAGCTCAAGGAGCCTTGCGCCAACAACTGGAGGGCACCAGGGCTCGAGCAAGCGCAACTGATCAAAAGCCGTCGTCCAGCGTGAAGGAAAATCAGAGACTATGCTCTGACTTCAAGCACGCCGAGAGGATATCTAGTCGCACGACCAAGGCATTCAAATAGCCCTCGTCAGAGCTCAAGAAGAGCTGACGTTGTTTAGCCTCACATCCTCCAGTGTCCCTTCGGGAACTTCTCAACCCGTGGATAATAACTATGCCATCACTATCGAGACTCTTGCCGACAGCATCTCGGATCTCGGGAAGCGTAATGAGGACTTGATACGAGAGGAGAACTTGAGTAATGCTAGGCTGATTTCTACAGATATTCTGTCAACAATGTCCTTTCACAATTCCCATTTTCCAATGGGAGTCATACTTGATGGTATCAACTCCGAAGCTGGAAGAGAGGCATCCCGCAGAGCAGTCATGAACACTGTGAACCAATTGGTGAAGCGATATGACCGCGTGGAGGAGCTCAGCTAATCCGAAGATGATGAAGAAGAAGAAAACCAATCTAATGGATCCAAATGATGCCTCCAGGCCTAGCCAAAAGTGTGTCCTTCTTCCTGTAATGCCCTTCGAATCGAGATTACCTTGAACCATATTTAGCCAGAGCCCAACCTGAAACTTTAGTTTAAGACATAACATGATATTTTGGTTGTGCACTTCTTAACTTAATCCTTCAGGGGGTAGTTCCTCACTGTTTGTGAGGCCAAACTGTGTGTGCTAGAGCAGCTCTCTAGCCACAGGCACGACACTCTTTGGGAATTACACGTCTCTGGGCGCACGAACGTTCCAACAAGGATGTAACTGCGCCAGAATCTATTCTGTATACGCCATCCGGGGAACGTCCTCCCCTTCGCACGTTCCTTTGCATGTTTAACGAGACGTCCCGTGCCTACGAGGGTAAGGAAAACTTGGCGAGACGGACCGGACCCAACGTACTCGTAGGTGGCGGGACGGACCCATTTCCACAAGACATAGATGGCGGGACGGACCCATTTCCACGAAACATAGGTGGCGGGACGGACCCATTTCCACGAGACATAGGTGGCGGGACGGAAACATTTCCATAAAACATAGGTGGTGGGACGGACCCATTTCCACAATCACATAGGTGGCGGGAGCGACCTATTTCCACAATCACATAGGTGGCGGAACGGACCCATTTCCACAAAACATATACCGTTCACAAGTTTAACCTTGGACACGGACTGTCCGCGAGCGTGGCCCGAAAACAGATTTTTCTTTCCAGTCAGAATTACATTATTAGCTCCTTGGCAGAGAGAAGCCTTATCCAACGCGCCTGGCAGGCGAAAACTGTTGCTGACTGTAACTAAAAAACCAACATCTGAATCTTCATCCATGCCACACATTGTAAACAAGAGGGCTGCTTAGTTGACTAAGCTCGAGGGCCAGAGGGCTGAGATCTCCATTCTGAGCTCCGACCTGGGCACCCGAACCGTAGACAGCCTAGCGGGAGGTATCATTTGGTCCGGGGAGACGGACCCAACTGCCATCATATTTCCCTGGTGGGACACTGCTTTCGGGAACTTGGCCCGCGTACGGGTCATTTTGCTCATCCTTGGCCACACACTTGTCAGCCAGTAGCCAAAGCTCCTTGATGGTTTCCACCATATGAAAACACAACTTGTCCCTCATCTTGGGGTTGCGGACATTAGCATGGGACGCTACCATTGCAGGCATGTCCCTAAGGTTCGGCGTGCGGCTTGCCGTTGACTTGAAACGTCCGATGTAGTCGCGCAGGCGTTCTCCTGGCCATTGGACAAGATTGTACAGTCCGCTAGGTCACAAGCCTGCTCTTGACTATTATGAAATGCTGACACAAACTGAGCCTTCATTCTCTGCCACGATTCGACCGGTCCTTTGGGGAGGTCATCCATCCATGTCCTTGCATGTCCACTTAACGCCAATGGGAGGTAGTTTGCCATCGTGAGCTCGTTGCCTCCTATAAGGCTGATCGTGGCGGAGAATATCCTTGAGAAATCCTCAGGATCAGGACTTCCATCGTACAACCCACTAAGAGCTTGACAGAGCTGTCCCTGTCTCACCGCCCGGCGGAGCCTGGGAAAGAGAGCAAGGCATTCGACTTCTTCGTCTGAGTCATACTCCTTGACTTCTCCATCCACTTGTTTCCCGGGGGGACTGAGATGTAGCATTCCTTACATGCATCCCGTCGGCAGTTTCCCTTGAGCCTTGATGAACAATACTCATCAGACGGTCCAGCCGCGCAACCCAAGATTGAAAACGCGGTGAGCCCTATGCATCTTCTAGAGGGTGCTAGAGCAAGATTCTCGCAGCAGTCAGTGCTTCACGGGAACACTCGACCCCGAAGGATGCTGGATCTTCTGGACCTCCCGGACGCTCTTGTTCTGACCTCTCGAGGGAATTACTACTTAAGTGAGTTGTTCTTTAAGGGATGAAGTCGCAAACTCATTTACGACTAACAATGCTAGATTAACTTATTATTTGGTTTAAAATCATCGAATAGTCCTGATTAGTTTACAGATAATCCATATCCCAGTACCATATCCTATACAAGCTAAAAAAATAGCGTGCCAAAATAAATAGCGGAGGTCTCCTATAGATGCTATACACGCAATAGCATGCTAAGAGCGTGCTATATTTGAAATAGGGTTCTGCAAAAAATAATAGATATAGCCTAAAAATAAAGATTTCTATAAGAATAAAAGATTTAGTCTAAATGGCAAAACAATATGTGCCTAACCACATATAAGAAATTTCTCCAACTGTTTACAAGCCTAACACCAACATCCTAAGGGGAAACAACATATTACAAATTAGGTATTTAGAAACTTAACATAAGCGATGTCAATTTTCGATTCAGAAGATGGAGCGACAAATTGTAGTTTATCACCACTATAAACAGGCAGCAACTTCTTCTTCCTAAGTTGGAAAATTCGGTCCTTTGGGCGGGAAAAAATAGAATGCTATAACGCTACGACGTTTTAGCGCGATATAGCATGCTGTTACACCAATAGCATCATAGCGAGCAAAAGTAGTAAAATTTTAGCGTGCACTCAGTGAATATGCTATAACGCGCTCTTAGAACCGAAATAGCGTGCTATTTTTTTTCCATGATCCTATACCATATTTGGGTGTTAGTTCGGAATCGGACATCCTTACCTATTAGATTCTTTCAATATGTATGCAAATTCTTTTAAAAAATAGTAACCTTTGTGCAAAAATTATCCTTTCCCCATAATCCCTACTTGTTGCCAGATGCTCCCTCTCGCCTAGAAGGTGCATAATACTTCACTAATATTTCGAGAAACTAGTTCATTATCGCCTAAGACCCAAAGTGCGTCTTAAAATGAGCCTGCCATACATAAGATTTTTTGTTGAGGGGAGCCAGCCATACATAAGCTAATGGCACAAACATTATGATCGATCTGCCGCACTGTACAAAGCTAACCTTAATTAGACGCATGTTTCTGTGGATAAGCGCATATCTTGTCTACCAGGCCCAAGATCTACAGGACAGGCAAATCCTGATCAACAGTTACTAGATGGTCGATTGGATGTTACGATCTTAACACGTTTTTCCGGATACAAAATTTGTGATACTACGTGCATGGTGGTGCCTCGGGATGTAAATGGAGTATAATACTACATAAATGCGTTCACACTTACTTTTTGCTTTCACACTTACTTTTTCAAGGAAACGAGAAAACAGTTTGAACTGTAGACCGAAATTAGCGGGGCTATGTGGCGCCATATATGCGACCATTTACATCCCTAGCTGGTGCCCATGGCATGCTGGCCCTGTCTCTCGTGTATACAAAATGGCATAGATAGAAAATTGAGCACGTGAATTGGTCGTTCCTTTTGATATACGCTGCTATCTGCACTAGCCAGCAGATCAGTGTTCGATCGGTCGACCGATCTGACGGTGTAAATTGATATCGTCGACATCGATCATCACTCGTAGCAGGAAGGACACTGAACGACGGTCGCGCATGATTTGCACTTTGCAGTGCATGTACGTCGGTAGAAGGGTGTGGCCCGTCCATACATTACAGAGCAATCATCGCTCGATCATGGCATCTATGTTTATGTCCAGGATCGAAATGGCAATCGCGCGCAGCGCCCGCAAATGACAATCTGGACCACTGTCCTCTTAGTCCATTTATAGAACCCTGAGTATTGCATTCATAGAACCTAAAAGGAAAGTAAAATTTCATCAACGTCCTGAACAAATGCACAAAAGATCCTGGACCTAAAACAGGAAAGCATCAAGCACTTGGTTCTCTCCACCGGGATTGAGCCTCCATCGCCGGCCGCCTTGACACCGCCGGGGACGCACCACCTGGCGGCCAGAGGAAGGGGCATCCACCATGGAGGTTGAAGAAACGCCAGATCGACGTCTGGAGGGGCCACCACTTCGGCCAGAGATCATGGCGGCGAACATGGCCACCATGTGGTTCTCTCCAAATTGCAGCAGGAACCGCTACCTTTGAGATGCACAGGTCGACACGCTGCTTCACTTCATTCCCTTGCCTCCACGCCCGGCCGACAGAAGCTTCACCGCACAACGACTAGCCAGCAGATCAGTGTTCGATCCGTCGACCGATCTGACGGTGTAAATTGATATCGTCGACATCGATCATCACTCGTAGCAGGAAGGACACTGAACGACGGTCGCGCATGATTTGCACTTTGCAGTGTGTACGAAGAAGGGTGTGGCCCGTCATACAGATCAATCATCGCTCGATCATGGCATCTAGTTTGGAAATATTAAAGGTCCACATGTATGATTTGTGAGAATGGGGGAGGGGAATGGACGTCAAGTATGTACCCTCGTCAGCAACTTCCCTGTATAGTGATAAAGAAGACACGGCCTGAGAGTAGAGATGCAAGTGGGTCATCATTAGTGTACCCTTCTACCATTTTTTGTTTAAAGAACGAACAAACTTTTTGGAAAATTTAGTTCATGTTCTTGAACTCATAAGGGTATATGCATTTCTACCTAAGAGGGTAGATACTCTTACTTAACAAATCTCATTTTTACTTCTAGTTTCTGTTTCAAGAAATTTCATGAAAATGATAGTATGAAAAGCTGTGAAACATGCACTGACCACTAACCCGAAGAACAAAATCCACATAACTATGAACTTCTGCTTAATGCAATCGGTACCATCCAAGACAACCTGCATAACTACAACAACCAGACATTTATGAAATAGTACCCAACTGAAATCACTAAATGTACCACAAAGAGAATGCCAAAAGAAGTAGGTTCTTGTTTTCTGGACCAACAAAATCTGGAGGTAGTGTAGGTATTTTTATTTTTATTAGAACTGAACTAATCATCTTGTTCACTTGTTTTGCGAGACCAGGACGCCTTATGGCATTGGTCATTCATAAATGCAGTGGTATTTTTATGGATGTCTCCTATTGGATCTCATACCACTAACTGGATTGCATAGACATTGTACAATAACATTGTTGAAGCATCAGTGACCATAAAGATGATATGTATTACCAAAATTCCGCCGCTATGGAGACCAGGGTGCATTCAAAAAAAATCTGTTGTTATATTGATCGAACATGGAATCTGGGTGTGTTGTTCAGATACCTGGGTATGCCAATCCATTATAGAAACCTCCTTAATTTAGATTGGTATCCAGTAGAAAGCTGCTTCAGAGGGAAGCTTGGCTGCGGAAAAGGCAAGTAGCTCTCATACGGGGATCTACTTGTACTTATTAATTTTGTAATTAGCTTAACAATGCTTATGTTATCGTTCCTTAAAATACCCAAAGGGGTAAGGAAATGATTAGACTTTTACAAATTTCGTTTTTCTATCAAATCGATGAAAACTAACGTAAATATCGGTTAACAAAATGGAATATTATTTGTAGACCGAGGTATCAAGGTGGTCTAGATATTGAGGTACTTTATATTAAAAACATATGTTTACTCAGCAAATGGTTATTTAAATTGATGAATGATGAAGGGGTGTGGCAAGAGTTGATACATAACAATTATCGAAGAAATAAAACCTTGGCACGGGTAGAGAAAAGCCGACTGATCCTCCATTTTGGAAAGGTCTTATGCAGGTTAAGAATGATTTCTTTAGTTGGGGCTTCTTCAAAATTGGAGGCGGTAAGACACTAGGTTTTGGCAGGATATTTGGTTGGGGTACGTTGCCCTACCTCACCAGTACCCTTCATTATACAACATTGTACAACGGCATAATGTGTCAGAATATGATGTTATGTCCAATGTCCCTCTAGATATTGGTTCAAGGAGGTCTCTGGCCAGTGATAAGGACAAGTTGTTACATTTATGCCGAAGATTAATTGGGGCAAGTTTTTCATCCAGATACTTTTGTCTGGAAGCTTTTACACTTCGGGAGTTTTTCGGTTAAATCTATGGATGAGAACCTTATCAATGGTCATACTAGGTATCTCTGTAAATACCTTTGGAAACTAAAAATCGCACTTAATATTAAGGTGTTCATGTGGTTCCTCAGTTGAAAGGTCTTGCTCACGAAAGATAATCTTGCTAAAAGAAATTGAAAAGGATGTAAGAAATCTTGGTTTGTTTATCACTTGTCGTTTTGCGCGTCTTGTATGGGGTATTCTGTTCAAGACTAATAACTTTCTGTCTCCAATCAATATAAATAATATGTTTGGTAATTAGTTGAATGGGATCGATAAAACTAAAACTAGAATTCGTATAGACATTTCAGATTTATGTTGATCGATGTGAAATTGCAGAAATAACCTGGTCTTCATTAAATCAAATAAATGTAATTGTTTGTAGGTTATTCATGTGGCTACACACTAGATTCAGTTATGAGCGTTTCTACTCCCGTCAGATCAGTTGGGGCTTATGGTTTGTGGATGTACATGTCTAACAGTAGCTTAGAATATCTTCAGCCAGGATGGATGGCAACATATTAGTAGACTACAGGATGCCTAGTTGCTATATGTTGTTGCTTTTTTCGATGGTTGATTTACGTTTCTAGCTTATGTGATCTTGAATTGTAATAACTTAAATTATCGAACTATGCATTATAACAGGTTGTGTGCATCACTAGATGAAGAGGCCAGGGTTTCACTAACAATTATCGAACGTGGTCACGATGTGCTACCAGCATCCTTTTTTCAGATCACTGCTGGAAATGGGTAATGGCAAAATCCTACGTTGATTTTCTTGTAGATCTGGCTGGAAAGAGAGAATCATGTTGCTTACGGGGGTTAATTGTTAGACGGCAGGGGGCGGAGCAAAGGCCCCCAGGCAATCCTGTGGCAGATGGAGCTGTGAAAACAGGAAGATAGAGCATAGAAAATATGGTTGTGGGCATCAATTGATGTAAAGTCTGAGTATATACCCCTCTTTTTGAGAAAATAAAAGAGACGAAGTAGCCTGCATAGAAAATATGGTTGTGGGCATCAAATGATGTAAAGTCCGAGGATATACCCCTCTTTTTGAGAAAATAAAAGAGACGAAGTAGCATGGGTTACGAAGGAGAGGCTGAGCGGGAGAAAGCACAAGCAGATCAATGGGCAGCGGCAGCAACAAAGACAAGTATAAGACGGGCTCCAGAAGACTCATGATCCGACGGTGCAGATTCGGTGGAGGAATATCCAACGACCAAACCAATAGCGTGCCACGAATTGCCTCGTAGGATTAACATGGAGTCTCAAAAGGTGCATCTGATTAGTAGATAATATACAAGATAAGATGGATGCATCCATATTTCCTACAAAAAGATGAGCATACATATTTCTGAACTTAAAGAAAAGAGACGAATCATTGTCTTGCAAAAAAGCATAGCATCCATGTTGTTCTGTTGCAGTCGTCACATGCTGGTTTAATCTAGTTCTACCACTGAAATGCCCTGATGTGACTGCTGAAACAATCGCAAGATTTCCCTCTGCACGAGATAAATCATCAACAAACTACAATAAACTCAACCTTCTCCAGATTTTCATCAAAATGAAAGTTTGTTAAACTACCACCAGCTGCCCTGCATCTATTACTTCCAGGAATCCTGAAACATGAAGAGAAAAATGTTAGGGACGCTTGACTCAACATGGAAAAGAATGACTCATATAGAGAGATTCAAAAACTGAGTAAACAGAAGTGCTATTATAGTCCATGTATCTCGCCTCCAAAAGTGAAATAGAAAGTGTGTTGGACAACATGTTTACTTTGGAGCACAAAATTACATCATTATCATTTGTTTGAAAATAACAAGCTTCAGTTTTAGACTATCAGTTGTTGATAATGTTTACTGAAGAAAAGAGGGGCATCATTACCACCAGGAACATTATAAGCATTAGATAAGAGAATATGAGATAGGGTCCTACAAATAGTACCCATGGATGCTGGTAGGTTGATACTCATTCGCCACTTCTACAGGCAAATAACCAGATCATCTGTAGCTTCCATGTCATCTTTCTTGCCTGAAAAGAAGGTTTTCTCAGTCATCGTACAAGAACTTGAATAAGAAACACAATGCTAACCCAGTTGTGACAGTGCAAACTATGGTTGCTAAAGAAATGTGCCAGGAAACAAGACTGATACATAGAACAGGTGTCGTGGTGGTGTCACGGCAGATGCCATAGGATGGCTTAAGTTGTGGGCTCGCTAGGACGTTGGGGGATCCGGGGAGGGTTTGCGCGCTCACGAAGCACGCATGAAGAACAACCAAGAACTCGCAAGAACAAACAAGAACAAGCGAACCAAGAAGAAGCAAAGAACACCACGATGTACCCTGCTTCGGGGCCCTCTTGTGGAGGTAACACCCCTACTGCAGCACTAGCCTACTCTCTTTATATTCAAGTGTTTACAAGTACAGAGCGCTCCTTGAGCTGTATGAAGAACAATGGTGAAAGCTCTAGGAAGAAGATGGAGCTTGGGGGGAAATGATGCTCGTTGTATTGACCGTCCCTTGCACTGGAGGATGTGGTAGCTTACTTATACACTAACCGGATTACCTTTTTGCCCCTGGCTCCATGAGACAATGGCATTGCCAAGAGGAAAAGGACAAGCCTCTGCCCCCTGTCAATCCAACGGCCGGACTGTCAGGCCTATCTTGCCCCTTCGGGCAATGGCAGCTGTAGCCCACCGGGTCTAGGTCACATCCTCTTTCCCGAATTGGCCGAGTCAGCTCCTAGGTTGCTGCGCTCCCAGGAATCCCGTGGCTTGACCTGGCTGTCAAGTCCCAGCAGGCCTATCTTGCCTCTTCAGGCAATGGCAGGCGTAGCCCACCGGGTCTAGGCCATAGCCCCTTTCCCGAATTGGCCGAGTCAGCGCCTAGGGCCTTGCGATCCGGGAAACCCGTGGCTCGACCTCGCTGTCCTCTGTGCCCCGGTCAGTAGAACTGCAGGACTCGTGACCTTACTGACAATTCTTGGCCCTTGTGCAATATCCGGATTACCTTATCCGGATCCTTCCTGACCAACCCGGCTAATTTAACCGGTACTCTTTAATCCGATCCGGCTTGACTTTACCGGATCCTCCTTGACCTCTTTCCGCACTCCAGCTTGATCGAGAGCTAACCGACTCTCCCAGGAGATCCGGCCCAAGTGACCCGGCTAGACACTGACCCGGCCAGCTCTTTATCATCCATAATACCACATCTTTGCCCTACCCGGGGGCAGCCCCCCGACAGTAGTCCCCGAAGCTGGTGCGGTTCTACAGCCTCGGCTGAAGAACCGTAGCAGGTTAAAAACAAGCACTACTAACCGAATCACATAAACTTGTCTCCGAATTTCCCGGGACACTTTGGCCGGAAATCTCTGCGCAAAGCCGTGTTATCCGGGTCTTTGATTGACATGCCAATGTCAGCACAATATCCGGATCCACCGGGCACTTGAGTGTATTTGACCAAATGACCGTGTCTCCTCGAATTCTTCGCTGACAGGCACATTTGATCCGTACGACCGCTTCCCATTCTGTGACCCACCATGTGTCTGAAATACACGGTCACAGCGGAGACCACAAAGTTCCAGGGCGCAGTTATCCTGCGACGCCCCGAAAACTGCGCAGTAGTGCGTCAGTTACCACTTAGCACTATAAATAGGGGTGCGGGGGTTTCTCTTCTTCTCCGCTCGTTCCCCACTCCGAAAACCTCCATCTGCGCCACTGCCGCCGCCGCAATCTCGCCCTCGCAACCTTGCCGCGCCGGAGACGTCCTCAACACTGAGAAGACTCGCCGGAGCCGCGCACTGCGCCCTGCACCGCCGTTTCTCCACTGGGCTCCTTCCTCGCCGCGCCATACCCGTAAGTTCTTTTTCTTCCGTTCATGGCCACCGCGAGCAAGTTCATATTCCACGGGGAACTCACGCCTGTTTTTTGTAGATTCATCCGCATATTAGTCCATCGCCAAGCCTCAGTGCATCCAGTAGATCTCCTTTCTAGATTTTGCACTAGATTGCCCTAGTTTTGCTTGCCACCGTATGAGCAGTTCAATCACATTTTTACTCGTGATTTCCTTTCTTTTTTACTGCCGCGGTAGATCTTGTGTAACCCTAGACTTTTGCGGAAGGTGTTTGTGATTGCCATCCGAATCACCTTCTCTGCTGAACCCGGCTAGTTTCATCCGGGATAATCTTAGCCGAATCACTTTAGATCTGGTTCGATTATACCATTATCCGATTCATTCTGACTCGGCCCTACCCGACTTCTTGCAGGATCGATCCGGATATGGCGAAGCTTCCTCCCGGCAGGTGGGAGGGTTCTGATGTGACAAAGGACGATCTGGAATGGCTATTAAGCACCCGGCGTATAACCTCTCAAGTTATATGCCGCAAACCGGGGAAGGAACTCGCACCGGTCACCGAACCTGGTGAACGTGTGGTGTTTCTAGCGCACTTTGAGCGCGGATTCGGATTGCCAGCGAGTGATTTCTTCCGGGCTTTCCTAGATTTCTTTGGCTTACAGCCTCATCACCTCCCGGCTAATGCCTTCGTTTCTCTATCGGCCTTTACTTCCTTTTGCGAGGGCTATCTCGGTGTCTGGCCGACTGTCGATATATGGGCAAAGTATTTTCACCTCCGCAAGCAGACTATTCCAGGCACCAAGCCGAAGCTGATGACTGCTTGTGGTTCGGTTAGCATTACGCCGAGGACGGGATCCATCTTTCCCCGTATCACTGGCCTAGACACTGTCAAGAAGTGGCAAAGGACTTTCTTTATGTGAAGAGTGCTGAAGGCCATGATGCCCTCAATCTGCCCGAGTTCAAGATCGAGCCACCCACAGCCGAATTAAACTTCGGATATAATCCGGCTGAAACTATTGCAGAGCTCCAGACAATACATGAAACTCTGGAGGACCTTGTGGAGAAGGGCCTGGATTCGGACGATCTCCTCCGGACCTTTATCTCCCGCCGGGTCAATCCTCTTCAAAGACGTGAACACAAGATATGCCACATGAGTGGTCTGCTAGATCCTACCCGGATCAGCAAGCATGACCTTAACCGAGCTTCCATCAGGAGACGAGTAAATGCGATTGCCTATACGGAGATGTCGGATAAGTGGCGGTGGGGCGTAAAGCCGTTTCACCGGAATGCACTTCCACCACAGGTTCGTTCACCATCTTCCGAATTCATCCATACTTCATCAAAATGCCATCGGACTAATCCGGATTTACCTTGACTCTTATGTAGCTGTTTGACCGCCAAGCTACTGAAGATGGAGATCTCTCCACCAAGTATGGGGAGCGGATCGCAGCCCGTTGCGCGAGGGCGAAGAGGATGCGGATACGGATGATATCTGCCGATTCCGCGCGCCAAGCCAATCCGCAAGGGTAAGCAAACAACTATTCACAACGAAGATGAGGATGATGATTGCCGGATCCTAGATCCCATTGATGCTATTCCGATTTCATGGTCACCACCTTGTGTTCCAGCCAAAGAAGATACTCAAGGGACATCTCGGAAACGCGCTGATGCGCCCGGATCTGATGCCCCTAAAGCAAAAAGAATCAAGAAGGCTGGCTCCAAGCAGAATCGGCTCAAGCCCATGCCTACCACGAAGGGGTAATGCCAACTTAGCTTCATTTGCTTTCTTCCTTCACTAACCGAGTCATCTTCATCCGGATTAATGTTCACTTTTTTATGTAGTGACGTCATCGTCACCGAACAAACTCACTCATCCATTTCTTCTCCCATTCCTCCACTGGATTCGGCTGTGGAGAACCAACTCCTGAGAGGGCGGTCCCCTCTCCAGCGCGTACTACAACTGCCAATATCCCCAGCCGACTCCCGTATCAGAGCCAGTTATTGACTTGGAGAGTGAGGAAACCCTGGTTCCTATCCGAGACTCAACTTGGCCACGCCCTCTGAAGGAGCTGGAGAAGGAAAAGGCTAAGACATCGGCTCAGCCCTTGCCTAAGCCGGATTCTCGCCCTACACCGGCAGCTCAAGCCCTGCTGAATCAAGAGCAGCAGAAGAAGAAAAAGCAGAAGCAGCAACAGCAACAACAAATTTCCGAGAAGCAGCAAAAGGAGCAATATCCGAAGCAGACCCCGGGTGCGTCACCTCCACCCAAGCCGACTCAAGGTGCCCCTGGCACAACTCCAACCACCTCGGATAAGCAGGTGGCTGCTAGCAAGAAAGTTCCTGCCGCCCCATCAGCGATTCGATTCGGCCAGGCCCTGTCGAATCCCCGCCCTCCGAGCAGCGATAAGCTCGAGTCCGCCAAGCAATTCATTGAAGCTTGGAATGATGCTGACCTCGCCAAAGACTTCTCTACTTCAGCGCCACATCCGGCTGGGCCTAGTCGGATGTTTCAATCTCTACACTCCGTGCAGACCTCGGTTGTTGAAGCTAACCGGGTCTTCGAGGTAACTTTACCGAATCTGCTTTTACTTTATCATTATCAATCTGCACTATTCCCAGTCCCCGAGATTCGGGTCGAACGACTGATACTCCTCCGAGTAAGAAAGTCATTCGGCTTGAATCTATAAAACTTGATCATGAATGTTGTCTTAACCGAGGAAACCGTGGGACTTCCAGTCCCCGAGTCTCTTTTCCAACTGATTCGGTTAATCTCGGGCCAGTCCCCGAGATTCTTTTGACGCCATTTGCATGTTTTCTTTCAGGAAACCATGACCGCTCGCAGCAAGCTCTTTAAGCAGCTCGCCCATCAGCACCAGAAGCTCCAAACTTCCTTTGATGGGCTCTGTCTTGAAATGGACAATAAAGAAGAAGAGCAGAAGCGCGCTTTAGAGGAGCAAAAGTCAGAGGTGGCTCGGCTCCAGCGAGAGCTTAACCGGGTTGAAAAAGTGAAGGAGAAGGTCAAAGGAGAGCGGGATGCGCTGCGGAATGAAAAAGACACTATCCAGAAGGAGCGAGATGTTTGCAAAGCCGGACTTGCGGAGCGGGCCAAACTGGACAAGCAAATTCAAACGGCCATTGCCGAATCTGAAGCCGAAGTCAAAGCGGCGAAAGAAGAATTGAGTGCTCACAAAGCAGCCAGTGCGAAATGGCTGTCCGGACTTGCAAGCCTCAATGATGACATGGACCGTAAGTTTTGCCGAATCTCTTCTTTTCCTTCTGCTCTTATCCGACATATATTTTTGTGTTCCTTCTCGCTTAACTCGGTATTAGCTTATTTGTTTGTAGGAGAGTTTACCAGCATCCGGCTTCAAGCCGCCAAAGCTGTGAGAGACGCCCGAGCTGAGAGAGCCAAATTAACCGGTGCTCCCTTACCAGAGACATGGGACATTGAAGATCACATTACTGCACTCAAGGCTCGGATTGCCCCTTTGAAGGATTCCCACATTGATCTGCTCAATGCAAGCCTCAAGGCTCACCGAATCTTATTTCCTGAATCTCGGCAAGTCCGGTCTGCGGAGGAGCTAATCAAAGATCTGGATCAAACGAAGAGCCGGTTACAGCAATGGAGATCTTCATCTGCCCGTGCCGGTGCTGATGCCGCCTTGATCCTCATCATGTCTTGGTATGAACTAATCGATCTCGCCAGAGTGCGCTCCCTTCGCGAGGGTTCTTCATGGGCTAAAGATCCTGACCGGATCAAGATCCGCGAGGAGGCTGCCAACTTTATGGCGGAATTTGCAAACACCAAACATCTTGATCTGGAGGCTCCGGTCTACACTGACGGGGAAGAGACTGAAGAAGAGGAATCGGACGATGCCTCCGCTGAAGAATATGCCGATTCTGAGGGCGAGTCTGATGATTCGGCTAACTCTGCCGAACCTGCTCCTATCAAGTCCATCAAGATCCCAGCCGCTGACTCGGCTAAGAGTACCGAAGCAACTCCGGCCCAGACTTCGGAGATATCAGCAACTGATTCGGCAGAGATTACCAAACAAGCTTCAGCTGATCCGGATACTTCCGAATCTGCCCAGCCTTCAAGCTCTCCACGCAAGGTTACCCCTGAAGTTCCTCCATCTTCTGAGTCCATTCCTGCGACGGAACCCCCTGCAACCGAATCTACTCCAACCGAAACTCCTGTAACCGAAGCTCGCGCGCCCGAGGCTCCTGCAACCGAAGCTGATGTAACCGAACCCGCTACAACCAAGTCTGCTGCTTCCTGAAGTGACTCAGTGAAAAAACGTTAAATCCCCGGTATGCCGGGAGCAGATGTAATAAACAATTTTAAGTTCTTCCGAGACTACTCTTATTTAGCTTAATGTGATCCGGACGAGGTTTATGTTGGATCATTTTAAACCGAGTCCCCGAGTCTGTTTTCTTGTTTACTATTTTTGCCGAATCTTTGCTCTTGTCTACCTTTTAGGTGTTTGACAGTCGAGTCACAAGATAGGAATCATAGCATACAATACTTGAAACATGCGAGTTATGGTTTAGAATCATCTAACATAAACAAAAAATAAATAACAGGGGTTAGTAAACGACATCTGCCGAATCGGTTTTGGACCGAGTCCCCGAGTCCATTTTCATGTTTCCCATATTCCTCATCTCTGCTCTTGACTACCATTTTGGTGTTTGTCAGTCGAGTCACGAGATCAACAACACAGCATACATTACTTGAATTTTGGGACGAGGTTCAAAGCAATTCGACACATGAACGATATGGACAAAACAGTAATAAGAAAACATGCATGAGGACGAAGCAGTCCCCGAGTCCAGACTCGGATTGCTGCAATTTTATTTATGATAAACTGAAATACATACATTGCGCCCCTTAGGAGTAAAAGGGTCGAAGCAGAGCTACATTCCAGGGTCTCTTAGTTTCTTGTCCGGGTCTATCCAGGCCATCCTTCCTTGGTTCCTGTGCATCTACAAGGTAGTACGAGTCATTGTGCATAGCCCTGCTCACAATGAATGGTCCCTCCCATGGAGGTGACAACTTGTGTCGGCCTTTGCTGCGCTGCACCAGCCTTAGTACAAGATCTCCCTCATGAAACACTCGAGGGCTGATCTTTCGACTATGATATCGTCGGAGATTCTGCTGGTATATTGCTGTCCGAGATAGGCCAATTCTCTTGCTTCCTCTAGCAGATCCACTGCATCTTCCCGGGCCTCTTTTGCCTCGGTTTCAGTATACATTGCCACCCTTGGTGCATCATGTTCTATGTCAGTGGGTAGCACAGCTTCTGCCCCATAAACCAGAAAAAATGGCGTATAGCCAGTTGACCGATTCGGCGTGGTCCTTAGACCCCACAGTACTGATGGTATCTCGTCTATCCAGCATCCCGGAGTTTTCAGCAATGGTTCAATGAGACGAGCCTTGATGCCGGCCAACACCAGGGCATTTGATCTTTCCACTTGCCCATTAGACTCCGGATGTGCCACCGAGGCTATATCTAGCCGGATTCCCTTATCCATGCAAAACCGAGCAAACTCTCCGACAGCAAAGTTTGTGCCGTTATCCGAGATGATGCTATGAGGGTATCCGTATCTCAAAATAATTTCTTTCAGGAAAGTCACAGCCGAACGACCATCTACCTTCCGGATTGGTTTCACCTCTATCCACTTGGTGAACTTATCCACCATCACCAGCATATGTGTCATGTTACCCCTAGCCGGCTTGAAATCTCCCACCATATCTAAACACCACACAGCAAACGGCCAAGTGATAGGAATTGTTTTGAGCGCCGATGCGGGTAAGTGTGTCTGCTTGGCAAACCTTTGGCATCCTTCACATTTTCGGACTATGTCCTCTGCATCCGCGTGAGCAGTGGGCCAGTAAAATCCATGCCGGAACACCTTAGCCACCAGGGCTCTCGTGCTGCAATGATGTCCACATTCTCCTTGATGTATCTCCAGGAGCATCTCCTTGCCCTCGGCTGGCTCCACACAACGCTGTAGCACCTCGGTTGCACTCCTCTTGTATAACTCCTTGTTGATGATGGTGTAAGCCTTGGACCTCCTCTGCACTCGCCTAGCTTCGGTTTCATCATTTGGCAAACTCCCCTCCGACATGAACTTCATGATTTCTTCAGCCCATTCCGGTACTGGATGCAAAGGGAATAAGTGCTCATCTATCTCCACTGGTTCGGCCGCCATTATTTCTTCTATCAGCTTCTGCCCATTCCCTAAGATTCGGTTAGCACCACCTTCTTCTCTGCTCCTCTTTCCTAAGATCCGGTTAGCAGTCCCCGGGTCTCGCCATGCAGTCCCCGGGTCTTCCCCAATGTACCGACATCAACATTCATAGGGACAGCTCAGATTCTTGCTTTGGGATAAAAATTGACTCGGAATCAGGCGAAGGTTTGATTGAAGGGACCCTTAGGTGATTCAAGGATATCCGGGTGGAATTGCATCCCTAGACGACCCGAGTTTTGACAGGACATCAGCAGCTTCGTTCTCCAACCGAGGTATGTGCTTGTACTCGCAGCCTTCAAAAAATCCTGAAATTTTCTGGACATGAAACCGATACAGTGCCATATTGGCATCAAGAGCATCCCAATTTCCAGAAGATTGCTGCACCACTAAATCCGAATCACCAAAACATTCTATTCGGCGGATGCCGATATCCCTAGCCACATTAAGCCCATGGATCAGTGCCTCATATTCGGCCACATTGTTTGAGGCTGAGAAATGAATCTGCAACACATATCGCAATGATCTTGCTTCGGTGACGTGAGTACCACCCCAGCACCTAATCCGATTTTGGTTTTGGAGCCATCAAAGTGCAACTTCCAGTAATTGTAATCCGGCTTGGGTGGCTCATACTGCATCTCGGCCCAGTCACAAAGGAAATCCGGTAAAGCCTGAGACTTGATAGCATCCCTTCTCTCATAATGCGGGGTGTAAGGAGATACTTCTATTGCCCACTTGGCAACCCGGCCAGTCGCATCTTTGCACCCAATGATCTCCGCGATTGGAGCTTCACATACCACGGTAATCGGGTGTTCTTGGAAATAATGTTTCAACTTTTGGCCGCCAGGTATACACCGTATGTCATCTTCTGGTAGTGAGGATAATTTTGCTTTGAGGTTGAGATCACCTCACTTAAATAGTACACCGGTCTCTGCACGGATTTACCCTCCTCTTCTCGCTCTACCACTATGACCACACTTACGACCCGGTTAGTGGCCGCAATGTAAAGTAGCATTGGCTCATTCGGCAAAGGTGACGCCAGAATTGGTGCAGTGGACAACATCTTTTTTAATTCGTTGAAAGCCGAATCTGCCTGCGGGGTCCACGTGAACCCGGTGCTCTTTTTCATCAACTGATACAAGGGCAAGGCTTTTTCTCCTAGCCGACTCACAAACCGACTCAACGAGGCTAAACACCCGGTGAATTTTTGTACATCTTTTAGACATTTAGGCAATTTCATTCTTTCTATGGCTCGGATCTTAGCCGGATTCACCTCAATACCTCGGCTCGATACAAGGAAACCGAGCAACTTTCCAGCCGGGACACCAAAGGTGCATTTATCCGGATTCAATTTCAACCGATATTTTCTCAAGTTCACAAATGTTTCCTCGAGATCCTCGAGGAGAGTGTGTTTTTCTTTAGTTTTGATGACGATATCATCGACATACACCTGCACATTCTTGCCCATTTGGGAGTGTAAGCATTTCTGCATACATCTCTGATAAGTTGCACCGGCATTTCTCAAACCGAAACACATGACACGATAGCAATACGCCCCGTACGGGGTAATAAAAGCAGTCTTTATTTGATCTTTAGGGTTCAGTGGTATCTGGTGAAAACCAGAGTACGCATCAATAAAAGACAACAACTCACACCCAGCAGTAGAATCGATCACTTGATCAATCCGAGGTAAAGGAAATGGATCCTTCGGGCACGCCTTGTTTAGGTTGGTGAAATCGATGCACATGCGCCACACCTTGACCACCGCTGGTTCGTCCTTCTTCTTCTCTACCAGAACCGGATTGGATATCCAGTCTGGATGCAACACCTCCATAATGAATCCGGCTGCAAGCAACTTAGCCAGCTCATCCAGCACCACTTTTCTTCGATCATCTGAGAGACGCCGAGTCGGTTGCCTCACCGGTTTTACATCCGGCCTGACAAATAAAGAGTGCTCTGCCAACTCCCTCGGAACACCAGGCAGGTCCTTAGCCGACCATGCAAAGATATCCCGATTCTCACGGAGGAAGTGACAGAGCGCGCTTTCCTATTTCTCATCCAACCCGGCACCAATGATGGCCATGCGCTCCGGGTTCTCCGGGTCAATGGGATCTTCTTTGTCTCCTTGGGCATCTCAAATGTTGCACCTCCATCCGGATTGGTCATAGCCAGCACACCGAGCTGAGCTGACTTCGCCATTGCCACCACCTCATGCATCTTGCTCTTCTCAGCTTGGATCACCAATGATTCGGCTAAGGTGGAACCGATCGTGGCACACTGTATGGCCTTTTTGTAATCTCCCGCAACAGTGATAATACCATTCGGGCCAGGCATCTTTATCTTGAGGTAGGCCACATGAGTGGATATCATGAACTTGGCTAACGCAGGCCGGCCAAGCAGAGCATGGTATGGGCTCTCCAAATCTACCACCTCGAACTCGAGACTCTCAAGCCGGTGATTGTCCTTGGTACCAAACAGCACATCTACCCAGATCTTACCCATTGGGGAACAAGACACCCCGGGTACTATACCATGGAAGGTACAACTGCTCTGCTGCAACTGATTCGGCGAAATACCCAACTTGACCATTGTGTCCCGATACATGATGTTTATGGCACTGCCATTGTCAATCAAGACTCGGCTAAACCTCACGTTAAGCTTGGGTCCAACCAAAGTCGGATCCACCACCAGTGCATAGTTTCCTGGACTTGGCATAATTCTGGGGTTATCAGCCCTGCTCCAAGTGATCTCCTGCTCGGACCAATTCAGGTATTTTGGGACTGCTGGCATGACTGCATTCACCTCCTTCGCCCTTCGCAGCTGACTTTTCTTGTCAGTTGGCTCGGTCACAAAAACCACATAACTTTGATGAGCCTCCTTGTACTCATTACCGGGGTATCCACCTTGCCGACTCGGACCAGCACCATTGTCGTTGCCTCCCATGTTTACCAGGTTAACCGGCTTTGTGGCTGCCGGTCTTGGAGCTCCTGCGTTCACCGGGATTGTATTGGCTCCGGTTAAAGGCATATTCGGCCTGAAATTCGGTCTAGGAGCACCTCTCTGAGGTGGTCCTCTCTGACCCTCCGCCTGAATGCGATGATGCCAGCTACAATTCCGAGTTGAATGATTGGCCGGCTTGCGTGGGTCTGTAGTGTGATAACAGCAAGGCCCGTCTAATCTTGACTCAAAAGTTAGAGGAGGACTTGATCCCTCCCATACTTTCTTCGGCCAAGCACCTTGATTCGGCCTCCAAGCTGGACCCTCTGTCTTTTGTCTCTGACCATCTCCTGCTCCAGGATGGTCCATATTCACTGCAGCAACCTGATCTGAACCGTATCTATAATCCGGATCTCTTCTTTTGTAACCGAATTCATGTCGGTCACTGGGCCTCAATGGTCCTACTCGGTTGTTAACCGGTTGCCTCCTGCTTGTTCCCACTGCATCCAATGCTGGCTGTGTCGGATCACCAAGAGCATACGTATCTGCTATCCGGATCGTTTCCGCCAGTGTCTTGGGCATATCCCTCTGGAGCTTCTGCCAGAGCGGGGTGCCATGTCGGCAACCCTGCGCAAACCAAGAAATCGCCTGCTCCTCCACGACACCTTCGCAAGAGTTGCGAATGTTGCTCCACCGAGTCAAGAATTCTCGGTCTGTTTCCCGTTCTTCCTGCTTGCACGCAGCCAGGAGCTGAGGTCGGTTAGGCCTCTTGTAGGTGCTGGAGAAATTACTGTAAAATGCCTCCTCCAAGTCCACCCAAGAGTTGATACTACCCGGTGGTAAGTTATTCAGCCAAATCCGGGCTGGCCCTTCCAACATGTGCGGGAGATACCGGACCGCCCATCGGCGATTGCCCCCCGCAATGTGCACTGATGATACATAGTCTATCAGCCAATCCTGTGGCTTTGTGCTGCCATTATACGGCTTTGTGCTTCGGCCAAGCTGAAACAACGGCACGCTCGGCTCGTTCATGATCCGAGGTCCAAAGCATGGAGGACCCGGTGGGCCTTGCTCTTCTAGCTTCTCGGACTGGTAAATTCTATCCAACTTGAGACGCTGATCATCCGGATCCAATGCCCGAGGTCCCAGTCTTGATGCAAGTGCATTATCATACGTCTGGTATCCGGCTCGCGCCATAGCCGAATTTCCGTCATCATAGCGGTAGCCCGCCTGGCCACCACCTTGCTGTTGCGCTCGCACAATCACTTGCTGCCCCGGAGGACGAGGTGGTTGACCTCGGCCAGCCGAATTGCCCCTTCCAGCTCCCGGGTAGCCTTGTCCACCACTGTTTCTGCTTTGGCCACCTCTTCCTTGAGCGGCTAGCTGCTTGCCGGCATATTCAGCATCATAGGTCTGCAGCTGCTTGCTCTTACCCGAGTTCACGCTCTGGGCCCGGTCAACTCCGACGTGCGGGGATGACGCCTGCCCCTTGGATCTCTGGCTAACAGCCTTAACCGACACTACTACCCGAGAAACACCTGCATCCGGATTAGCTTTCCGGTAAGCCTCATTCTGCCGGTTACACACATCTACTAGCTCATTGACTCTCTCTGCCTGCCTTCGCCAAGCGTCCCCGGTTAGTGTACTCAACTCGGCTCGCGCTGCCGCTGCAGCCCTAAGATTCTTAGCCGGGGAGCTATACACCGGCTTGCCTGTGCCAGATCTATGACTAGTAGCCTTACTTGAGCTCGATCCTGCAGCTCTAGCTAACTCGTCATTGAGGTCCTTACCCCGGTTACGCAACTCGGCTTTCTTGCGCGAGCGATGCACTACAGGAGTAAAGCCATCAGTGATACCATTGGCAGCATTGTACTCTCTCATATCTCTATCAAAGGCTTGCCTAGACTCCACCACTAACCGGGCTTCTTTTTGCAACCTCAGGCGCTCTGCCTCTAGCTGAGCTACAGTAGCTCTACATTTGCCCCAGGTGCCACTGGCCGAGATAACTTCTCCAGGACATCCTCTAAGGGAGCCTCCCTACTTGACATGCCAAGCGGGCCAACCGGATCCGGTTTCTCCTTTGGGAACTTGCCGTCCGAGTCGGCTTGTCAACCAGATCAACTGGCGTGGCCAGCTCCTCGGGCATGCTCTTGCTGGCATCTCCTTTGCCAGCCGCAGCACTTGTTCCAACCACCATTACCTCCACGCTACTCCCGGGGCGAGCGCTACGCCGTCCGAGAGCTGCGCGGAAAGAGGGAGGATCCTCAGCCACGAGCACCTGCGCCGGGTACTCGCGGACAGGCTCGGTGGCGACGTAGGTGACGAAGCTGCCGAGCGTCATGAGGAAGCCGTCAGCGGGGAAGGGCTTGTTGGCGAAGCACCCCGCGTTGTCGCTGATGAAGTTGAACTTGCCGATCTTGCAAACGAGCCCAGAGAGGACCCGCTCGCCGGAGCCAGTGACGGAGCCCGTCCGGAAGGAAACCCCAGCCAACGCCACTGCGCCCCACGGTGGGCGCCAACTGTCGTGGTGGTGTCACGGCAGATGCCATAGGATGGCTTAAGTTGTGGGCTCGCTAGGACGTTGGGGGATCCGGGGAGGGTTTGCGCGCTCACGAAGCACGCATGAAGAACAACCAAGAACTCGCAAGAACAAACAAGAACAAGCAGAACCAAGAAGAAGCAAAGAACACCACGATGTACCCTGCTTCGGGGCCCTCTTGTGGAGGTAACACCCCTACTGCAGCACTAGCCTACTCTCTTTATATCTCAAGTGTTTACAAGTACAGAGCGCTCCTTGAGCTGTATGAAGAACAATGGTGAAAGCTCTAGGAAGAAGATGGAGCTTGGGGGGAAATGATGCTCGTTGTTTGACCGTCCCTTGCACTGGAGGATGTGGTAGCTTACTTATACACTAACCGATTACCATTTTGCCCCTGGCTCCATGAGAAATGGCATGCAAGAGGAAAGGACAAGCCTCTGCCCCCTGTCAATCCAACGGCCGGACTGTCAGGCCTATCTTGCCCCTTCGGGCAATGGCAGCTGTAGCCCACGGGTCTAGGTCACATCCTCTTTCCCGAATTGGCCGAGTCAGCTCCTAGGTTGCTGCGCTCCCAGGAATCCCGTGGCTTGACCTGGCTGTCAAGTCCCAGCAGGCCTATCTTGCCTCTTCAGGCAATGGCAGGCGTAGCCCACCGGGTCTAGGCCATAGCCCCTTTCCCGAATTGGCCGAGTCAGCGCCTAGGGCCTTGCGATCCGGGAAACCCGTGGCTCGACCTCGCTGTCCTCTGTGCCCCGGTCAGTAGAACTGCAGGACTCGTGACCTTACTGACAATTCTTGGCCCTTGTGCAATATCCGGATTACCTTATCCGGATCCTTCCTGACCAACCCGGCTAATTTAACCGGTACTCTTTAATCCGATCCGGCTTGACTTTACCGGATCCTCCTTGACCTCTTTCCGCACTCCAGCTTGATCGAGAGCTAACCGACTCTCCCAGGAGATCCGGCCCAAGTGACCCGGCTAGACACTGACCCGGCCAGCTCTTTATCATCCATAATACCACATCTTTGCCCTACCCGGGGGCAGCCCCCCGACAACAGGTTATCAAGAATTCAGCACGGCTCAAAGGTCGCATAGCTTATCAATGATCAGAGGAACCAGATTTATTATAGAAGTCAAAAGTTGGGTGGTCAGTTGAATTAACAAGTGTACAATAGCTATTGAGTGAAAACAGCATTCTTAAGGTATCTTGTGAACCGAATTACAGAGATGTGGAAATAACATGTAAATATAGTGTAAATTTCAAATTCAGAGAAACCAAATAGATATATGTGTGTTTAAACATCGTCCTGAAGTGCAACAAGTCACAGGAGGAGACTCTGCTGCTAGGCTGCTAGCTACTTAAGACATATATTACCTGCCACACAAGATTTAAATAATACTCCATATACACTATTTCATCTTCAGAGAAGTGTATTATTGTGATCACCCAATCGGGAGATGATTCGACAAACAATGGTAGCATGCTGACAGAATTGTTAGCACCAATCACAAATTTCATCAATTTGCATGTTTCCACATTATACTAAGCAATTCTGTCAAAGGCTCCAAATACAACGAAACTCGAGTAGCACCGGTACAGCTGAAAGTAAGGAGATTGGTAGCAGAATTGTTACCTGCCGTGGGATCCGGCTTGTTCCAAGCCACGGTGGGAGCACACATGGTACAAGAGAAAGGTACTCGTCTTGAAGCGGTGAGGCCGCAATCACCTTCCCATTGTGCATGTCGACGACAACGACATGCTCGCCAACCTGAGATGCACGGCACTGGCGTTCAGTGGGTCGAGGACGGCAATCTGTGGCGCCGCCGAGTTCTCCTTCAACGAGTGGCCTCCATCCGCCAAGACCTGCCTGAGCTCCACCTGGTGCTCCAGCGTCCAGCCGCTGCCCTCGTCGTCGAGCGCAAACGAGCTGAGCAGGAATTGGCCCCCCGGAGTCACCTCGGCGTAGCGCAGCCTCCCCCCGCTCACCCCAACCCGCCGGTACTTGGCTACCTCCTGCATGAACTTGACATTTTCCTCGGCCTTCCCGAAATCCCCGCTGTCTGTAGATGCACGTGCAGGCAGGACGCTGCCGGTCGGCAGCTCGACGCAGCAGATCTCCGGACGGTCGCCGAATGGGTCAACAGAGATGGCGCCCAAGGTCAAGTCGACCCACCACAGCCGGCCGCCGAAGGCAACCGTCTCTTGGTTTACCTCCATTGTGCGCGGGAGAAGTGATCGGCATGGTCTCCTCACCATCACCGTCTTCCACTTTCCTTCATCCGAGAGAAACAGCTCGAGGGCGGCGCCATAGAAGACGAGCTCGGCCACGGCAAACCTGTCAGGAGGCCCGTGCCCGCGCCCGCCATCAGCTTGGGTGAGGAGGCCCATGTGATTGAGCAAAAGGCCCCTCCTCGAGCCACCGATGTCCGGCAGGCGGAGCATCTGGCCGCTGAGAGGGTTGCAGACGAAGCGCTGGATTTCCATGTCATCACAGAGATCCCAGGAGGTGCAGGGAGCCTCCGCTCGGAAATCCCAGTAGTTGAGGAGGAGGTGGCCGTCGCCGCTGGCCACGCGAACGTCGCCGCCGAGGACTTGGACGAGGTTGCTGTCAGGGGAGGGGCGTTCCCTGGGGCTGAGGAGGTGCGCGGGGGCGGTGATGTGGGAGACGCCCGGAGGCTCGACGGGGCGGAAGCACGCGCCCGGGGCAGACGAGGATCTGTTGACCAGCGAGGAATAGTCGATGATTGCCCATGGTGGGTGCGAGGAGGCGGCGGTGGAGAGGGAGGCGGCTCCAGGAAATGAACCATGGTATTCCTCCCAATTTTTTTTTTTTTTTTGCTCTAAATGTACTATATGACCTAAACAGCACAACACTAGCAATATATGGATAAAACAACACTAACATAACAGTAATAGCAGGGAGCAGTGGCAGGGAGGCCGTACCTTGACTGCCTCATTTTTCTAGATGCAGCTCGGGGACGCTGGGGAGGGCGGCCGCGGCCTGGACGGGAGGAGGGGCGCGGGAGGGCGGGGGCAAGGCGCCGCCGCCGCTGCGGCTCCGTGCTGCATCGCGGGCGGCGGACGGTCGGGCGGCCGCGGCCTGGACGGAGGAGGGGAGCGGAGCCATCGGGCGTCGATGGGGATTGGGCTCCGGGCTGCATCGATCACTGGCCGGCGGCGGGCGGGCGGGCGGCCGCGGCCTGGACGGCTGGAACGGGAGGAGGGGAGCGGACAGCGGAGCCGTCGCCGTCGGGCATCGATGGGGATTGGGGAATTGGGAAAGAAGAGGCGACGCCAGCAGCGAGCTGCGAGCAGAGAGCAGAGGGCGTCTGCGTCGACGTGAGGAGAGGACGCGACGCGAGGAGCTGGGCCTGGCCTTTTTTTTTTCTGGGCTGAAATATGTATACGTATTTTTTTTTGTACAAATCTTGGGTATGCCTGTGCATACAGGGGCATACCCCCAGCGCCGCCCCTGGAGAGGGAGCGGCGGAGGTTGCCGGAGACGGCCGCGGAAAGGCCTAGGAGGCACCGGAGCGACATGTCCTCGCGACTAGTGTGGGCTTGTTCGTTTGGCTGCTAGTGTGAAATCGTTTTGTCGGTCCATCGCCAATTCGCCATACAGCAGTCCTTTTGTGTTCGTCAGCAGGCGCCGTGCCCCGCCTAGGCATGGCGCAGTCATCGGTTCTCCGACCCGTGTTCTCCATAAAATTTGACAAAATTGACTCAAATACGAAATAAATCGGATTTCAAAAAGAAAATCATAATGTGACCGTTTTTCATGTCGCCACGTCTAGGGTGCCATGGTAGACTGCACGACGCCCATGGACCAGCCAGCCTAGCCGGGCCGCCGAGTGAAAGTATGGCACCGCGGCCCGCGGGTCAAGAGGATCTCCACTCGTGGCGCCCAAATGGGCGTCCGGACAGGCATAATGGGCGCGGTCCGGACGAGTAGAAAGGAATGAGCGTCCTCGATCCCCACTCGCGGCGCCCAAACAAAAATTCGTAAACTAGAAATACGACGGATTTCATTCAAATTTTAGGAAATTTACAAATTTAAATGAAAATTAATGAAATTTATACCTAAACTAATCTAATGACGGCGGTAGCGGTCGAAGGCGCTGTAGTCGTCCTCCTCCTCCTTCTTGACGCCGCCACTGGTCCCTGCTCTACCGTCCTCGTCCTTGACGCGGCTAGTCTCTGCGTCGTCGTCGCCGGTGAGGTCGAAGTAGTGGACGCCCTTGGACTTCGTGTGCTCCCTCGCCGACCACGCGCAGGCAGCCGGCAGATCGAGCGTGGCAGGTCGTCGCGCGAAACGACGACCATCGTGATGTCGTCGTCCTTGCCCGCCTGTGCCTGCATGAGCTCGATGAAGAGCGGCGACAACTCCGGCTCCTTCTTCACCTTTATCTGCTCCGGCGTGAGCACCGGCGACGAGCGGGAGCGGGAGGCGGTGGCCGAGCGCGAGGAAGAGGACGTTGTGCGCGAGGAGGAGGACCGCGACCCGGAGGGTCGCATCGCGGCGCCCAGCCAAGAAAAACCGCCTTCCTTTACTCCTTCCGATGGCCAGGAGGTGTCCAAAGGCGCACCCAGTTCGCGCGCGGCTGGGACTCAAACCATGATCCCTGCTCCTGGTCCAAACCGTGACGGGGCGTCGGTCTTGAGGTCTCCCCCGACTTGCTGGAGAGCTCGTTGATGACCGGGCAAACTCTGAGGACGTTTACCAACTTCTCCATGGACTCGGGAGCCAGCAAGGAGATTGCCGAGGTGACGAGGATCAAGGAGGACCTCGCGGCCAAGCGTTCGAAGGTAGCAACTGCTCCGGGAAGCCCTCCAGAGGCCACTCCCGGGATCACTATCAGTGGAAAGAATGCCATGGACGCCATTCTCCGCAGGATGCACCAACTGGACGAGCAGTACAACGGTCGCGAGGCGGCCATTGTAGAGACAATCGGAAATGTCGAAGATCTGATCCAGAGGGGAATGGGCAAGCTTAACCGCTTGGCCAACCAGATTTCCAGCCTATGGCGGTCCCTTGAGACGAAGAGTACTGAGCGGAAGACTGAGAGCAAGCGGCGTGAGCAGGACATGGCAGCGAGGGAGCTGCAGTTGGCGACCCGGAGGCTGAGCTGGCAGAAAAGGTCAAGAACCTGGAGCTCTAGGAACTGTAGCTAGAGCAGGAAACTGAGCAATGCCTGAAGGATGCCGCGGATCGCCACCGGAGGCGCTCGAATCCAAGGACAAGGACATCAAGAGCCGCCAGCTTAAGGAGGAGAAAGCCAACCGGATCATCGAGGACGTCAAGAAAACTCTCCACCAAGAGCAGGAGTCCGTCCGCACTTTGCAGCAGCAGGTTGAGAAGGATGGCCCGAAGATATCGGGCTTGAAGAATCCTTGAAGGCGCGGAGTGACGAGCTTGCGGGTTGAAGGGGAACAACCAGAAGCTGACCCAGGCCAACTCCAAAGCATCAACTGAGCTGTCAGAACTTCGCCGCTTGAACCAGGAAGGTCTTGCCATGATCGCGAAGGCCAGCCAGGAGGCCACGAAGCGGGTGGAGCGGCTGAATCTGAGAACCGCTCTCCCAGTGTTGGAGCCGAATTGCCAGAGCTTGCCTCCCGTGGCGGAGTTCATTAGGAAGGTTGTTGCCGACGTTCGGACCTTCAAGAACAAGATGGTCGCCCAACTTGTTGGGGATAAGCACGAGGCAAGTAAGTTGACAGCAGCTTCTGTGATGGCGACGTTTCGGGAGGCCAACCTGGATGCTGTCATGCCGGACTTCCTGGCCTCATCCCCCTCCAAGAGCTCTCTTCAGGCGATAAATGCCTCCGCGACCGCGCTTGCCACGAAGATGTTTTCGCGCCATTAGGTTTCCTGCAACACATTTCGAGCACCTCGTGCCCAAGTGTAATAAACTTTGAGTCAGATCTCGTGCTTTTGGCTCAAAAACTTGGATGTAATATGCTAGAAATTGCTTTGCTGCTCTACTTTGCGGTATTTTACTTGTCTTAGCATGTTTTTACTGTCTCCACGTCTTTCTGAGGGATCCTTCGGGATGTAAGCTTACCCGTGAGGCCCTGACTGGTCAGGAATGCACTCACAAGCCCTACCGATTCCCAAAAGGCCGCTCACTCTGTTGGCACGCACGTCCCCGGGAGTATCGGGTCTCGCACCGCTTTTTACCCCTGGGAGAGTCGCTACCCCATGAGTGCTCGCACGACAGTCGAGCCATGTTCCCGGATTTTTCACATGTTTTATACCCGTGAAGTAGATAGTTCAACACAACAAGGACTTGTTCAAGGAAAACTAATCTTTATTGATCACAGGAGTTCCTGAACGATAACTCGACACTTCCGGGTACATCTGCCGTGACATGTTTCAGCGAGTCTGGCGGGAGGAAGGTTGAGAGCTTCCGCTCCTCGTGCGCATCTGTCAGCTATGTTCCACAGGTCCTCCAACGTGTCCACAACATGAAGGCTCAGCTTCTCGCGCATTTTCAGGCTGCGGACGTTGACGTGGAAGACGGCGATGACGGAGACCTCTCAGATATCGCCGGGGGAATACGGTCGAAGACGCCCCGGAACCTCCAGATGTAGTGACGCATCGTCTCCCCAGTCTCTTGTTCCAGGCGGTAGAGATCGAGGACGGTTGCTGGGTACGGTGTGCACCAGGTCTTGAGGTGCAGGCCTGTCTGGCCCTCCATCTCCTCCCGGGAACGCCGCCGGGGATTGGAGTTCTGACCAGTGCCCTCGTGAAGGGGCTCCATGGGCCTCTTGCCATGGGGATCTGCGGGCTCCTCCTCCTCCGGTGGTGCTGGTGCAGGGATGGCGGTGCCGACGTCGTCCGTCGGGGCAGAACTTGGGGAGCGTGGCATTGGTGAGCGTAGTTCAACAAGCTTTCCAAGCTAGCGATCCATGCCTTCGCACGGGGATCGTTCTTACACTGATCTGGTGGGAAAGAGAGAAGCGCTTGGGCTGCACCCAGAGCTTCCTCTAGCCCCCAGCTGTTCCGAGTTGATTGACTCACCGGCTCACCAAGTACCTCCCGAATTCCCGACATGCTTCCCGCTCGCTGACGGCCGGAGGAATGCTGATGCTTTAGTTGAGGAGAAAAGTTCGGAGCAGCTTTTGTTGCGGACAAAAAACTAGAAGCTGATGTTGCGACGGAAAAGGAGTTCGACGCAGATCTTGTTCCGGACGAAGTGCCTGACGTAGAACTTGACGACGATCTTGAGGTTGACGAAGACGAATCTAGCGCTTGCACCCCCTACCTGGCGTGCCAGATGTCGTGTCTCGGATCACGAACACCGGGAGTAGAGGATACCCCCTTTTTAGGTTCGGCACGGGGCACGAAGAAGACTGGGAGACGCCTTACCCGGGAGTAAGACCGATGAGTTCTTCGTCGGGACAAGCAAGCAAACAACACGGAGACACGCTAGTTTACCCAGGTTCAGACCGCCCGGAGGCTAAAAGCCCTACTCCTGCATGTCTGGATTGAGATGTTCATCATGGTATGGTTTACATGGGTGTTCAGGGATGAACCCGGCAGAGTTCCGGCCGGAGGTAGACGAAGAGCAGATCCTGCCCTGGGGAGATCACCTCTCTCTCTACCCTCCGAACCCTAGTCTAGTCTTCCGCTTCGATCTAACTTGCTTCTCTTCCCTCGGTGCCTTGGTCCTCCTTTTATAGGCTAAGGGGATCCGACATGGGCACGCGAGGAGCGTGAGGGGTTTTAGGCGGGAGAACCCCTCGACGGTCTTTGGAGGAGAAGTGACCTCTTCTCCTCCAAGTATCTTCTGTGGGGTGGCACGGTCGTCCGCCCTTGGGGAAAAGTGGGACGGACAAAGCCTGTCCGCCCCACCAACCACGCCCGTGGCGACGTCACTGGGGCGCATCCTTCGTCTTGGCGCCCAAGTCTTCTACCAGCTTCCTGTACGAGCTGGCGTTCTTATCCTCTCGGCTGTACGGATGGAGTACCCGGGGATACGCCTGGCCTCCTGCCGGGCGCATGAACCCGTGGGTACTCCGCCTTGTTCTCCGGCGAAGGGTGACCCCGAAAGGTCACCTGATTCTTAGCCGCAGCGTGTCGATGTCGAACTTGTCGGGCTTCCTTGGGGTGGATGGGCTCCCATCCACCCAGTCTTGACTCCTTTCCTTGTCCATCTTCCAGGTGGGCCCAGATGGTGGACCCACTTTGGCAGCATCAGGGGAACCCCATGTTCCACTGTTGCGACATTTAGACAGGTTGATTTTAAGTCACTGTTACCTAGGGCCTACAAGTTGCGGGCCCACTTGTGTATTACCACTATCACAAGATTGAAAAACATAAAAATAACCCAGGAATATCACATGTTTGAGTTTGCAAAATAGAGGACCGTAGAACATAAAAAACTGTACAAATAATCGTTTGCTTGAAATGCAAAAAGGACATAGGAAAAATGTCTCATTCTACGCACTTAGTCTAAAAATAATGTTGGATTGGATATTCAAATTTTCCCATAAAATTGAAACATAGGAATCCATTTCATTGGAATTTGGCTAGCACAGTTCTTGAGGTTTTGTTGGCGCATAATCTACTCGATCGTGGCATCTGTGTACACGTATCTATAGCCACTGGCTCTGATCAATATATACGCTGTACTATGTGGCATCTCTGTTTATTCTGCCGGTTCCCGCTACAATGTTGAACGCTCGTCTAGTCACACCTCTGACAAGCGCCACTTTTATTACGTGGACCCACGTGTCATGGTATTTGAACGTTTCTGGTAGCTTCGTGTGCGTGTGAGCATGTGGAGCGAAATTATCCGTGCGCTGGCGTGAGCCAATGAGGAGGCTCCGCGCCAAAAACGCCGAGTCGGGGAGAGGCCACAAGCGGCGCGGCGGGAAAATAAAAGCGCGCGCACCTCTCCACGGAACTCGGGCCCCACACAGCCGAACGGTTGTTTTTCCGTCACCCTTTCACTTTTTATCCCCCACGATTCCTTCGCTAGAATAACCAGGCGACGCCAAGTTTATCTACCAGTAACTTTTGGAGTAGTAATAAATTACGTAGTACTAAACAAAAAATGTTCGAGTTCATCGATTGAACCACCGGGCACAGCATTTCTCGATTAATTTGAAACATTCGAGTCAAAAATGTTGAGAGGAAAAGAGAAGAAGACTGTTTGTTGTTCACATTTTCCTCTAAAAAACAGTGCCCCACCTTCTCTCTCATCATACCACAACTTTCATCCTCCACTACCAAAACCACAATTTCCCTCCTTTCCTGCCCCTCTTTCCCTCGTTTTCTCCCCCCACCTCTGCCGCCAAATCCTCAGATCCAAACCCTAAGCGCCCCCACGCCCCGCCGGCCAGCCCGATCCGCCCGCCGCCCCTCCCAATCGGACCTCCATGGCGGCGGCCGCCGGCGGGACCAGCAGCGAGGGCGCGCGCGCGTGCTGCTGCAGCGTTACCAGCCCTTCGCGTCGCTGCCGGGCGACTACCACCACTTCGGCCCGCTCGACGGCGGCGGAGGCGGCGAGATGACGGAGGCCGTCGTCCTCAGGACGCCAGTGAGTTGGGGTGGGCTTGTGGAGGAGCTTTGTTCATAGATTGACTCTTTCGGTTCTTCAGTTGGACGCTATTAGGACGCAGCTGCTCCCGTCCCGTCCCATCCCGCTCGCGACGACAGGATCTAGGTGTTCATCTGCAAATAGCTCGCGGCAGCAAATGCCGAAGCGTGTCGATGTAGATTTGGGAACGACCAAGCCGGGGTGGAATGGGGATGCTTGGGGTTTGGATGTAGTGGAGGCAAGATTACTGAATTTTGCCAGCCGATGGGTTTGTGGTGCAGTCCAACAAAGCTTGGTTTTACTGTGAATTCTTCTATTTCTATCTAGAAGAGTGTCCAGGACGGAATCCGAATGTTTTAATTGTGTGGAAATTGGTACGTTTGATGGGAAGGACGATGTTTCTTTTCTTTGCCTCACTTGATTTCTAACCATTGATACATGGTAGAGCAGAGAAGCAGCTTGCCGATGAGCGCAATAGTTGCTAGACCATGACAATAGGACCTGGTGGAGGGTTTAGTCATTCCTGCGCTGATAATCCTTGTCAGTTCTGTATGACATGGTGGAATGTTCAACAAAACAATGCTTTAAATTAATAGTGTCGTGGGGGTTCTGATAAAAACATTGCTTCCAAATGTGGGTAATACACTTGATGTTTACATTATGAGACAAGGGAAGTGAGTTTTATGGATTGAGGAAAATGAGTTAGCCTAACCATGTAGAGCCTGGCTATACATATGGTTTACGTGTTTTAGGCATATAGGTTAAATTCTCATGTAAGTCGTGCTCAAATGTCGCCATATACTTCATTTTGCTCCTTGCGACCACTAGACGCTTATGCTTGTGCATTTTGTGGCACGTTGTGCTGGCTTGAAAATCCCAAATCTAAGCCATGCACTACCACTCTCATAACTGGGGTGCTACTATGTATGGGTTTTGATATTTCTCCAAACTACCCACTGTGTAAACTCGGAGAATATTTCAATTCACTGAAAGAGTTACAAAAATAATAGGAACGTCATACGAACAGCCAGTACTATGATGCTTTATCTGTAGACTTCTGCACATTCTATAATAGAATAATTTCACATGTGACCACATGTTGATGTTCACAATAAAGACACTGCACTATTGTAGCATCTGCCAAAAACTTTGAATAATTTTTTATGACTGTTATTCAGTTTTTGATACCATTTGGATGTGTACTGAGTATCTTGATGGCTTCACAAATCTAAGAACGATGTTTCTTTGTAGTTAAAGCGGAAACACAACAGAGAAGACAATGGTGTAGCTGAATCAAATGATTGGATGATGAGCCCTGGATACGCTAATGCAGCAAGCAGCCCAATCCCTACACCACCTTCAGGAAAAGGCTCCAAAATGTCTGCCAAGCCTAAGGCTGCAAAGGGCCAGAAATCTTGTCCTCAAACCCCTTTGTTTTCGGTGAGCAATGCACATTCAGTTCCTTTAATCATCTTTATCTTGGACCAAGTCGTTGATGCCTAATGGATATCATTTTCCAGGTTCTCCAGGCAATCCAGCTACTCCTGTTGGTGGTTGCCGCTATGATAGCTCCCTAGGTTAGAGACGACACTCATATTTGGACTGTTGTTTGTCTTGGCTGACATTTTATCTCTAGCTTGTTAACTGATTATCTTTTATTGATGTTGTTCCTTTAGGGCTATTGACAAAAAAGTTCCTGAACTTGCTGAAGGGTGCACCTGGTGGCATGGTAGATTTGAATAACGCTGCAGAAATCCTAGAGGTTGGTAGTTTGTTTTCTCTTGATTCAGTAACTCCTTTCTATTGTTCGTCACATAAATGTGCTGCCTTTGTGCAGGTACAAAAAAGACGTATATATGACATTACTAATGTCCTCGAAGGAATAGGGCTGATAGAAAAGAAGCTTAAGAACAATATCCGTTGGAAGTAATTATCCTCTGTCCATATCTATTATTTGTAATTGATGGCCTTCACTTACACTTATGTCCTTTCGCAGAGGAATCGATGACTCTCGACCAGGAGAAGTTAGTGATGATATGTCCATTTTACAGGTATAATGTTTTGTGACGTTTTAGTTCTGAAAAATATTGCTTCTCATGCAACATAATTTTTGTAAATGGAGATTCTCAAGTAATGGTTCTCCTTTGCTCTTAAAATAATATTTCCTTATAATCTGCCATCTGCAGGGAGATATTGAAGCCCTCACACTGCAGGAGCACAGCTTAGACGAACAAATAAGGTTGGTGACCAGTTACTTAAGTTCCTGCTGTTGTTATTCTTTCACTAAGCATCATTCCAATGTTTCTTGCAGTGAAATGCGAGACAAGTTAAGAGAGCTCACTGAAGATGAAAATAATCAAAAGTAAGTGTCTCCTTCCCCACTTAAGAGAGTATTTATGTTCCTCATATAGTTACTTGAGATGTCTAGGACTTTAAGTGAAATCTAAAATCTATTTCTTCCCGCAAAAGAGAGTCTAAAATCTATTCTTGCACCTCACTTCCTACAGGTGGCTTTATGTTACTGAAGATGATATCAAGTCTTTGCCTTGCTTTCAGGTCACTTTTGAACTCTAGTGATAATTGTCAAATGAGCGGTACTATCTTTATGAATCTAGTAAACTGTAAGCAAGACCTTGACTGTTAGTAGTATACTATAATTTTCAGAATCAAACACTAATCGCGATAAAAGCACCTCATGGTACAACTCTTGAAGTCCCAGATCCTGATGAGGTGAGTAGTAACATTATTTGTTAGCTTTCGTACTTTAGATGGATGTAAGCATGTAATATTTTGTTAACGAAAAACATCTTCCTTCACCTTGCAGGCGAATGATTTTCCTCAAAGGAGATATAGGATTGTTCTAAGAAGCACTATGGGTCCGATAGATGTGTACCTAGTTAGGTATATGCCTGTTACTTCTACATCTCTGGCATCCCAACTACAATGTAAACTTAAAGTGAATACTAATTATCATAATTTATCTTTTTAAGTCAATTCGAGGAGATGGGTGGCATGGAGACTCCTCCAAGGCCTTCGCAAACAATTAGCATGGATTCTCTAGAGAATCCTAGGACACCACTTCCTGCAGGATCTAACAAAGATGTCGAGATGGAGCTGAATATTCAGGAAGGACTGATAACGCATCCTGATGCTCCTACTAGTTCACAGGATATTGGAGGAATGATGAAGATCGTCCCTTCTGAACTTGATGTAAGTTCACTTCCGTGCATAATGTTTGCATCATATTCGTCTAAAAATCAATCTAGCTATAATCTTATTCTAATCATAGTACTATGTGTTTGCACCCAAGGCTGAACTTCACTTTTTTATGCGAAATTGTCACATGCGTAATGGACCATTTTATGGATCCTGCATTCCTGCTACCTAGTGTTTCATTGTACCACCTGCTCTTTACGATTGAAAGATTAACCTGTAAAGAACTGATAACTTTAGGGTTTAGGATTAGAGTTCGACTGCGCCTGAAGAGATGAGCTTATCTTGACAAATTTTTAGAAATACCCAATTTAATTCCAAAGAAACTAAAATAATGTTATAGATGTATCTTTTCTATTATGTATCTAAGATTTCTTGCATAAAGCACTTCATAACACAAAACCCATTTTCTGTGCAGACTGATGCAGACTACTGGCTCTTATCAGACACAGGGGTTAGCATTACTGATATGTGGAAGACAGCACGTATCCTCTTTTCTAACAGTCTATCTATATCACCCTTATATTTTCGTGATGCACTTATTCTGTAGTATAGCACACCATGTTACCGTGTGAAACCTTAACTCGAATACAGCAGATGTGCAGTGGGAGGGAATAGATATCAATGCGGAGGATTTCCTGGAAGTTAGCACACCTCGGCGGCAGGATCAACTGCCCTCCGACATGGTGGATCACCCCTCGTGCATAAGCTGAAGAAGACCTGAAGTATGGTGACAGGTACCACTCACATCCATGGGAAGAATCCTCCATTGCTTGCAATGGGTGGGCCGATCAATCAGACCAGAGCAAGCTCCCGAGGAGCAGAGGTTTTAGGGGGTGGCTGTGATGTACATACAGACGGCAATCTAGTGCCATGCCAGTTGCTCTCTGGAGTACGCCTCTATGCCATGCCAATAACCTGATCATTTATCGGGTCTGTACCGACAACCTGATCATTTTCAGGTCTGTACCTTGTATGCTGCATGTTGTAGCTCACAACATTAGGACTAGTAGGAACATGTATAGCGCAGCAAACTTTGTGACTTAAATTATTTCGAGTAGCACTGAAAAAACCATTAGAATCTGATGCAGTTGTAGTACAAACCGTTAGCATTTGATAATACCTATCAGTTTTATGTAGTGTCGTCTTGGAATGGATGGATGAAGGTTTGTTACTTCACATATGGCATGTCACTTATGTTTGTTGGCCTGCAACACTACTTTTTCTCGAGCAACTAGCAGCAGCACTCCTTTTTCTCGAGCAACTAGCAGTATCCATTTAAGAGAATAATAATAATGTAGAAATTGCAAATTGCTGACCATGTATCCTTAGAGCTTGTTTGGCACATCTCATTTCATTTCAAATGACAGGATTAAGGATAGGAATTGACATAGCATTTAACAGCCATTTTCTGAAATTTCAAATGTAACGACATGTCCAATTCCATGGCAGCCAAACAACCTCTTATGTGCAACATGCTGAAACTGATTGTTTCCCGTTTACTGCACTACCAAATATAAATTTTCTGGTATTACTGCAACACGAAATTATAACGCCCTATTGCAAGTGTAGGAAACACAAAACTACCCAGTTGTGCTCTTCTTCTGGAGCCTTGAAAGCAGCCTGTCTATCGAACACTCGGTTCTGCTATGCTCTTCTCGGTACCCATCATTGGCAAATCGGTTACCATGTCTTTTATTGCAGTTTATTTGAAGAAGATTTCCTGTGATGTGTACATGTCCTGATCTCCTGATCTCTGCATACAGTATATAATATGATCAGCATGCTCCGTGCAACTTCGAATGAGAAGTAATTTTTTTCTTGCTTGTCCCATCAGGCATCAGTTGACTACTAATTTTCCTTACTGACCGTCATTATAAAATACTACAACTGTCCGAGTCGCGATCACTGGCGAATAGGGAAAGAGAAAGTTACCACACCCCATCGACCCCTTATCCTCTCGCTACAGTGTGGAGGCGATTTCTTGGAACTCTCCGGCGAAACCACCGTGTGCGGCGGCGATCCGCGGGATTTCTTCGCCTCCGGCGGCTGCTTCGGCAGCGGGAGGCGGGGAAATCCCCGGATCCCGTCTTGTATATAGCGTAGGTTTGGTAGGAGGCCTAGCCGGCGGCGCCTTGGAGGTGGAGGTGCGGTCGGTGGCGGTTTTGGCGGCGGCGTGTTTCCCCTCTGTTGCAGGTGCTCCTCGGAGGCCCGAGGCGGCGCGCTCGTCGTTCTGGAGGTCGCGGATCTTCGGATTCCTCGAGGCTCCAGGCCCCTGCATCTGGTTGGCGGGTCGGCGCCGCGGATCTGGTGTGCTGGGGTTCTGGTCCCTGGGCTTCTTCGCCGTTGCGTCGCCGCTTCCTCCGGCGGTGGTGCAGAGCCTGGGTGGTGGTGTGAAGGAGCTAGAAGCGGCGTTCGCGAGGAGGCTCTGCTGGCTTCGCCGGACTTGGTGGCTGATGGAAGGTGGTGCGGCAGGTGGCGGAGGGCACTGGCTGTGTTCGTTTATCGAGCAAGGTTCCGTCACTGAGTGGCGGACGGATTCTGCAGCCCTTTCCATGCGGAGGTGCTCTCGGACGGAGGTAAGAAGGTGGTTCAGCTTCTTCGTCTCCGGTGTCGGCAGCGGCGTTTCCCCCTCGTTGTTTTGCTTCCTGTGTATGCTGTGCTGGATTTCTCGAGTCATTGTACTCGTTCTTGATGTATGCATATGCAGTTCTCAACAAAAAAGTATCGTTGTGTGGGGGTTGTCGTAGATGGCACACCACATCAGCAGTGCCACGTCAAGACTTATCTAATTCACCGCTTTTTGCATGGAGCTAGGACTTATCTATTTCACCTCCTTTTGCATGGAGCATCAGGTTATGTGATGTCTCAAACTCGTCTACAACCCCTCCCGAAGGAAAACGGCCTCTTCCTTGTCAGATTTTATTAATCTTATTTTATGAACAAAGAAGTATTTCGAAAAAGAGCTTTCCAAAAAGAATGAGCAAAGAATTGTGCCACTCCCTCCACTCCAAATTAGTTGAATTTCTCTTTGTCCTACATCAAACTTCTCTATGCTTGTCCAAACCTAAAAAACTCTAATATCTACAACATCGATTATATATAGCACAAAAGGGAAACCAATATGTTTTGTAGATGTTGTTCCATTTTCTATGTACCCGGTATTTTTTTTTGAAACATGACAAGCTAGAAATTCAATTAATTTGAGGAGTATTTTTTTAACTTGATCCCAAAATATTTAATTTTAAACACCAACATGGTCTTTATAACTTTACAACAATCGATAAATATGTTGCTTGAAATAAATTACTTATATTACATATTATATTAAATAATGGATGTAACTAGTTGTATCAAACACTCTAGTTCCCGATTTAGTTTTTCTAGATATCGAGTTTTATTTGTCACAACATCGCGTCAAGCCAATACAATCAAAAAGACATCTATATTAACATGTAAATCCATAATTTTATTGACTTCCATAATTTGACAGTACTTATAATATTTGATTTGAGAGAGTGTTTACGAGGGCTCTTTGATTCATAGGGAAAGTGAGGAAAAACACGTAATATGATTTTTCCTTTAATAACATTGTTCATTTGCTTGGTTCAAAAGCATGAAATGAAAGAAAATAAGAAAACGAAATCATTTGATCACAGTTTTAAGAATTCACAACAATGCTAGAATCAACTTCGACCACAAAATATAATATCTATTTTATGAAACACGAGATGAAGATCTATTATGGCGCACAGTAATGTCGTATCTTACATTTTCTTGTGGTTTAACTTTATCTTGATTATATTCAGGTCTCCTCTATTTTTTCTATGAGTGAATTCCACTTTTCACCATATAAATGTGTTGTGGCACATATTACCCAATTTAATAAAAAATATACAAGAAATACCCAATCTAGGAATTTTTTAACACAATTTAACCAGTTAGCATTATGCATGTTTTATCAGATAAAACCGAATGTTAGCATTATACCCCTACTTTTAACACAATCTACCCCAACATCTCTGGCGCAACCACCCGTCGCCACATTGTAGGGTGCCACCGAGCGCCGCCACAAGTCGTCATCGACCAGACGGGCTCCGACAAGACCCAAAGATCTGCAGCCGAACGAAACAGAGGGACACCGTGAGGGAGTGCCCCGTCACCGTCTCTTTCGCGCAGGACAAAAGGAGAGGGATAAGAGGCTAGGGACGGTAGGAAGAGTCGCTCCCATAGGTCCTGAGCGTAGACGACATGTTTTTTTCACACTTTGCGAGTTGTCATGTGTCAGCCATTTTCGTCAAGATAGAGATGTGTAAATCATAATTTGTATTACGTTCGTGCAATGTTCTCGCCAAGACCTCTTTGGTCTTTGGGACTGATTGTGCGACTACAAGAGTGTCCATCCCCGTGATTTAGATTTTTGCTTCGGTGATAGTATTATAACACTTGACCCTTGATTCGTAGTTCAAAAAAAAAATCGGAGAAAATTCGTAATCTAAATTTATTCAGGCCATATGTGCTTTAATCCAATCCTACTTGCCTAAAAAATAGTAAATGCATTGTGCTGCCATTGTGCACTCCCTTGGTCCAACACATCATAATAGACACCCTATTCGAGAGATGGCATAGTTTTTCTTTTTGTGCACAGCGACTCGATTTGTGGAGCATTACATATTGTCATTCAAATACGAAGTGCTCACACAATAATTTGTGGAGCAGGACATATTGTCGTTCAAATACGAAGTTGAAAGTGCATGTTGCCCCATGCGTGGTTTTGGTAATTAATGACAATCCTTATGGACTAATGTTTACATTGAGATACTCTTATAGATCTTGTCCATAGGAGTCATGCATTGGACTCTAGAAGATGGCATGATGACCAATGCTCTATTTAAGGGTTTATATGAAGAATGGTCATGTGTAGAAGATGAAGTGCAAAGGAGACATGAAGACGGAGCTTAGCGAGGATCTCCCATAATGGAGTATGGGGGAGCATTTGGAGAAGTTTTCATCAAGCATGTGCTAGCAAGCAAAATCAAGAAAGGTGTTCCAACTTGAGAGAGTCAAGATCGTCATCATCGAGCTCAAGTGGAATGCGCAAGGCAAAGGTTTGATCTTGATAGGTTTTCTATTTTACCGGTCTCATGTTGTTAGTGGGAGACTGGGTTTTAGGATAGACGGCGTACTATCAAGAGGGGCTCTCAAGTGAGTAACTTGATCGCATCTTTGTGGAGAGCTCAAACCGTTGCATATTTGGCATATCATCTTTCTTGGTTCTTATGTGGTTTTTCTCCTTGTTGGGTTTTGGTGCTTGTCGTGGTCTTCATGACAAGCCCAAGTTATTTGAAAACGGATTTCATTTGGATAACTTGTTGCGTTTTCGTGTTGGAAATATTTTCGGTTCATCCCCGAGGAGAGTTCCACACCTTCTTATGTGTGCCAACTTGACTCCTTTAATGGTTCTTAATATTTCAACAAAGTTCGTCGCTAGCTTTTCAACAAAGTTCATTTCATCTCGTTTGGATTTTTATTGCAAAAGTTATGATTTTCGGAGTGTTTTTTCCTGCTCAGCCAGCCCCCAGGCCAGCCCAGGCCGGGCCACAGGCCGGCGGCCTCGGGTGCCAGGCCAGCCCACAGACCGGCCCAGGCCGGGCCTCAGTCGGCCGCTGCCCTGGCTCGCTGGCAGGCTGACCCAGGCCGGGAAGCAGGCCGCTCACTGGCTTCGCTGCATGTTGGTTCGATCGATCGATGCTTGCTTTTCTCGATCGCTGCACGCTGCCTCCACGCTCGCTGAGCATCGCGGCCCTCGGCCCAGCTCGCTCGTGCGCTCGCCCGTCCAGTCGATGGCTGGCTCGCTTGCCTGGCCAGCTGCCTGCCCGGCCGAGGCCGGCTGCCAGGCCGGCCGCAAGCCAGCTCGTGAAAATCTGCCAACGGTCTTCTTTTTTCTCCTGGACTATTTAAAGTTCTTCTTCCCCAATGGACATACAACCTTTGAGCAAGTTTTTCTCTCCTCTCTCCTCCATTGTTGCTCTTTGCAAAGCTTGCTCTTCCTCTCAATCCCTCCCATGTTTCTTGCTTATATTTGAGGGAAAGTGAGAGGTGATCTTGATCTACATATTCACCGATCGATTTCTCCTCTAAGTGAGGGGAACCTAGTAGATCTTGATCTTGGAGTTCTTGGTGCATCTCCTCTTTGTTCTTCCTCTCTTATTCCCTCATAAGTATTTGTTACTTTGTTGGAATTTGAGAGTGAAGGATTTGAGCACTTGTGCTCTTGCCTTTTGCATTTGGTGCATCGGTGTGCTCTCCACGAGGATTCGTGGAAGTTGAAAGATTGTGAGCTTGTTACTCTTGGGTCCTTGGACCCTAGACGCCCGTGTGGTGGTTGGACCTTTGTGGTCACTTGTGAAGCCGTTCAGGAGCCCCCAATCCCGTTGTGGGTTGTGCCCGGATTGTTGTTGAAAGCCGTTCGGGAGCCCCCAATCCCATTGTGGGTTGTGCCCCGGATTGTTGTTGAAAGGCTCCGGATTCCGCCTCGAAGGATTCCGATAGTGGAAGGTGAACCAAACCTTTGTGATGCGGTTCATCGGAGAAGAAGGTGAAACCTTTGTGGTTGTTGAACCGTTGTGTCGGTTCACACCTCTCCAACGAGACGTACTCCCTTAACAAGGAAGAACTCGGGAATACATCCTCGTCTCCGCGTGCCTCGGTTATTTCTATACCCGAGCCTTTTACTTATGCAATTTACATTGTGATAGCCTTCGTGCTTGAAGTATTCTATATTGCTATCACCTTGTTGCTTGTCTTGCTTAGCATAAGTTGTTGGTGCACTTAGGTGAGTCTAGTTTATTTAGCTTGTCGGCTTGTTAATTTAAACATCTAGTTTTATTCCGCAATTATCAAGTCTAAACCGGAAAAGTTTTAAACCGCCTATTCAACCCCCTCTAGGCGATATCATTGTTCTTTCAGAAATGCTCACACAATAATTTATGAAGCATGACATATTGTCATTCAAATACGAAGTGTTCACGCAATGTAGTTAAGTACCGCGCAATTTGCCAATGGCAACTGTGCAATTAATGTTCCGATGTGGAATGCTGAGCTGGATTGATGCTGATTGCGTCCCATCGTGAGGCCTACCTCGAACAAGAAAAGTAGACGTTGTGTAATGAGTTGTGTTGTTGTTGTGGTTGTGACGTGAGGTCATGAGCAAAATGTGGCTATATTAGGGCCACATCCATATTGCACCACAATTTCACGTTGCCGCCGTATCAGCATGATCCATCTTATTTGTAGCATTTTACGTGGCTGAGTTCTACAGTATTTCTTTTGCATAGACCACAAGACCTAAATTGATGGTTTACTTTACTACTTTCTCCTTTTTTAAAGTTGGGTGTTCAGGATTAAGAATTTTCTAAAGTGCAACTGTTTCTAGACATTCATTCATATACATAGTCATGTCGCCGACTTGGTGTGTAACCACTAGTATTAATCAAGGAAATTTGACTATTCAAGTGTCATCAACAACATGGCCGCTCTCTAGCCCTATTAAAGTTTTTATATGGGAGGATACAGGGGCGAACCCAGGCATGATTTTGAGAGGGGACACACAAGATGACTGGGTGTATTTCTGTATAACTTCACATGATTAAAATGATTTTCTTCAAAAAATGAACAAATTGTAGCTCTCATTTTTGAGCTTGGGCCCCCACAAGGCTCTACCTGGTTCCGCCCTAGGAGGATATATATTGTAAAATTATCTAGGTTGAATACATTTCTTATTTCTTTTACTATATGACTAAAATATTGCCAGTAGTAGCTTTGCTCAAAGTGTTTGATGCACACTCTCAGTTTCAAATAGTTTATTTAGGGGTAGTTTCAAATAGTTTAAATTCAAATTTATGATGCTCTATCCACCAAACAAGCGTAGAAGAACGACGTTTAGCTGTGGCCGCGCCGACGTGGATCCAATAATTGTCCCGGGCCCACACCCCTCCACCCCAAGCCGATCTGACGAGCCGTGCCGGGCCCAGTCACTCTCCTCAAACAAATTTAGTTATTTCCGCGCGCTCAAAATATTTTCGGAGTCGATGACATGTGGGCCATATAAGCCTACGACCAACTATTTCCCAATTTATATACTCCAGTGAATTGCTTCCCACTCTCTCCCGTTCCAAGTCGTCGTCTTGCTCTCGAGCTGTTTGATTCCATTCTTATCAACCCACCACCCTCCGTGGCCGCAGGTCCGATCGATTACTCGTTGCTGTTATGCCATCGGCGGCGCTGGCTGTCGCGCGGGACTCTCCGTCGCCGTCGCCGTACCACCACCGCGGCCGGCTGCGCTCGCCGCTGGCCAACGGCGGCGCCGAGGCGAACTTCGAGCTACGGCACTGGCGCACGCCGCTCAAGCGGGCGCCGTCGTGTCCCCCGCCGGGGATCGAGATCCCTATCAACGGAGACGATGGCGGGTACACCAGCCTCCGGGACATCCTATCGTCGCCGCGGTACACGGCGGCGGGGGGCTCGCCCGCGGCTGCTTCGTCGGCGGCGCCGGCAGCTGCGGGGACATACACATGATACGCCACCCGCTGGTGAAGCACGCAGCGTACGCGTACCTGCAGATGACGCCGTCCGCGAGGGAGGACCCCGCCCGCCGCAGCCGGCGCTGGCGCGGCCCGCTCTGCCGACTCCTTCTCGACTGCCTCGGCTTCATCGAGCGCTCTTCCGGTCGTGACCTCTCCAGCCGGCCGACCTGCATCCGGTTCTTGGTTGCACCTCAATTCTCTTCGATTTCTTTTTTCTTCAATCTTTTGTGTGATTAGATTTTTTGTATAGAATTCGCCGGCTTATGAGTTCATTGTAATTCTGTAAATAATTTGGTAGGATTAGACACAAAGAGGAATGATAGCAACAAGAGAAATGATTAATGTCACTCTAACGGAGCTGATTAGTCGTCATGGTCTTATGATTGAGGCAATAATGGCAAGGAAAATGATCAGAGCACACGCATGTGGAGGAAAATAATGTAAGTAAAATTAATCGATGAAAATAAAAAGAGAGAATATACTTCTATCATCACAAGTCAAGTCTAAAACATGCTTCGATCATCATATCTGTTCACATTCGGTTAATCACTGGATTGTTTTCTATGTACTAGATTCCTCGTTTCAATTTGCCCTTCTTTGAATCATTCTATTTCTATGTACACAACCATGTCCTTAAACTGGTGAGAAACTCCATCCTTCTCCTCTAATAGTCCTTGCCATTATGAGCTCGCCGGGTTGGATTGATGGCAGCGCGCAGAACTTCAGCGACGGCTGCGGCATCAGGGTTGTCGAAGCGAGATTCCTGCAGTGGCGGTGGCGATGGTGGCTGGCGTTTAGTCGCAAAGGGACTCCAGCCAGACTTCTTATTCCTCAGCTGCACATGTAGAAGGACAAGGAGAGCAACTACTGTCATTACCAGTTGTGTTGAAAAAATTGTCTCCAGTGCATTGCATGGTATGCATCATGATTCGTGCACATGGTTTCTATAGTTGACAACCAGGATGTTGAGGATATTTAACAAGTGATAATAATAATAAAATAATTTAATTTAACGAACAGTCATGGAAATCAGGACAATGCAAGAATGGAGAGAGCAGCACTGCAATCTGGCAAGGTGTAGGAGTAACATGACAGGAATCAGACAGGAGATTTGGTCTGTGGAAGGGGACGAATCAACGAATGGTCCGGTTGTCTCTTGTGTAGACAATACCCACGTTGCCCGGGGCACTGGTTTTCCCCTGTTTACAGTACAGCCGGTTGCGGAGTCACTGTCCGGCGGGCCGGGCGCCGAGCAAAAGAGGCGAGTGCTGACAACAGGAGGGGACCTTGGTTGAGATCAGGGAGAAGGACCAGGTCATTGGCTTGGATGGGTTGGATAATGAGATCTGTCGAAGTGGCGTAATGGGAAGGAAACAAAGAAATGAGTGGTTTGGCAGGGGTCGGAGAGGTTGCCGTTTTATTTAGAACACTTTGTTTTGAGATGATACTGGTTGGAGTTTCTTCACAATGGAAAGGCAGGTGTTGTCATGCCCCATGGGAGAGCTGTTCCAGTACATTATTAGTAAAATAGCAAACTTGGTAGCATCCAGTAACTACTTGCATTGAAGTTTCAGCTGTTTTCCTTAGTGGAAGAGGTCAGTTTTCATTTTGAGTAATTTGGACTTGAACAATAGGACAAACTAAAATAGTTACCACTGGCAGGAATGTTTCGGTTGTAGATTAAAATAGTTCTTTAGCTGTAGTACTTTGCGTGCGAGTGTATCCCCACATGATTAGAACTCTACATACTTCCTGAAGAAAATATTTTAGCAGAGTGGACTTTTTGGTAAGACCTGATGGTGATATTTGATATTGAAAGAAGCCAAGTATTTTCTTCTACTGTACAAAAAATAAAATTGATAAACTATGCTCTATGCATAACAATTAGTTCTGCTAAATCTAAACTGATCACAAGTTCTTCAGATTGTATGACGGCAAGCACATGGTCAAATTATTCGACAAAAAAACTCACAGCTCAAACGAGCATATGCACTCTTAAAAACATATGCGGCCCTTGACCACCTCATGCATAAAAAAGTATGAAGAACAGATCACATGAAGCATGAAACTTAAATATAGTGCCTGTTACATTAGGGGGGAATGCCATTACCTCTAGGTTGGATCCTTCAGCCTTGTCAGAAACCACATAGCGCAAGACGTCCATGAAGAAAGCCGTCCCTTTGTCGGCGAAGTTCTTAGTATAGAAGCTAATTAACTGTCCAGACTTTCCCCTAAGATTCAGTAACCTCTGCTCGATGTTTGGTTCATATTGCATCACAATGGGCCGAAGAAAGGTGTCATATACAACATCACTTCCCTACAGAAAATAATTGTATAGACGCAAATGTTAGTAATTACGTACATGCACGTCAGGAAATTAAAAAGCAGGACAACTCCCATATTAACCTTGTATACTTGACTCTAAGTAGGTATCTTCATTAGTTAATTACACATTTACACGTCTAGATGGAGACATATTGTCATAGGTATAAGTTTCCGTACATAATATACACATCTATGGTGCCTTGTATCATGAGGTTTGACACAAAGAAATACATGAAAAGAAAGGCATCTGAGGCGCCTTTGTGTAAATTTTCGTACCGTCCGTGTTGCTTTCATGTACCCCTGAACCCCCAGAATGACAAAACTAGTGTACCTAGGCACCCAAACTTGCAAAACCAGGTTACTACATACATGCCTTTTTTCCCAAAAAGGGAGGTGCTCTGTAATTTTATTTAGAGAAACCAAAAATAGGAATGCCATGTGCGAGGCGCACTAAGGGCTTGCTAGCAGAGACCAAAATCAAGGTCGCTGTTGGCATTTGGACCGTCATATCACTGATTTTGGTAATGAGGGTAACTTGGTACGGTTATAGCCACATCACCGCCTTTTGCTTCCTAATATTTCCTGGTCAGGATAAATAGTTATATGATTACAAAGATGGAAGAAAACCACCTGGGATGGATACTCGTCGATGAAACAACCGTCATATGACTGTCTCAGGGTGGAATTTTAACCTAGATTCTAAAGTTCTGGGGAATCAACACCCGCTTTTGCATTTGCAGTTCATGGGATTATAAGGAGGCTTTTAAACCGGGAGGGGGATATTCCAAAGTGCAGAGCTGCAACAAGTATACATTCTTACCTTTGTTTTGGGGTACCACAGGTAAACAAAGAAAGCAAGCTTAATTTCTCCATACATTGGCATCCTGGAGTGGGCACAGTATATAAGTGATGCATAAATAAGATGTTAAATGAAAGTAGAAAGAGAAAATTAAGGAGAACTGGACTGACCAAGATATGAGGCCCTCAACGGCTATCACCATGGCTACAATAATCCTAGAGAAAATCACAAATAGGTCAGTTTACAAGGGGCCGTTGCCAGTTCAGTACTTGAAGTCGAAGATATCACAAGGTCAACAAACAACAAATGCCCTCGATAAAAATAAAACAGTTAGGGCATCCACACTGCTTCTAAGGTGGGACCAAATGATTGTTTTAAGCCTTGCTAACTTAAGATGCACAACCTTGGGGCATCAGAAGTAACATGAGTTCCAGTAAGCATTTCCATTGGAAAACGTTGAAATAAGCATACAAGCATACAAGATTGCAGCTAGTCTATTTTTCTTAACATTTTTTTCGGCCATATTATTCTTAAAATTACCTTCAACTTAGGAAGTGTATATTATACTTTGAATTGGCCTCCCTACTAGTCAATTAGTTGATCAGAATGTATATAGTAGTCTGAGAACTTTCCAACTTCCATAGTCTAGTTGGTCATCATTGACCCTGTCCAGGCCTACTCAAGCCATGGATCACGGAGGAAAAATAACAAACAAGGAAGCTTCCTCTTGCAAAAAATCAATCACCTGCTGCCAGAGATAGCAAAAAGAACTAGACGCGGAATCAACTTCTCATTGTGAAATAACCCCGAAGATTTGATAAGTCTATCACTAGTATCGTCCCTAGCAAAATATTTATTGACCTTTCAACAAGATAGTAATCACTAGTATCGCCCCTTATCAAAATATTTACTGACCTTTCAACTAGATAGTAATCACTATTATATAATCAGTATACATCTGAGTACCAAATACGAGCACATGAAGCAAACTGTTTATAGTCTTGCAAGAAATGTTCAAATCACGACTGAGGCGTGCTATATATTGCAAAAGATATTTTGGAATATTTTCTCAACGCGTACATCTAAACATCAATGAAAAAAGCAACCTGCAACAACAGATATCGAAATAAAATGTAAAAATGTGTAACCAACCAGTTACACATAAATTTTATAAGAAAACACTCTTTTTGAACTTACTCAATACAAGGGCATGCGAAACAAGTCCAACTTACAAACAATATTACTTGAACGACATTAAGCATGGAACCTTGGGCGTTGGACACAATAGATTAATGAAAATTACAGCACTTAAAATGGGCAAGGGTGAGATAATGTAGAATAGTAGTTACTGATTACTAAGTCAGATATAAAGGAACACCAAATCACATCAATAATAATGTTTATTCCTGCCTGCCAACAATTATCTATCCAAAAACAGGTAGGTGGATTTAAATGGCCCATCAGTCCATGGACATATTTTCTTGTATACATAGGGACATACTAAGCCCTGTTTTGATTTCAGGCCTTAGTAAGAGGCTAAGAGAAAGAAGAAAATCACAATTTCTCCAATCCGGAGCATTGATTTCTAATCAAACAAACAGAGCACAATTAGTAATCATCTGCAGTTTTGTGTACGACACAAATCTGAAACTGTACCAGAACCTATAAGGCTATAACCATTTCATCGAGCCAAAAGATGCATAAAGCAGCCAATCATAATGCTAAACTTAAGAGGGATAAAAGAATATATTTGAAGAAAAAAAATAGGGATCAGAAGTGAAGTTTCTGATGTATATACTACTCCCTCCGTTCGGAAAAGGATAATGTAGAATAGTGGTTTGATTCGAGGTGGAGCGGAAATGGATGGAGAAGGATGAAGGGCTCACCAGTATTGGCACCAGAAGCGGAGCATGTGCGCGTCGTTGGGCCTCCCCTCGACGGTCTTGAAGCACTCGAACGCCGGCATCGCGTAGCCGAACAGCAGCCTGCCGACCGACGCGAACAGAGAGAAATCAGGGGAGAGAACACGAAGGAATAAAAACTCGTTCGCGCAACCAATCCGTTCCTCCGGCAACGGAAAGGCGTTCGATGCAATGGATGGGGGGCTCACAGCAGGATCTTGGAGAGGAGCCCGCCCAGCATCTCGCCAGCCGGATCAGAACCGCGGGCGCGGAAGCGGGCGAGCGATTCCCGGCTTCCTCCACGCGAGGCACGCACGAATGTGGTTTCTCGCGCGGCGCTGGTGGTGCTCCTTCCTGGGGATTTGCGCGGCGGGGTTGGGGAGGACCGGAGGAGTACGAGAGAAGAAGGCGGGCGGGGGCGGGGGGTTGCCGAGTCGAACGTGGTGGGCCTCGTTGACTGCGTACCGAAGGGGCCGGGGCCCACCGGTATCTCCCGTCACGTTTTTTGCCGCTTTGGATGTGTGGAACAATTATTATTATTTCAAGCTATTTCGGATCTTTCTTAATCTTCAAAAAGAAAAAAAATTCCGGTGGGGCCACGTGGGGCCCGCTGCGGAGATGGTTGTAGTACCGTGTGGGTAATAAGATGATGGGTGTGTGTAGTTTCGTTTCGTTTTCTGGCTTGGACCTTGGTTCCCGTTTCTTGGATGCTTCCATGGACCCCATCAAACTCCTCCGTCAACGTGTCGGATGCTTCTCTCAAATAAATAAAAAACGTGTCGGATGCTGCTGCGCAGATCTTTGGACTCATTTCTTTTTTTTTTTGAAAGCCCACGTATATTCAACAGAGTACCACATACACCGTACATAGTACAAATACAGAAAACAAAGTACAATACGCAGGGGATACAGAACCAGATCCGAAATCGGCAGCTCCACCGGCGTCGAAGACGAAGATCACCAGCCTCCTTCTAGCCACAGCCCGAGGGCACCTTCTTCCTTGAAAGACGCCGCATAGCCCGTCCGCCGCGCCGCGACGGAGCTTCTGCCGATGAACGAACACGGCAAGCGCCCTCCCGCACCAGCAACTCCTCCTTGCCGCAGCCATCTTCGATTCCGACGCAGGCAGAAGCCGACGACCTCGTCCAGCCCTGAGTTCCAGCCGCCGAATCCGCCGCCACCACGGATCCGACGGGAAGCAGAGGAACTCGAGCACCGCACCAGGCGTCGAGCACCTGCAAGTCGAGCGCGACGACGACGAGCCCCGAGGAGCTCCACCGCCGGAGAAGGCCGCACCGACACCAAACCACCCGCCACCAGCACCACCTCCTCCAAGGCACCGCCGGCGAGATCTCCACCCTACCCTACCATATGTACAAGCCGGAGCCGGGGATCCCCCACCCTCCTGCCGCCGAAGCGACCGACGGTGGACTCATTTCCTGGCATGACAATAGAACAAGTCACCAGATACAAGTTGCAGGGCAAGTGCATTTGATATGGCGCTTTTTTACCTCAAAAGTTTCCGACAATTTCAGAATACACCATATCAATCGACGTCTCTCACAGTCGAGGAGTCTCTGAAACTAAAAACACAATGTTAAATGGTTTATTTCAAACGGGGTAGCGTTTTTTTCGTTTTTTGGACTTCTAAGATTTTCAGAAAACAAAAGCAAACGACGCTTTTGAAAAGTGTCAAATGTTGGTGAAAGATTTTCTAGAAGCCATCAATGGCTGAATGTTTAGTTAAGAACCATTTAGGAAAAAAAAAGATGCAATGAATGGACATGGATACAACCAATTTTTGCCAAACTCGTTCGAACTTGGGCACCGACGCACTGTCAAAGTTGGCCTTACTCCCTGTTTCAGCTATGTGAATCTTATTTTTTTCTACTAACAACTCTCACAAAGTTTTGTGTGTCAAACAAAGCATAAACGCCTCCTTGCGCGAAGATGTGACATCAACGAATTCTTTGTGCACTTGTTAATTTTGTTTTGTGAAACACATTACAACTTAGACACTCACATACACGCGCACACACTCACCTTATGAACGGACACACGCATAGCCTATCCTTATGAGTACTTCAGAAAGACTGAGCCAGCAGATAAGGCATTGAGATTGACTGAGTCACCACGCACGTCTCGCTGTACACAGGAACATTGACTCCTACTAAAAATATTCCACCTATACGAGAAACATCAGCGTTAAACCTAAGATTTAAACTCTGATGGATAAGGGTAAAGCCACCCTCTAACAATTTACCATAGGTACATGTAGCTTGTTAATTTTTGGCCATGCATTGGGAGTCTTCGACAATGGAAGGAAGGATCCGAAACGGCGTGGATCCATTCCTGACCGGAATCAGCGTAGTGACGGACGAGCATGACCCAACTACCAAGCATGGACTCGGCCTTGGTCGTCTTGTAAAACTTACTTACCGCTCCGGTCCACTACCGGATAGACAACTCTACCTGCCAATCACTGTTACATCAGCACGCCCACGTAGTACGTACTCGCGCATCCAACTTACACACGACATGCATGCTACCAACAACCAACTACCATTGTTAAGAAAAAACCAACCACCAATGGTTACATGTGTTTGTTTTGCTATATGCGCCAATGACTGACTAGCGCACGCATCCTCGACTCAGCCAAATAGTCAATAGTGTCTTAACCAAATCAGTGTTGGAAAATTAGGCAATAGTTTCATGATTAATTCCAGAATATTAAACATGACAATCGCAACTACTAACATGTAAAACACGGATATATTAGATGTACTAATCAACATGAATAGTAGCAGCATATCACAGGACATGTAAATAGAAAACATGTTAAACCAACTAGGAGAAATACGACACACGTACTCAACGATTGTAGACATAGTAGCAGTGGTCGATGCGATGTAGCTGGTGACTTTCTTGGCGAAGGCTTGTCGCCACAACGGTGCTTGCGGCGGCGATCCGCAAAGCCGGCTGGAAGACGACCCGTAGTGGAAGCGGCGAGCAGTCGCGGGCATCGGCTCGGCTCATTCCCGCAACCCGCGGCGTGTCGTGTCGTGACGAGACGAGACAGACGGACGAACGGCGGCGGTGGAGGAGGAGGAGCGCGCATGAGAGAGCCTTCTGTTTTCAACTAGCACACCAAGTGGTACACCATTCCACTATATAACGTGGTGCAACTCTCTCCCAACTAGCAATGCGGGACTAAACTTTAGCACCATTTTGCACTCCCAAAATTCTGCCATGCACATGAGCCAATTTGAGATTTCAGGATTTGTTTATATGGGCTGCCCACAAATAGGCCCAATATTCTAACAATCAGTCAGCGGAACTTAGCCAACCATCGATCATGCATCAGAATTTCTATTTGTCCCTCACCCTCGTTCAAATACCCCGTAAATTGTGTCATCATTTGTAAATTAAAAATAACACATCAAACATATGTATCCCCGAGCAAATAACATTGTAGAAACACGTATGCGAAATAAAAAATAAAACTTTTGACGTATACACCCAGAAATCATTACAACTTGACAACAATATTGATGCATCAAATGTAATGTGTGCTTGTAGCATATCAAAACACCATATACCATTTCACTGACCTCTTGTCAACAATGGAGGCTTGAAAAACCTTTGTTGATTCAACCTCGATGACCATGAACCTCGCACCCCGAAGGCTTGTTAGATCTAGATGCGGTGGCTCCCATACCAATTCAATCACATATGATCTTCACGATACTGATTTGGTGTGGTTGTGTGAGCTCTGAATTTTGTTCCCCAAGTCGAAGCTCTGTCATGGCGTGTTATCCACTTAACCTTCACCCGAGGGCAGCACGACAAAAGGCAAATATAGGGTAGTGGCTGGTGGCGCATGGAGGAGTCTCGACCGACAGAGCGTAGATATGTGTGACGCAGCAACAATAGAGGAACATGATCGACGAATGTCGACGCATGAAGGAGGAGCGCAGAGGCGAGCGGGTGTTGCACGAAGGCACAAATAGTGGTGCATGGCGAGAGCCGAGAGGCGTGAGCGGCAGTTGTAGTTGTTTAAAACATTTTTTCTTCTGATTATAGGTTTCAACAAATTGTGTCTCGCAAAACTTGTTATAGGGTGAGTATAATCCTAATTCTGACATAACACATGCAATAAATACAATAAATAAATAAAACCAGACTTAGCGAAGCTAACCTGGATAATACTTTGCTATTCTTTACATAGATACTTAGTCAAGTGGTTAGTTCAATTAGTTAGCCAACAACTAAGGAAGATTGTAAAAGTGGTTTGAACTTAGTAGTCTACTAGGGTATATTTGGCGGGTTGGTATTTTAATTTAATTTGTACATGCATTACATCTGATTTTATGATTCAAGCGTGAACCTTTTATAAATCTGAAATTTCAAAATTTAATAATGAATAACTTTCAGTTATGAACATTTTTCGAAATCATAAAAATGAGAAAATTTAAAATGGAAAGAGACAAAAAAGAAAAAATGGGCGGACATAAAGAAAATAAAACAAAACGAGAAAAAACATACTACAGCTATCTGTTTTAATGGTTGCTAACGGTGTAGTAGGTTAGTACTCCGTCCGTCCGGAAATATTCGACACGTATTTGTCTAAATATGTATATATTTACACACTCAAGGCCGCGGGATAAATACGGATCAGATGAGTAAAAGAAAAAGGGAAAAGGAGCCTCGCTGAATGGGACTCGCAAAGAGCGGCAAACAAGATTGGCCTTCCAACATATGCTTTGGGTGTAAAACTGGGCTCATATGGGACGCCCTGCAACCAGGAGTGGGAGAAGCGTGTAGTGTACTACTACCTCCTCCTCCCCGTCTCTTCTTTCTCTCCTCCTCCCCTTGAAAGTCGCCGGCGGCTTTCCGGCCCCTCTCCTCTCCCTCTCCGGCGGCTCGGCCGGCCGGAGTAGTGGGGAGAGAGGGTGCCCGGCTCTCCTATGTATATTAGTTTTAGGTTTGCCCGTGTGGCTGTTTGGCTTTTTGCCGTGTCGAGCTGCTTGCTTGCCGTCGCGTGGCGGTGGGTCGCGGCCAGAGCTCCCGGTCGTCGTCTCTCCGAGGTGGAGGTGGTGGCTGGCGGTGAGATCTGGTGATGCTCTCTTGAATAAGAGCGGTGAGGCCCGGATTCGGTCTCCTCCCGTCCGATCTGGACGCCATGGTGGCGTCGGGCGATGGGGGAGACGCGGTTCTGCTGCCTTGCTTGGGCTCGAGGTATGGTCGGGATCCCTGTCCTTCCGATCTGGCCGTCATGGTGACGGGCAGGACTGGGGGATGGCCGGATCTGCTGGCCATGGTCAGGATCTGGTGGTGGAGGCCTGGTCTTGGCTTCTCTCCCCTTCTTGCTGCTGTCAAGGTGATGGGGGCAGGGGTGGGGTTGAGCAGAGGCCCCAATCTTGCTGTGGACGTGGTGCTTCGCTTGTGGTCCTCTGGCCGGCGGTGGTCGCGGGGGGAGGAGCCGGTGGTGCTCGGCGTTCTGGTTTTGCTGGTGGTTGCTGGTGGTGGTGTTCTTCTTCTTCGGCTTCTCTGCACCGGCCGGCCGTGGTGGCGAGGGGTGCGGTGTTCGCCGGAGTTCGGGTGTTGCGGCGGGTGGGCCTCGACGGCGCGGCGTCGGCTGGAAGAAAGGTGGACCTGGAGAGAGGGTGCTCTGGCCGTGTTCGTTCAGCGTGCTCAGATTCCGTCGCGCGGCGGCGGATGGACCTTGCGGCCGTCTACGACAAGTGGTGGTGCCCTTCCTCCGGCAGCTGGTGGTACGGCGACGGCGGTGGCGTTTAGGTTTCTCGGGAGCGTGGCGGTGGACCTGGTCGTGTTCTTTCCAGGAGGCTTGGGGTGCTCTGTGCATTTTTGCAGGGGTTTCTTTGTAATTTTGTTTCTTTGTTGGATCGCCCTGTAAATTGTACTCTGCTTCCTAATATATGTATCAGGTCCTTTCCTCAAAAAAAAAAAAAAACTGGGCTCATATGGGCGAAAGAGGTGAATTGGTTACTAGGCCGGATTACTCAACTAAGCGTCTAAGCGCAACCTAAGCCCTTTTGCGCCGGAACCAGCTCGCTGGCGCACAGTACATCACTACTTAGTGTAAAAAAAAAAGTACATCACTACTCTGAACTTGCAAAAGAACAGGCAAGGCTTCAGACTTGATATCACCACTGAAAACAAGATGCCATATAACCAGGAGTTCGTGAATTATCCATTAATAAAAACTAGAAATAAATTGCATAGCTGGACGAGTCAGGGCATTTTTTTATAGATAAAAAGTATATATTAACTGCGGAGATACCAATTACACCCAGCCTCTGCAACAACGCAATAAACTAAGGTATTACGGATGCACGCAGCCGAAAAACAATAAGAAAAAGAAAATAAAAAGAAAGTCCCGCTACAGAGTTACAGTCTTTACAGCAGCTACACAACCACCACCAAGATAACACCTGATGTCCAAATTCTCCAAAAGCAACGCCTTCATGAAGGAAACAGTGCACAAGCGCCGTCATTGCCAGATCGAAGATCTTGGGTTTTACACCCTGGAGATAGTCTCCGCTCTCAAAACAATGTCTTAAACAAGGCCATTGTCAGGCACAACCAATTAAGGTCAGACCTTGGATTTTCATCCTGAAAGCTAAGAGTTTTGGACTTCACATGTGCTGACGCCCCCACTTTCATACCGCTGCTACGAGTCCTAATGCTCCAAGCAAGTTCCTCATGCCGCCAAAGTCTCGAATCACCACTGCTAGTCCTCCAATCTTGCTTCTATGACATTTTCCGTCTCTGACGTCATCACGGATTTGACCATGATGGCAACAGATGCAGAGCTTCACGTCGCTCCCTCCGACGCGACCGAATTCATCCGACTCAACTCACTCTAGGCATAAAAGTCCATACGAGATCGCTGACGGATCCTTCCGGAACCCGACACTCCGGTAAGATCAAAGAGGACATACATCAGGTAGATCTTCATCTTGGAGCAAAACGAAACCTACGACTGCCGCCTTTATTCAAGCATAACAGTAGACTTTCTCCGTTGATAATCCGGCACAACCATCTTGGAATCAGACGAGCGTCCGCGACGGCTTGGCACCCGGCGGCCCGCATGCAGCGGCGGCAGATTATTGACCGCTATGTCGCAGGCCTCACGATCCATCCGCCGCCGTCCTGTGGCGCCGACCTCACGACCTGGCCGCCGCGTTCTTGCGTCGCGGCCTTTGGATCTGGCGAGTCGTCGGCTTCCGATCTGGACATGGAGCTGGACGCACGTATGGGCCATCAAGCCACAACGATTGCATCTTGCCCCATGCACGTACAGGCTCTGTGCGATCGAAAACGCATGCTCCTTGATGGCATCCGGCCGGAGCAATCAGACTGGAGACGGCGGTGAAAGACTACCAGGCTTAGACGAAAGTAAAACGGGCAGGCCGCCCCGCAGCCGCCGTCCGCCGTCGGACGACCTCCTCCGGCGGCGGCGGGGAGAGGGAGGGTGGGGATGAGTGGCCGGCGGCGGGGCGGTTTGTTCCCCCGAGTCGTCCGTCCTGGACGACGCGAGGGCGATCGGATAGGCGAAGCTGATGGAGATCAGGCAGTCAGGGACATTGATGTCGATAGTATTCTCCTGCATAGCTGCGGCTCCTCCCCATGGACGATCCAGGTGAGGTGAGATGAGGTGAGGTGAGCGAGCTTCAGGTACTTACTCCTGGTAGCATAACTTTGTCAAGTCACACTCGCGTCCACTCGCCATGAATCGCGTAATTACTCCTGTGTACAGTAATTGAAACGCAACCTGCCAATCAATTGGCCGTGGATCGCTGCAACTAAGCATTTAGTACATGCCATGGACTACGATACAAGCTCACGCAACGCAAGCGTAGGTCATGACTCGGCCGTGACACACAGCGTCGCCACTAAATTTGCAGGCTTGCAGTTACGATACTCATATCAATGACTGCTTCAGAGAAAGAAATGAGCAGAACCCTGATATCTCTACACGTAAACTGGGAACTCTGAAGAAAACATTAGAAATGCATCCAGAGTTAGCACCATGATCCATGCATTGTATACTAGTAGTACCTTCAGGCTTCAGGGTACCAGGTTTGCTCGTCCAGCTTGGTCAGTCAATATTCAGATAAGTGTTCAGTAGCAAACAAAAAAAACCGCCACTTCCTAAGAGCAGAGGAGTGTGGGACTGTATATACAGCTGGATTCGGTAGTTGAGGATTGAAGAGCTGCCTTGAATTTGCAAGATGTAAATGCAAGGCACCACTGCTCCTCTGGTAGCCTGAAGATGCTGCACAAAGTGGCAGCACAACCCTGCTGCAAGGTTTATAACTGTTGCAGAATCTTTGGACAAAATTTTGCAACCCGAACCGAGAGACCATGATGTGCTCCCTTTCAGCTGCAACAACGGCAGACTTGGGCTTGCCATTGCAAGCTCTCTCACCTGAGTCATGGCCAGCCCAGGAGACTTCATCATTTCGACTTCAGATGGGCGCTTCATATGGGCGCCTGCTGCTGTCAATTGTTCATACCCGGTCTGTATGCAGTGCTGAAAGCAATTGACCCTCTGAGCCTGTGTGTGATGGAGAGACAGTGAGAGCAGGTGAGCAGTGGAACATTTAACTCCCGTTACAATCATGAAAATGAGGGTAACTGCAGCTTTGACCTTTCCTCTGAAAAAACAAGGTACTTGCCGCGAGTGTCTACGCAGGAGACTGAATTTGTTTCGAGACACTTTCTGAATTGTACACCTCTGCCATACTTAAAACCGGACGATAGAGCTAAGGCGAAAAGGAAGAAGAAATGGCCATGCGGGGAGGAAGAATGGGGTAGGAAGCGCACACCACGCCTCGCAGTAATTGGAAAATACGGGTTTTTAAATCAGCTAGGAACTTAAAAAAAAAAGTTCTGACGACAAAAATCAAAGAAGAAAAGACAACTACCGGGGGCATTACGCAGCTCGAGCCATTTTCATTCAAAAGACGAAGCGAGATACAAACACAACGGTCAACGATAGTTGCACACTCACAGGAAAAGAAAACTAAAAAGAAGAAAAAAGAAACCTGGAAACGAGCTAAGACGTAACAATTAGCAACCAACACCACCAGGGATATTGCCGAGAAGAACAGTTGGATCAGTTGAAGTGAATCCTGAAGTCGATAGAACGCCACCAATACAGTCGATCAGCATCACGCCGCCAAGATTACATAGGGGCACAGAGAAGCCGTCAACCCTACCGAATGTCAATGTTCCATCGAGACGACCTCTACACCTCCTCTTGGCCTCTAACTTGGGAGACATCACCATATGAGGAAAAGCTGAGCACAATGTCAGCCGACACATGATGAACCTCGTACGCCTTGATTAATCACCTGTCTCTAAGTGCACACACATTGCCATCAAGTTTTTTCTTGATAACTTCACCGAATTTCTGATAAGGCTCAGCATGGAAGTGTTGCCATCACCTCGCATCAAACTCCTTTTCTTTTTGCGGGCATAACACTCGCGTAATGCACAGGGCAGTGCATGAGCAGAAAAAAACATTTTAGAGGAGGCCGCGCGGTCTCTGGGCCATGGGAGTATCGAAATGTTTCTATTGTGCTTTTGTCGGGATATATTTTGGACGGTTGCACAATGCACACCATGCCGCAGAGGAATAAACATCTTGCCACAACGAAAAGCTGCCGGTCTATGGGCAGGCAAAATGGGCGGGCAAGGGTTTCTTAACTGATAATGAAGTGCTGCTGATGGCCTAGATTGCTGTCAGTCGAGATGTTTTTCAATAAGCGGCACGACAGCGTGAATGCATGATCACTGTTTTCCTGTCCGTTCGTGCATGCAAACACATGCTTAAGTAGTGATCTGCAGTTCTACGTGCATGCTTTGACGAGGATGAGTAAGCGAAGTACTTTACGTAGCTTGGGGCCATGGAAACATTATGATCGGTGCTTTTACTTGTTTTTTTAGAACTAAGGCACCACGTGCCCGACTTTATATTAATAAAGCCACATGGTTCACAAGTTTGCACAACACGAGACGATTACACGATACAGCTGAGTCTGAAAAGTTCGCGATGACATAGCATAAACTCCAACACGGGACGAGAGATAGGCCACGCCGGATGAAACTGAAGCCCCTTGCTTAGGTCGTCCACGGGGAGATCGTCGTCGATCGGTGGATCAGGTCTGCTTTGCGCGTGCAGACGACTTAGCCCTTTTGACATCTCTTGCAGCGCCTCCTGGTCCTCCTGTGGTTTTGCCGTGAGAGTCCATTGCTGCAAGAAAATGGCAATTTTGAAAATGATGTCAGCCAGAGAGTTAATCACTTTTGATTCGATGGTGAGTTCATTTCTAATATGCCATAAAGCCCATGATTGGGCTAAAAACAGGATCCAAGCAGTTCTATGCAGTTGTGCCGCAATGCTGGAAATAATAGCGAAGAAGCTCGCAAAGTTAGCGGGACACCAACTGCACCCTAGCAGCTGGCGCAGCACACTCCAGTCAAACTTAGCCGTGGAGCAGCTCAAGAAAATATGGTCAGCATTCTTAAGCTGACCGCACAATGCGAACGCCCGTTAGAGGGCCCCCGATGTATAGCAAGTTGCTCCCCCTAGGAAGCCTGTCAATAGCCATTTGCCAAGCAAAGATCTTAATTTTCACCGTTTAGCAGCCCAAATCTCCTGCGAATGGGCCACCGTCTCCCCTTGCGCCATTTTGGCATACATGGAAGCCACCGTAAACTTCCCCGATCGGTCCAAGGTCCACAAGACCGCATCCCTAGCAGCCGAGAGAACCAAGTTTCTCAGCACGACGGCGACTTCCTCCCATTGAGCCGCCCCGGCCTGGTCCAAAGTGCGTCTGAGACGAATACCTTTGAGGACTGCCTCCCTAACAGAGATAGGTTGGTTGTCACATATGGCAAAAATGGTAGGGGAAGATATCCCTAAGCGGTTGATCGCCATGCAAAAGATCGAGCCAAAACAACGTTCTGGCTTCGTTGCCCACTAAGTGTCTCGCGCCTAACTTGAAGAGGTGCTTGATTTTATTGATACTGCGCCAAAACTGCGAGCCGCCATCCTCGCATACCCGTGATTAACATACACGTGATCTGAAGGAGCGTGCCTGACTCGTGCGTGGCCCCTGGGAACTACTCTCGTGGAGTAGTATGATTTCTACGAAGGTTGCGTAGACTCTCTCGTGGGCCAGTGCGTAGCTTCACGAAATAGGCCGTAGCCCCGCTATATTAACATAGCAATCACTCGATACAAACAACGAGAGACACGGCCGGGGCGACAGCCAACACACACCAAAAGAACGGCAAGAAAAAGAAAAAAAACATAGGTGGGTCGACTAAGCAATGAAGACCCGCAACCGCCGCGCCCTCTCCGAAGAAGAACCACCATGCTCCTAGCTCCGCATCGATGAGTACCAAGCAGCACCATCAAGAAGGAGAGTCACACTACTGCCGGACCAGTGCACTGATCCTAGGGTTTCCCCTGGCATAGATGGAAGTGGATAAAGGGTAGCCATGACGCCCTTCAGGAAGCAGAGATGCTACCGGAAGGCGGCACCGCGTCGGTGTCGGACAAATCGACAAGGATTTCTCCCGAAAACCCCATCCACAACCTCGAACAATCTACAGCGCAGAAGCCCCGCGAGGACGAGCCTTGACACGACCAGACTACCCGCCCACCAGCATGCGCAAAAACGATCACGAAGCCACCATCGTCGTCTCATCGAATTAGTTGTCACGCGGTCTGCAAGACGGAGGTGAGAAGAAGTATGAACCGGGGTCAGCAGCACCGCGAAAGCGCGGGAGTGAACAACCTCCACAGCCAATGACGGTAGTCGACCGGACGCATCAGAGCACACCAATCCGCGTCAGGTTCAGCCGGGCCAAGCGGACCTGTAATCCCCCCACAGGGGCACACTAGTCCTAATAGGGTCCGGCTGGGTCCAGAACGGACCCGTGAAGCTTGCCGCCACGCTGCAACAGGCCGACTGCCGTCGCCGCTACCCCTGCAACCTCTGCTCGCTACCAGCTTTAGAACGCACCTCAAAACAGGGCCCGTCCGACCCAGATGGCCTAGCTAGCCTCCCCGTTGCACGCCGTTGCTCACGGCACAGCGCCGCCCCGCCTGCGCGTGTGCACTGCTGCCATGTCGCCACCACCCGGCCGTGGCCGGACCACCACCGTTCGAGGAGCATCGTCGCCGGCGGGAAGGAGCCCCACCTCCACCCACACCGGTGCGGGAGAAGAAAGGTTGTCGCCGCCGGCAACCCGTGGCGACAGTGGCAACGGTAGGGAGAGAGGGGGGGCGCTAGGCGAGGAGGGTGGAAGGCCCGCCACCGCCATGGGGGACGCGGGGCAGAGGGAGGGGTCAGGGTCGGGGAGCTGAAGGCGGCACGGGCTTCGGGCACGAGTGGCGACGGCGGCGGCTTGGGTTAGGTCACGGCTCAGGGAGGTCAAGGGATGCAAGGGTACGGCTTCTAAGATTTGCTTGCAAGGAGTTCCGCGACAATGTACATGCTTTAAGGTGCTCTAAGGCTCGGATGCTCATTAAAAAAAAACTAGAATCAAGAATACACATTTTGAAAAGGATTAGGACTAGCTTGACCTTTTCTGACCATTATTGGTTAGTGGTTACTGCCATACATACACCGAGAGTTGCGCAGCCCTTGTTTAGATTCCCTGATGCGGAGGACGTGAAGTATTTCTGGTCACACCCGCGAGAAATGAACATGTTCGGAATCACGCACGCAGGGGATCAGCGTGACACGCATGCTATAATAATTCTTGAGCCGGCAGTGAAAGCAGTTTAGGAGTAGCTAGCTCGTAAGTATGAGTACTAATGATTGCAACGCGGTGCCACTAGCAACGCACTGGAATTAGGGCGGCCCAACATGACCACCCGTGACTTTCCTGTGTGCCAGACTTCATGCATAGGGCGGATCTAATCCAAAAGAGCTCGCTCGCTCGCTCGCTCAATTATGGATGAGCATGGGTTGATGAAGGGCTAGCAGGAGCACTAGCACTGTCTAGCAGCTAGTATGACTGAAGTGTGATGATGCTGTAACCATGAAGGGCATTGCAGCAGCAGCTACCGGCGGCCGCAGCATCAGACAGGCGCAGACACCACTTGGCTCTTAATCCAGTCCTAGCTACTCCACTACTTGTAATGTGTTGTACGGAGTAGGTAAAGATGATGGCCGTGCGTGTGTTGCGCGTGTCCACCTCGCCATGATTCGTCCGGCGCCGCCAAATGTGCTTAGCTACGACATCTTACACAGGACATCGGGAAGATAAGAAATTACAAAGAAGTCCTCGGGTTTTACAGAAAAACGCTAAACTGCCGATATGAAAGGAGAAGAACACTCAAACATCGTCATATCTGATTCAAAAGATTCATCACCTTCGTCGCTACTGAAATCTAACGAAAGAACCACTAGTAGGAAAATGCCTTTCTGTGGCACACCCGCAACTTTGCTGGGTGCGCCACAGAAGTCCTGCCACTAAATTTTATTCTGTGGCGCACCGAGGCCGTGCGACACAAAAAGACAAACTTTCTGTGGCGCACCCAAACCGTGCGCCACAGAAATAGCTCGGCAGCACACACAGCAGATGCATTTTGTGTTGGTGCGCCACAAAAAAAACCATGCGCCACAGAAATGTAAAAACAGAAATACAGGTATATTAACATTTTGTTGTACAAATACAGGTATATACATGATTTATACAGAAATACAGGTATATTTGATAGGTATATGAACAAACAAACACATTAATCACTATGTCATCACACATATTACTTAGTGCCCGAGATACATACACATAGTCACAAAAGTGTCGAATGTTTACACAATTAGTCATGATACACAAAGAAAAGTTCATCATTTCACACTACACATTACAAATGTAGTACATCGGCGATGATGGTGAGTAAGAGCGCGCGGCAGCATGCATGATCATGGATTCCTCTTCTTGAGCGGCGTCGGGAACGGTAGAATGCCAACTTTCGTCCTCCACTCTCTGGTGTCATTCTGCGCCTCTAGTCGTTCTTCGATAACCCTCTGACACAACCCTGAAAATGGATTGGGATATATATTGGTTAGTGATATAATTAGAGTATAATTTATTCATCTAAGTAGAGAGGCAAGACAATCAATCAATTGTCATGGTTGAAAATCATGAAAATCATATGGCTATCATATTTGGGTTTCATAGCATAGCATATATATATAATATATAACCCTACACATGCACTTCTACAAAAAATACACTAGTAATGCTTAGCAATGTTTTCTTTTATAATACATCCTACCTCTGGCCAGGTAGTGGTAGGACCCTGATTTCTTCATGACATTTTCGAGGATGATCGTCGATAACTGCAGAATGATGCGATAGAAGTCTTGTCTATAATCAGCATCGGTGAGAGCATCCGCGCTTTTGGTCCATTCTGCGAGACTAGATGGAATCCTCGTTTTCTCGGCATCCCGGACAAGCCCTTTAAGGTGATTGAGGGCGTAGAAGGCGTCCTTCACGCTGCTAGGCAGTTGCTTGACGCAATGGAATCCGGTCCCATGCATGAACTTGTGTGTGTTGTCCTGCGTGAAATATTCCGCCTTCTTATGGAAGGGGCCGCCGTTTTGGGCATAGCCCTCGAGAGTGTCATCGAGAACACCCTTTATTCTGGTGTAGCTTCTTGGCATGCATTTATTCCCCGAGTCGAAATAAGTGGCAATGGACCACCTCGGGGCTAAGTAGATGAGTGCGCAGTACTTGTCACTGGTCAACACAATTGAAACGGAATGTTGGACAAAGGATCAGCAATGGAAGAAATATACAAGAAGGCATAAGATACGACGGTGGCGAGCGGATGTGTACTTACCCGAAAAAGAAAGGCACAAGAAGGGCGTTCTTCCTCTTGTTTGCCAGCATGACCCTCTGGAGGTACTCCCTGGCCATGGCCCGTGTCCTTGATCCTTCCACCAGCTGGCTGTCGCGCATGTAGTAGGGATCCACTATCGCGATGTACGGGGTATCATCTCTCCTGATCTTCATCGCCACATCGAGCGCATATAGGCGGACCAAGTTATAGTCTAGCCGTCTGGAGTGAAACAGGTTGAAGATGTCCTCGTACGCTATGAAGAACACATCCGCGGGGGCTTCCTAGACGAAGTCCACCAACTCCTTTGGCACCTTGACCGCGAACGCCGGGTAACTCGGCTCCTTGTCTTTAAGGAGGAGCTGCTCTAGATGCAAGATAGATTCCTGCAAAGCAACCATGGGTCCTTCTGCAAGGCGGAGCAAGTCCCCAGACAGTATAGGTTTACCAGCTTCATGAACTCGGGTCAAGCCATCCGCACGGGGTGGAATCTGTCTTCACGACCCCGGACAGTCTTAGGGGCTGGCTGGCTCGCAGAGGTGGATCTTTTTCTCTTCCTGTGCTTCTTCTTGTTCTTCATCTCTGGGGATTGTGGGGGTGCAGTGAACCCCGCTTTAACAGTTTGTTGCAGTGTGCCAGGGCTGAAAATGTTACCCGGTTTGTCTTGAGCGTGATGATCGCCGGCATCCGGAGGCGTGTCGAAGGCCAGGCATTGTGTGCATGAAGTGGGACGAGGAGGTTGACCGTGTTCCTCTTTACTCTTTTGCGGCGACCTTGAGTCTGTTCCGTCTGATCATCATCATCGTCATCACTATTGGGGGCATGAAGATCTTTCCTGACACCAAGCCATTTCAGATCGTATCTTGCTTTCGTCCCATCCTTGGTCTTTTCCGGCATGTTGGAAAGAGTGCCAAGCAGACTCTCGGTGACATTCTTCGTAATGTGCATCATATCGAGGCTATGTGGCGTCTTGAGGACCTTCCAGTACGCCAAGTCGTGGAAAACAGACCTCGCTTTCCATACACCCAGTAGCGGATCTATCTTCGGTCGTTTCTTTCCCGGCGCAGGGCACTCCTCCCAATTTTTCAATGGCTCCTCGATTTCTGTGCCGCTCCTCGGGCTCAGGGGTCCTTCGAGCTCGTTCTTACCATTGAACAGGTCACCGCGTTTTCTCCACGAGTGATCCATGCGAAGCCACCTTCGAGCCCCTGCGTACACGGTTTTCGAAGACCCGGTCTTCCTTGGTAGCTGGAGATGCGGGTTCTTATCCATGCGCCTGACACATGCGCAGAATCCGTGGCTTACCTGGGTCGATACATATGAGCAACCAGGTGATAACCCCCAAGAGCAGGAGATCACTGTAGCACCTCTCAATGTGGAAGTAAGGTATCGGTCCGCAGGAGCAAGAAGGAAAAGTTATCTATTCCCTACAACTAAAGTGTCACAAGTTTTAGTTGATTATGCACTAAACAAGTTTAAAGAACAAGGTGGTTGATTTGATGGATGAAGTTTAATGTAACAAAACAAGAATGTAAAAGTGTCCCAATCCTCTTCAATGCAAGAGGACAAGACAAAGGTTTTCTCTTATAGGAACAATGGACATGGGTTCATGGGTTCACTTAATCCTCTCTCTCTCATCTACGGTGATTATCATGTTATAGATAAAGTACACATAATTGTCATGTTTTAATGGTAGCTTTTATAACGGCTATATGTCCTAAAACACATAGTTGAAAGAAGTACTCATTTGTGTTGCTAGGTCACCCTCGTAAGGCTAGCGTGGTTGTTGTCACTCCCACATCATACTCTTCTTTTTACCCCCAGATAAAGGATGTTGGGCGGTACTGTGTCACTCAATACCTATGCCGTGTCACATCGGCCATCCCGTACCCACATACATCATACTTCTTAAAGAACAATATTCTATCAAAGTATGACAAGTCATAAAAGTTCCAACACAACAGTAAATGCATAACAAATCATCTCATACCACAATATCCACCATAAGAATTACATAGATGACCGTAATCATGTTCAGCAGCTCATACGGTACTAATTAGTGAAGCTCAAAGAGAGGAGAGATACATAAGTTACCACCACAAACCCATAGTCCAGAGGGTGGACTACTCCCCCTTCATCATGGAGACGGTGGAGAAGTCGTTGGAGAAGATGGAGACCACCCCGGCAGCGCCCCGCCGGAGTTTTCCCCCTCCAATCTGCAGCTCCAGATCTCTCTTTCGGTGTTTCTGTGTTTCGGCGGCGCTCCTTCCAGAGAACGTCGGGGACTTCTTTTATAGGCGTTTTTAGGTCAAGAGATGTCGGTGGAGAAAAGATCGACGGCAGCGGAGCCACGAGGGCCAAAAGAGTGGGCCCCACGCGGCCAGGTACAGTGGCCGCGTGGGCCACCCTCTTTTGGCCTCCGGCCTCCGTTTGCTTGCTTCCTTCGCTCCCAAGTCTTCTTCCTTCCAAAATATTGACGCTCTAATTTTCCAGGTCATTTGGACGTCGTTTGGGTCCCTGAAACTTAAAAGGAAAGAATAGGGTTTTCTGCCTGCGCAGGGTTAATTCCATAAAAATAGGAAATAAATATTTTATTGCCTAAAATCATTATATAACAGTGGTATAACCCTTATATGATGCAAATATGATTGGAATATAAGTGATATAGTGCAAAGTTCATGTATGCATTTTACATGCATCAACATCCCCAAGCTTAACCAATACTCGTCCTCGAGTATGAAGGTGATAAAACTAACATGGACTTTGCAATATAACACTAACAATGGATATCAAAGATGATTGCTACTGCTACATAGAGTCAAATGATTCATTCTTCAAAGGAGTAGCAATATGCAAGATAGTTTATGAAGTGATATCAAGTATTCAATGCAAGGATGTTCAATGATAGTTCACAAAGTGTAACATAGAAGATAGTAATATGGACCACATGTATGCATAATGATAAGTAAGAACATCCTACATTGGTCATAGAGTGTAGATGAAAATCTGAATATAAAAGGTGGACACTTTGGAAAGATGTATATGTGAGTAGAGGTAAAGCATGCATAAGTTTCATCTAACTTCCAAACTCTTCTACTTAAGTTAATGATTGCAATGTGGAATCCTTGGTGTCAAGCTCTCATTCCCCTATCATAGCATCTTGAATGATTAAAGTTTAATGTGAAAGCAAATATGAGTAGTGTGCTTGACAAAGTAAAGGTTAGGTGTCTCATGCCCCTTGAATACAAGTACCTACACCATGAGTTACTCAACTTGGAAACAAAGCAAGTTCAAGTTATATATCATTGTAAGTAATAATAGTATCATCAAGAGCGTCAACTGGGGTACCTCTTGTCCCAGGATATGGAACAAGCCCATATCAAAATGACAAGACAAACAAACAAGATGAACAACCTCAACACCCTTTTTATTTACCATTGGAATAGCTTTTTATTATAAGGTGTATCACAGACGGTTCACCATAGCATGTAAGTAAATTTCCACCATGAATGATGCATGGCTTAGATTAGCGGCCCAGGCGTCTCTCTAACCATTTATACAAACTCATTTAAACTACTTCATTTCCACCTCATTTCACCATGATAGGCATCCATAAACAAAAGTACATGATATCAACTAAATGAGATGAAGAGCATGTTGAAAGCTTTGCATGTGACAGCACATATGGGCTAACTCCCAACCTCGGACATTTATCAAGCCACTAACATCATAATTTAATCACAATGGGTCATGTTTTATTTATGCAATAAAATAAAGTGTGCATCAAGTTCGAGAGCTATATAACCAACTTTTCCCATAACAATCAATAACATAAACATTTTCATTCAGAGGTATAGATAACACAAATATCATGATAAACATACTCGGAATAGCATAAAGCTAATAGGTAGATATGGTGGACTCACTGGAATAACTTTGGTTGAAGGTGTTGGAAACAAGTTTTTACTTGTTGGAATTTTTGGGCTAGCAAGAGGGAGAAAGTTGACCATCTAATGCATGCATGAGTGTCCATAGAACTAACTAATCCATGTTAAACAAAGTAAAATAACTTCAGCATCAAAACATGAATAAGTGATAGCTCTTGATAAAGCATTTGCAAATTATTACTCATAAACAAGCTCATGAATCATGCAACTATATGTATCATTAAAAATCAACTCAAACATCCCTTTTCCCAATACAATAAAAGCATCCAACATATTTCAACCCATATTTCCAGTAGCTCTTTCACATATAAATGATAGTGTGGTGGTCTCACAAAATAACAAAAATCAAACAAAAACAAAAAGACGCTCCAAGTTTATGCGATAAAGTGTTTCGATCGAAAAACAGAAGTTAGACGTGTGCAAACCGAGAGTGTGTAGGTCCAGTGGGGTTGTCTTCACATCCCCAAGCTTATGGTCTTCACCATCCTTGGATAGCTCTTGGTGCATCTCCTCCAATCCCTGTGAAAAAACTTCAAAACACCGTTTCTCCCATTTCTTTTCTGTGGGGTGCATTAGTAGTGATAAACAAATAGGTTTCTTGCTGCATATAATCCTTAAACAAAACATCATATGAATGTCCAGAAAGTATATAATGTTGTATGCCTACTCATAAACTCATTGAATCAAAAAGATTCAAGATAAAAGTTCAAAACATGCATAAAACAAAATGGGACAGAATCTGTCCAGAAAAACAGCAGCAGCAAAACGTATTTTTCTACCCTACCAAACTTTGTCAAAAATTCCGAAAAATTCATGCATACAGAGGATGAAAAGTTGCAACTACAGTTCAAATATGAGCTCATTCGGAGTTACAGAATAAGAATTAAAAATCATACCGTGCACAGATTCGTGCAGGAATAAAATCTCCGAACGCTATAAGCAACTTTCTCAAACCAAATGGGTAAAACTTGGCACTTTATTCAAAATTCCAGAAACTAAACTAAAAACAAACTCTCTTGTTACAGCAAGAGGACACAAAGAAAATCACATAAAAATAACCGGGTTGCCTCCCGCAAAGCGCTTTCTTTATAGCCATATAGCTAGGCTTGATAGTTTTAATGATGCTACATCGGAAAGAGAGCATCAAGAGAAAAATATGAAACACATTTAAGTCTAACCCACTTCCTATGCATTGGGATCTTGTAAGAAAATAAATCAATGAAGCACAAAGTGACTAGCATAGGAAGGCAAAGCAAGTGCAACTTCAAAATTTCAACAAAAAGAGAGGAGACTTAATATTATCGTGGTATATGAAGTCATGTCTCCCTCTCTCATAAAAACTTTCAGTAGATCATTGATAAAATCACAATATAACCATCACATGAAACATTCTTACCATGATCCATATGCATAAAAGTATCAATATTTTCCACAAAACAAAGTTCTTCTTATTAATAGCAATGGAGTAGGATCATCGTAAAGAACTCGAACATGATAGACAAGTTGTATATTAAAGGGATGGTTTTGGGTAATCCCCCATAACTATGACAAGTTTCATGAGGATGATTGTAATTATTAGCATGATCATTTTCAGAATTAGTACCAAAGAGATTTTCAATATCAAAAGTACTATGCTTTTCCCAATCATGATCACTACTATAAGTAACAGGCATAGGATCATCATCGAATTCAGACTCATCAGCAACAACTATAATAGGAGCAACATGCTTAGGGGAGATACCGTTTCCTCTTTTTCATTAATAAGAGTAAAACAAACATTAGTCCTCTCATATTTTGGTAAGTAGTTCCATCTTTTATAATATTTTGTATGTAAGTGTTGGCATGGCAATTATTAACACAATAGAGATAACATCCATGTAACACGCTATTCATATCAAAAGCACTCATATCTAACGAAGAAGTTTTTCTTGATAACTCTTCACACCCCAAAAATAATGTAAGTTCATCATGTTGATTAGGAGTGATCATGTTATCACAAAAGTCTCCCGCAATATCCTTATTAGAGGCTGAGCATTGGAATTTGAAATGCCCCTCTTTATAGCAAAGTTCACAAACAAAAGGATATATGGCACAAACTTTTTCACCAAGATCATATAGAGCCTTGCTCCACATTCTAGTTTTTTCATTCCTATGATGGATACAATATTCTTCTTCGATTTGATTCTTTTCACAAGGTCTAAGTGCTCCACAAAAATTAACATGCTTATAAGAAATAGTATTTTCAGAAGTTTGAGCATGTTTATTGCAATCATTAATAACAATTTATTTTCCATGCAAGTGTCTTTAAAAGGTTCGTGATACTTGTCCCAATTTTCTTTAGGAACATTAATATGAGAGCAAAGGTTTTACAACAATTAACCATAATTTGAGAATCAAGACCAAATTTAGCACTAAGCTCATGAAAACTAGCAGTTTCAGCGAAAGACTTAATGCAAGCATACTCATAGTTTATACCTGATTCTTTACCTTTGTCGTTATCCCAATCTTCAGTATTGCGTTGAATTGTTTCAAGAAGATCCCAATTAGCTTCAACCTTCTTACTTGTGAAAGAACCTCCTGAACATGCATCTAGATGATCCTTGTAATGACCTGAAAGCCTTGCATAAAAATTAGTAACAATTATTTTCTTAGGAAGCTCATGGTTAGGACATTTGAGTAATAATGTTTTCAGCCTTCCCCAAGCTTGAGCAATGCTTTCTCCATCACGAGGACAAAAATTAAAAATGTAACTCCTATCTAAATACACTTCATAAGGAGGATAAAATTTAGAGTAAAAGAGAGATTCAAGCTCCTTCCACTCCAAATGACGAGGATCATCCAGTAGCTCATACCACTCCTTTGCTTTGTCCTTAAGTGACAATGGAAACAATTTCTTCATGGCATTTTCTCTTGATAAACCTACAACCTTAAACAACTCACAAAGTTCTTTAAGTTTCAGCAAGTGATCACTTGGACGGATTGTTCCATCCCCTGCATAACGTTCATCCATAACCATTTCAACAATTTCCATAGGTATTTCAAAAGGAATACTTTCAGTAGGTGGATTTAGAATATCACAAGCATCATTAGAATTATCACATATAGGAGACAAAGTATTATCAAAGCAAATTTTCTCCTCCAAAGCTGGGAACTACAAGGATCATTTTCATAAAAACTAGCTTCCCCAAGCTTAGACTTTTCCATAGCATTAGCAATAGTGTGCAAAGAATTTATAGTAATAACATTGCTACCATCATGCAAATAATTTTCCATAGATTTTTTAATTTTCTGCTCAAACACATCATGTCCTAACTCAAGATAAATTTCATAAAGCTCTCTAATTTTTTTTTTCCATTTTCTAATTTTTTGGGTTTTTGATATATAAATAAAACTAATGAGAAACTCACAACCAAACAAGTTTAAAGGAACCTCCCCAAGCTTAGATGATTGCAAGATATAAAGATAAATCTAAAGTCTAGTGCACAAAGAATAGAAACTTAAGCGCTACGCTCCCCGGCAACGGCGCCAGAAAAGTACTTGATAACCCCCAAGAGCAGGGGATCACTGTAGCACCTCTCAATGTGGAAGTAAGGTATCGATCCGCAGGAGCAAGAAGGAAAAGTTATCTATTCCCTACAACTAAAGTGTCACAAGTTTTAGTTGATTATGCACTAAACAAGTTTAAAGAACAAGGTGGTTGATTTGATGGATGGAAGTTTAATGTAACAAAACAAGAATGTAAAAGTGTCCCAATCCTCTTCAATGCAAGAGGACAAGACAAAGGTTTTCTCTTATAGGAACAATGGACATGGGTTCATGGGTTCACTTAATCCTCTCTCTCTCATCTACGGTGATTATCATGTTATAGATAAAGTACACACAATTGTCATGTTTTAATGGTAGCTTTTATAACGGCTATATGTCCTAAAACACATAGTTGAAAGAAGTACTCATTTGTGTTGCTAGGTCACCCTCGTAAGGCTAGCGTGGTTGTTGTCACTCCCACATCATACTCTTCCTTTTTACCCCCAGATAAAGGATGTTGGGCGGTACTGTGTCACTCAATACCTATGCCGTGTCACATCGGCCATCCCGTACCCACATACATCATACTTCTTAAAGAACAATATTCTATCAAATATGACAAGTCATAAAAGTTCCAACACAACAGTAAATGCATAACAAATCATCTCATACCACAATATCCACCATAAGAATTACATAGATGACCGTAATCATGTTCAGCAGCTCATACGGTACTAATTAGTGAAGCTCAAAGAGAGGAGAGATACATAAGTTACCACCACAAACCCATAGTCCAGAGGGTGGACTACTCCCCCTTCATCATGGAGACGGTGGAGAAGTCGTTGGAGAAGATGGAGACCACCCCGCAGCGCCCCGCCGGAGTTTTCCCCCTCCAATCTGCAGCTCCAGATCTCTCTTTTGGTGTTTCTGTGTTTCGGCGGCGCTCCTTCCAGAGAACGCCGGGGCACTTCTTTTATAGGCGTTTTTAGGTCAAGAGGATGTCGGTGGAGAAAAGATTGACGGCAGCGGAGCCACGAGGGCCAAAAGAGTGGGCCCCACGCGGCCAGGTACAGTGGCCGCGTGGGCCACCCTCTTTTGGGCCTCCGGCCTCCGTTTGCTTGCTTCCTTCGTTCCCAAGTCTTCTTCCTTCCAAAATATTGACGCTCGTAATTTTCCAGGTCATTTGGACGTCGTTTGGGTCCCTGAAACTTAAAAGGAAAGAAATAGGGTTTTCTGCCTACGCAGGGTTAATTCCATAAAAATAGGAAATAAATATTTTATTGCCTAAAATCATTATATAACAGTGGTACAACCCTTATATGATGCAAATATGATTGGAATATAAGTGATATTGTGCAAAGTTCATGTATGCATTTTACATGCATCACCAGGATAATCCTGCACCGTCATGAGCAGCGCGGCTCTCATGTCGAAATAATCTCCAGTGTAGGCATCCCACGTACGGGCTGGCATCTCCCACAACGTGGCTAACTCCTCTTTCAACAGCGCGAGATACATATGTATGTGGACACCGGCTTGTTTCGGCCCCTACATTAGAATACTCATGTGTATGTACCTTTGCTTCGTGCACAACCACGGGGGAAGGTTGTAAGGCCATACAAACATGGGCCAGGTTGCCGAACAGATTGAGTCCGTCGGTGCTCATACCCAGCCTGACGTTCCTTGCGTCGCCTCCGAAATTTCCGACGGCATCCAATTCTTCCCACTGGCTAGCGTCTGAAGGGTGTGTCAGGATCCTGCCCTTCTCCGGATCTTCTTCGGGATTCTCCCTTTCCGCGTGCCATTGCATGAGCTTTGCTTCCTTAGGGTCCACGAAGTACCGCTGTAGACGGGGAGTGATAGGAAAGTACCATACCACTTTTCGAGGAACTTTCTTCCCCGTACTCTTGTACCGTCCTTAGCCGCACACCGGACATGTGGTTCTGTCCTTGTACTCGCCCCGATAAATTGCGCAATCATTGATGGAAGACGTGGTATTTAACGTGTGGTAGGTTAAGAGGGCACACGACTTTCTTGGCCTCCTCGATACTAGTTGGCAATGTGTTCCCCTCGGGAAGACGCTCGTGGAAGAATTTCATGTTCTTGTTGAAGCTCACGTCGGTCCATTTGTTTCCCGACTTTATCTCCAGAGCATCAAGCGTTACTTGCAAGCGCGTATCCTGTGGCCGGCACCCAGGATACAACGGAGTCTTCCCGTCTATCTCCATTTGCGCCAGCTTGGCTTTCTCTCCAGCGGTTCTCGCCTCCTTGAGGAGCAGTTCTTGAACATGAGACTCCATCAAGGCCGACATTAGCGAGCTCTGCGTGTCCGCGTCTTCTCCACCACCATCTACTCCTTCATCATGACCATGTCCGCCGGCATCTCCTACGTCATGATCATCTTGCCCGCCGGCATGTCCTTCGTCGTGACCATCTTGCCCGCCCTCGTCTTCATGCGCACCATTTATTGTCGACGTCTGGTTGAAGCCTTCCATGAAACCGCGCCTGAGCAGGTGTTCCTCCAATTGTCCAAAATCAGGGTCGATCCAGCTCACGAGTTTGCATCTTCGACACGGACATCTTATCTGGCGCATGTTGCATCGAATCATTTCCGCCTTCGCTTCTTCCTTATATGTGCTTATTCGACTAGAGCTCATCATGATGACCATGGTTGCCTACGCGATATACATATAGAGTATGTTAATTAGAATTAACCGTAACATGCACACACACATACACAAACATGCATGTTCGACGAAAAAATTCGGCATGACTTCCCCTAAAAGTAGGACATATGGGTGGTGCAAAAATTTAACGAAATGGAAATGAATCAACATATCGGCAAACATCCATGCACCACGCCGGCGCAAGCAACAACATGCAAAGATTCATGCACACCACACACACAAGCTTCATGTATAAACATCGATCGTCGCGCCATATACGTGCAAACCGCGCGCCCGCCGACAAGTTTCTCATGCCTTTAACAAACATCCATACACACCGCCGGCCACACAAAACATGCATATACATATCCATCCAACAATACCCACCCAGTAGATCTAGATCCGTTCCCGAGACGTGACCGTGATCGATGAGAGAGAGTGTGTGGTGATGGAGAGAAATTAGTGGAGAAAAAGAGAGGAGGAGAGTATATATGGAGGCTCTCCCCAAGCCCTCACCAATTATATATCAAACAAATTAGTTTTAACTGTAAATAATGGAGAATATTATGGGCAAAATGGTATGGGAGAGAGGAGGAACTCGAGCTAGCTAGATGGGTGCGCCACAGAAACCAGCCTTTCTGTGGCGCACCTAGCCCATGCGCCACAGAAAGTTGGCAGATGGGGGAGGTCCAATAATTGGACGTGGGTCCCACAGGATTTCTGTGGCGCACCCAAGTGAGTGCGCCACAGAATACCAGGTTTCTGTGGCGCACGGGCACAATATGCGCCACAGAAATCTGTGGCGCACTGGGCTCCGTACGCCACAGTAATAATTCTGTGGCGCACCGAGGGTGCGCCACAGAATCATTTATGTCTATAAGGGGTTTGCCTACTAGTGAACGGTACACCACCAAACAAAAAACTAGACTACTTCGTACAATCTAGGCTACACATCCTCCACCAGAGGGAAAAGGAGGGCGCGAGGGCACCAGAGAGGACTCTCAGTGAAGGTAAGAGGAGAGGAGAGAAGGATGGGAGAAATAAGAGCCCCCTAATCGTGGGAGATGACACGCAAAGTCACCAACCTTTAGAAGCTAAGACCGGTCTCAAAGTATCAAGAACTAAAATGCGATTCAAGATTCAATTTAACAGTAAGAAGAATGAGACTCAATAAAAGGTTATCCACTTTGTCAATCTTGCCCAACTTAAGTATAAAGAGAAGATCTCCTGAATAAAAAGTGGCAATGGGACCGAGTTCAAGAACTTCACTTTGGACTAGTTTCTTGGTGATAACTGAATCAAACATCAATATTAGGGTATGAGAGTATATCCAGTCGGAGCCCCCAAATCCGCCCCATAGTGTCCGCGGATGCGTCCGGACGCGTCCGCGGACACCGACCGGATGACCCCCAAAAGTAGTGTCCTACAACCACAATGTTCAAATATTGACACCCAAATACATGCAAGCCATGCACGTCCATCATAGAGGTAGTTTTGATGTTAAAATAAATAGTTCACATCAACAATAAATAATTGTACCTAAACAAATAAAAGTAACCGAACATAAAAGTTCACATTATTCGGACATACATATGTTCCGCCAGATCAGTGAGTAGTTGGGTGTGCACTACTTTATCTCGAAGTTGTCGATGCATCTCAAGGAATTGCATGACATACTCTGCTTCTTGTTCAGGTAGGTGGACAAGTTCTCCAGGCTTCTCAAAGTCAGTGCGAGCAGCCCCTTCTCCCTCATCCTTCACAATCATGTTGTGCAAAATTACACAACAAGTCATGACCTGCCATAGAACCTCCGGATCCCACATCATAGCCGCTCCACGAACTATGCCCCAACGAGATTGCAACACACCAAATGCCCTCTCCACATCTTTCCTAACTGATTCCTGCGCAGCTGAAAATGCACATCTTTTAGGAGTAGTGGGATTACTGATAGTTTTCACAAAAGCCGCCCACTGAGGATATATACCATCTGCAAGATAGTATCCCATGGTGTAGTCGTATCCGTTGACAGTGTAGTTGCATGGTGGAGCTTCCCCATCACATAGCCTCTTGAACAGGGGAGAGCGCTGAAGCACATTGATGTCGTTGTGAGAACCGGGCATGGTGGAAATCCTCTTGCTTCTCCTAGGGCAAGTAGCCTTGCGGTATCCTCGGCATTAGGTTCTCTCAGATATTTTGGCCCAAAAACTTTCACGACAGCGTATGCAAAGTGCTCCATAGCCTCGATGCATATACTCTCTCCCATCCGGACATATTCGTCTACGGCATCAGCGGCTTTCCCATAAGCAAGCATTCTCAAAGCAGCGGTGCATTTCTGCATAGGGGAGAAGGATAGTTTACGGCAACAATCATACCTCAACTTGAAGTAATCATCACACTTTGTGACTTCCTCTTGTATGTGCTCAAATAGTCTTGAGCTCATCCGGAACCGGCGTCGGAAAAACCCCTCATGAAACACCGGATTCAGACGCTTGAAGTAATCATCATAGAGATCTCGAGCACCTTTAAGCCTATCATGGGCCACGGTGATCCGCCCCTTAATTGATCCCCTGAAGTTAAGAACATGCTCCTCCTTCTTCTCCATTTCCTCTTGAATGCTCATCATCGACATGACGTCCTCTTCGTCTCCGTCGTCAAGCTTGTCTTCATCACTAGACCTGTCGACGAACTCCTTGAAAATAAACTCATCGACGGCCGAGTAATCATACTCCTCATCGGACGAAGAATTCATGCCTACATACATGGACACTTGCTCAAAAATCCGGCTCCGGCGTTTCGACAGACTTTGAGAGTGAGGTGGATGTCGGCCGATGCAAAACATACCGGAAACGAAGCGTCAACGGTGAATTCATCCGTCAACGGGCTCCGACGACCGAAGAGTACTTGGCCGCGGACTTTTTGACTTCGGGGGCGGCGACGGAGCACAGTGGTGCGGGCAAACTGGACGGAGCGGAGGTGGAAGAGGAAGAAGCAAGGGTTTCTGTCCGATTTGAGGGGAAAATTGGGTAGGCCCGCCTTGACAGATCCGACACGGCGGACACGTCCGGGCGCGTCCGAGCGGCCCTAAACCCGCCCTACATATGGGCTGCCTTTGGGGTGTGCCGGACCGCCCGGGCGTTTGGGCTGACTATAGGGGGGTCCATTGTGTGGTGGTTTTTGGTCCAAAGCCCGTCTGGGCTGTCCGCCTAGGCGCTTAGGCGGACTTTGGGGACTCCGGTTGGAGATGCTCTGATGGAGTCATATGGATGCGGCTACGACAATGATGGAGTTTAAATCTCCATATCAATTTGGGCCGACCCATCAACATTGCATATCATGCAACCAACCGGCTCTATCATCGCAAGTTATTGGAACAAAACTCCATATCAAATGCTCGCCAACAACAACCACACCCTCTTATATTTCCACATATTGGGTTGTAAGTGTTGTTACTCTCAAGAAAGGTCACTATTTGTCTAAATTCGATGAATAATCTTATTAGGGTATTGATATATATATTTCTACTCTTTATTAATAATATATTTTACATCAGGGCTAAGTTCTAATGCTTTTCCCCTTTAATTTTGTAGATCTACATGGAGGAGGAAATTATTTGATAGCTAAAAAACAAGAGCAAAAATATGCCAGAAGAGGAAGCAATTTCCGTGAGCCCCCAAAATATCAAGAAAATTCCCAAAAACAATTGGAGGAAAAAAGACATGAGCCCCCACGAACATGGGGCCACCACGTGGGAGCCCTTAGGCGACCTGAAATTTTTGGCGCAATTACGTTGTATTTTCCAATATCATATCAGAGGCGGAACAGAGCAAAGAACTCTCGAGTTCCGACAAGTTTCCTCGGCGAGGGGGGACATCAATGCCATCATCGTCACCAACAGTCATGTATCACCAGAATAATCATCCCCATCAGCGTCCACACCAGCACCGTCTCCAGCATTGTTTCCCCTTCATCCATCGTTCAATATATATACTTTCTCCATCCGTAAAAGGATGTCGTTAAAATGGACGTATGTAGACATATCTTAGCCATCTCATTCTAAAGATGACGGAGGAGTATAACATCTTTGCTGAGACTAGTTTTCGGTGTCATTGAAATAAATGACAAATCTCTACAAGTTGGCCTCGCTAGAAGTTGGAATATGAAAGAAACTTAAACTCGGTGTCATCCCGTGCGCCGATCCTTGGCTCGCGGCTTTTAGACAAGTAACGTGTCTACCGGGGGAACAGCCAGGAATTCACCATTTTTGTTTGTGGGCAGGAGCGAGCCTTAGCTTGAGGCCGTATATATCATCACGTCCGTGCAATGAACCATCGTACTACGTGTCTCCATCAGCTTCCACGGTCAAGGTCAAACTAATCATCAGCCAGCCGCAGGACGCCGATGATGAGGCCCACGTGGCCCAGCTAAACCCCACGCTTAATTCTTTCTTAACCCCAGCACCCACTGACTAACTGTCCTCGTTAAATCGCATATATATACAAGCCAGTCCAGCTCCAAGCTTAGCTCTGTCTCTTCCCTACCGCAATCAGTCCAAACCAGCTTCCTCGGCTTGACATCGCGAGCCAGCCATGTCATCGTCGTCCCGAGCGCGGCGGGGCGGCAGCGGCGGGAGGCAGTTCGCGGTGGGCGGCGGGCGGTGGCGTCACGTGGCCGTGGTGGACAACGGGTGCGGGTGCCGCCCGCGCCGGCCGAGGCTGCCGCTCATGAGCCTGCCTTCCTTCCTCAGGCCGTCCCCGAAGCCGCCGGTGCCGAGGAGCAGCAGCAGCTCCCGCTCCTCCTCCCTCTTCCCCTCCTCCGCCTCCACCGCCTCGTCCGCCTGCACCTACTCCTCCTACTCCTCTTCCAGCAACTACCCCGCTTCCTCCCAAGCCTACCAGGAGCCTGCGGTGCCCTACGGGGTCACGGCCAAGGCGTCGGCGCCGGCAGCGGTAGCGAGGAAGAAGGTGGCCGGCAAGGCGAGGTTGAGGCGCGAGAAGACGGAGGAGGACGTCGGCGTGGCGGTGGAGAAGGAGTCGTCGGACCCGCGGGCCGACTTCAGGGACAGCATGGTGCAGATGGTGGTGGAGATGGGGCTCTGCGATTGGGACGGCCTCCGCTGCATGCTCCGCCGCCTGCTCGCCCTCAACGCGCCGCGCCACCACGCCGCCATCCTCGCCGCCTTCGCCGAGGTCTGCGCCCAGCTCGCCTCGCAGCCTCCGGCACCGCAGCCGCCGGCGTATCACTACAACTACTACTACTGACGAGTGACGACTCGTCGGAGAGCTCGTCTGCTCTCGTGCTCTGTTATGTTCTCGAGATCCTGGCACCACCTGGTGTACGCGTCGCGCGCCGGGTGGTGATAGGATCTCTCCGGAGAAAATCTAAGCTAGAAGAAGATTAGCAGTGCAGGTTTTATGTGTGTTTAGCACTAGTTCAGCTCTGATTTTATGCTTTACTTGCTGTTTACATTCCTTAGTTTTCGCTCGTGTGGTGTTTCGGTGTGTTTGTTTGTTCTTAGTGTCTGTGTGTGCTTGTGTGTCCTTCGGTTTTGCATGAAGGTCACCCAGAGGATCGAACCTAGCTAATCTATGTAACTATCTGTGCCCTTTTAGTAACTAGTGCTGTGATATGCTTGTGCTACATGCACATGCCACTTTTCTAGTGAACGATGTTCTCTACTTTTACATGTCATGTCTGTGCTAGCATTGCATCTTCAGATGTTTAATCACCTTTTGTTTCCTAGTACTACTAGGCCAAGTGCGTAGTTAATTAGTTATGGACCCAAGTTTCAATTGCCAAATGCTACCAATAGTCGCCTAATCTGTTCCCTTTTGGTGAAAGTGTGAGAGAAAGATCATTTCTTTGCATGCCGATGGCACGCATTGTTCTTCGATTTCTAATAAATAAAGTGTGAGCTTTGGCCGGCGGGAAAGCGTCGCGATCAGCACGCCGCGGCAGATCTGCCGTCCGTGCAGCTCTTGACGGCGTGCCGACTGCCGACGTGCTTTTGGTCTGTCATCTGTGGTGTAGATTTCCACCGGAGTGTCGACGCCGTTGTTCACATTCATGCTCGCCGCCGGTGGCAGGCAGCGCTGCATAGGTTTCTGTTAAGAGTACACGCATGCATGCAAAGGTAAACAACAAAGGGGCTTATCTTCTTTAATTACTACTAGTGGTTGGGCTGCCTTTGGACTCTCTCTTTAATTACTAGTGGTTGGGCACTTGGGCTGCCTTTTGAGAGTTGTTTGTCTTCTCATGATGTTTTAAGTCAGCTTTGTGGCCGTTGACTCTGCGAAGATCGATCGGTGTGCCATGTGAGCTTAGGTACAGGACGCCATTCGTGGTTAATTAGAGCATCTCTACGGGACCTTCAAACGACCCCGAACGTCTTTGGGGCCCGGACATCAAAAACCGCCATCAGCGGCACCCCCAAAGCCTCGCCGCGGGCATGGCCCTGACAGCAATGGCCCGCCCGTCATACACACAACGCGCCGCGCCCAATTCCCCTTCCTCTACATTGTCGTCCCCGGCGTCAAAATTCGCAATCTTCCCTCCATTTCCCAAACCCTCGCGCCGCCGCCGCGACCTCCTCGCCTTCCGCCACCATGCCGCCCAAGACCGTCGGCCTCTCGAAACCCAAGGGACGCAAGCCGCCGTCATCGGCGCAGCCGAAGAAGAAGCAGATGAAGCGGGAGCCACAGGATCTTCCGTTGCCAGCGGCCAATCCTGCGCTGAGCCAGGCCCAGCTCCGCGCTGCGGCTTCCCAGCTTCGGCAACAACGACGAGTCAAGGCGAAGGACAAGTCGGTGGCTGATCTGTCGTCGCCGAACGACAATGCCGCCGAGATGTTGATCGCCATGAGCCAAAGCAGCTCTAGCCCAGCATCCGTCGGCGGGTTTGTCGGGTCGCCGTCTGTCCCGGCCTTCTTCGACGGCACCTCCGGCTACCCGTCGCAGGTGTCGCCGCTTTCCCCCGAAGAGCCGATCCTCGATCTAAACGCCGCGCCGCTGTTCAGCGAATCGCCGGCGTTGCGGCGGACACCTGCCACGAGCCAAGACGCGACTGCTTCCCGCGGCCTTCTCTTCGGCGACCAACTCGTCCATGTGAGTGCTATTTATAATCTTGATCTCCCCTCATTTATTGTGTTCCCTGGCCGATTGTTTGTTGGGTGCAGTTATTGCGAGCGGCCGGATGCAAATTGTAGTATTGTGCATTAATTGCCGAGGATGCAAATTGTGGTTTTTGCTGGGTAGGACGCTGGCGCCTCGATCATGACTGCGATCATTGACGACGGTAGTGCCTACGCCGCTAGTGCCTACGCCAAGACAGATCAGTTCGGCCAGGGAGACGAAGGGGATGCCGGCCAGGGCCAGGAAGGGGAGGTCGAAGAAGAAGAGGATAGCGATGAAGAGGATGGCGTCCGGAGGCCGAGAAACAGAGGCCCGACTTGGTCCGAGGAGGAGGACGTCTTGTTGGCTGAGTCGTGGATGAACGTGAGCATGTGCGGCTTAAAGGGCGCCAACCAAAGGAAGAAGGCCTATTGGTTACGCGTGCACAAGGACTACACCGAAAAAAGGTCGTATCCTCCTCATGAAGATTTGCCTAACCGCAATGCCAAATCGGTTGAGAGTCGTTGGGGCGTCATCTCGGCTCTCACTACCAAGTTTCATGTTTGCAATGAGCAAATCTTGCTTAGAGACGAGAGTGGCAAGAACGATGCCGACAAGGTTAGCCGATCATCTTAACTTGTTTCCCATCATATTTATATGCATACTTGACTTGGCCTTTGTTTGTGTAGCTGAAAGACTCCAAGTACATGTACCTTGACTTGGAGATGGATGGCAAGAAGCCATACAAATTCACGCATGTTTGGGAGGTGGTTAAAGGTTGCCCGAAGTGGAAGAGCCATATAAAAGACCAAGGCACCGCCGAGGGAGATGAAAGAAAGCTGTCAGCTGCTAGCGCCGAGCGTCCCGAGATGGGAGTGAAGGCGTGCAAGGCGGCCGCCAGGGCTGGCAAGAAGGCAGGGGCCTCGGGCGCCGCAAGCAGCATCCAAGAGTCGGTGAAGCTATACGTTGCCGAGGTGGCCGCGGCGACTGTCGATAAGAAGAAGCTACAAGCAAAGTCCGACGAGAAGTGGAAGCTCTACTTCAAGATGCAGCGGACCAAGCTCAAGAACCAAGAGAAGGAGGAGGAGCGTCTGTTCATGGCCACGAACACGACCGGCATGAGCCCCAACCAGAAGGCCTACTTCGTGGCCGAACGGAGGCGCATTCAGGCTGAGAAGGCGACAGCCGAAGCGGCGGGGCTCGAGGAATCCGGAGAGGAAGGCGAGGACGGCGACGACGACGAAGAAGTAGGAGGCCGCCGCGTGATCAGCATGAACCACTGCGCCAGGGAGGCGCCCTTTTGATGGCCGGCCTTGGAGACTTGTTCTCCGGCGCGATCGATCCTTTTTTGATGGCCAGCGTTGGAGATTGTTCTCCGGCGGGGTCGAAACTATGCCAAGTCTCTGACTTGTTATCCGGCGCGGCAAAACTATTTGATTGCCGGCATCATTTGATACATTTTTATTAATGCATGCACCGCCGTCTTGTTCCGTCGCGTACTCTTCGTGTTGTTCATCGGCGGCGACCACGGCATGCCCGCAAGGTGTTCGACAGTTCGCTCAAATATTGGGCGCATTTGGGGTGAGCCTTTGGGGAGTGCCGCTGTGGGCGGCCTCCAAATGTTGGCCGGACACATGTCCGGCACCCCCCAAAGGAGGCCCAATTGGAGGGTGCCGGACACCGATTTAGAGGCCCCCGGTGGAGATGCCCTCTTAATTCTCCTGATATTGTAATGATTCCTGTAAACATTATAGCGTGATCAATAAAGTGTGTTAGCCCTAAAAAAAGTGATTAGATGTTAAGAAATACATTTTTTTTAGAGATGGGGTGCCCCGGCCCATCTAGACGATGCACACATCCATTTATTGAATGCAAACATGTTCAAAGCATCTTATTACAAACTATGGAGCTCCTCATGGGTCACTCAAAGTAGCAACGAAAATGAGCCAACGAAAGATAATCATCAATGAGAAGCGACTAGGCATCCTGGAGGCTGGATACGCCTCTTGTGCCGCCATCCAGTCGTGCAGTATATGGCCCTCACAATGGACGGAAGAAATACATACTTCGGAAAAGAATTTGAACTTTTTTTTCGCGGAAGCTCTTGGTTTTAGTTAAGTGGGCATTTTGATCAAACTACTCCAGTATGAGACAAAGCCATGCTACATCATCTACCTGTACCCAACCTCGCAAGTTGCAAGTGCTACCACGGTCGAGGATCGGACTGTTCCAAGCCGAAGCCGACTGGCCGGTTCCAAGGTTGCGAAGCATAGACGAAATAATTGAGCAACAAAATATACTACCGGGGCACTTGCGTGGGAGCCCTCCGTAGCGACAACACGAGCGGAGGTATCATGTGCACCAAGAGAAAAAAAAGTCAGAATTAGATTATTAATTAGAAAATTGTCTTTTTCTGTATTAATGTTGTGTTTCATATTTAGACTTAAAATTTTGTCGATATATATTTATGGTGTGGCAGTGTCCTAACTTCAACTTGAATTTGGTCCATTGTCACTATTGTTACAAATTTATCAATTTATTTATTTATTGATGTTGTGTTTCACATTTTAGACTTTAATTAGCATGGAGGGGGGCATATGCCCCCCTATGCTTCTATAATAAATTTAGAAAATGTATTTCTGATTCAAGTAAATGTTGTTGGTGAAGCCATGAAAAATTAAAGTCGGTGCTTGTGTACAAGTACAGGTTAAACGGCAGTTTTAACCAGCACCTATCCATTTTGGTGGACCATGACCTAAAGGCCTCGAACGTCATGCTCGATGACACCTTCATGGTCCACCCAGGCGACTTTGGCATTGCCCGCGCCATTAAAATGGAAAAGACCTCACTTCCTACAGGAGACTAGACATAGTGGGAGTAACATAAATAGTATCTGACGTGTCACTGCAGTTAATGAGGAGAGAGATGGTAGTGATATTATAGGTAGATATCGTAACATAACGGATTCCAATGCAAGATGAGTGTGCATGCTAATAAATACACTAGTACTACCCACTATGTAACTAGTAACATAAACTAGTATCATATGCATGATACTAGTGTATGATACTCCCCCACTATGGCTAGTCTGAAGGAGGTCAGCCATGTCGTCTACGACATCATAGGTTACAACGTGCCCGGGTGCATGCTTCCACTATTGGGTCACGCCAGGTTCAGTGGCGGACCTTGACCAACATTATAGGAGGGGCCAAAACATATTAGATGGCAGTTGAGGGGGCCAATTCGAATTATTTTGTGTTTTCTATGGTCAAAAATTGTAAATACTAGGTAGTATTGTGCAAATTTTAATTAAGTTGGGGGGCCATGGCCCCTTTTAGCCTCCACTAAGGTCCGCCACTGGCCAGGTTCCAAAATTTGCACACAAAAACATTTTACCTAGCACGGCCAAGCCAAGATTCATTTAAGGGAAGCAACTTGGAGGCTTACCAGTCGACATGTGTTTGCGGAACTTGATGGAATGCGGGTAGTGCAGTCCTTTTACCTCGCCACAGACATCTCTGTCGCTCGTGAGGAATAAAAAAAAAACCATTGAGACCAGCTTGAAAATAGATAAGAAAAGAAACCATAAAGACCACAAAAAAGAAAAAGAAAAAAAGAGAGAAGGGGGCAACGTGATATAGAGAGTGGAGATTACGGCAAACTACTATATTTTATACACATTTGTGCTTCATATTAGCACCTTGTGTTCGATATAGAGAGTTAACATATGTTTTATATACACTATAGTGGAGATGACGAGTCACATGCCGGGTGAAGATGTCACCGCCACCTCGGCAAAGCCAGCAACCAAGGCCAACGTGGCGCCTCATGGCGACAAGTACCGCGAGAAGGAAGCACCACCATCAAGGGCGACAATCAGCACGAAAAAAACGTGCCACCGCCTCCGCCTCATGAAGGCAGCAATAAGGACAAGCATGCTAAGCCGCATTTTTTCATAATTCATTTTTAGTTTTAGCAATATAAACATACACAGTATATATGTGCTACTCGCGAACACAGAAAGCAATCCTACCCTACCATTCTACTTTTGATATTAAAGCATACTTCCCCAGTTCTGTAAAAGAAAGCATACAAATTTGAAACTTGGACAACAATTAAACGATCCGAAGTTTGAACCAACTTTTAGAAAAATCATCAACCTCTACAATATCAAATAAATGTTATTAAATACATCATTCAATATATTCTGTAGTCTATTTATACATATTCTAATTGTTCGTATTTTTTTCTATAAATTTGGTCAAACTTCACATAGTTTGACATTTGAAAAATTCATATGCCTTCTTTTACGGAACGGAGGTAGTACCATCAACTTTCTACTGGTTTTCTCTCTGGATTTGTCCGAGAGGTGAACCGTGAAGCAGAATTGTACAAGAACAAACGCTTTCTTTTGAAATTTTCCACACATATAGTAGGTCAACAGGCCGCCTCATTAAAACCCTGCCAGTCCCTTTCGGTACCCTGATGAGGGAAAGAGTGCGTCACCAACCGGTCGCCTTAATCATTATCAATCGTTACATCATTCAGATATTTTGGCAAGTCAACACCATAAAAGGTGAACCGTGAAGCAGAATTGTACAAGAACAAACGTTTAATTCTTGGTTTACGGCTGGATTACGGCCTGATGCAACTTCTCTGTAGTGAGACGTACTGGGTAAATGGGCCGTAAGGCTCCGGTCCGACGGATGGCTAGTACAATCCAAATGGGTTGCGGACTCAGAGGAGAGCACTGGGCTCACCTAAAATGCAGCTTGTTTTTCTCCCAGTCCCAGGGGGAAAAAATCTCAGTTCTGGACAAGTACTATATAAATCTGAAATAAAATCTTGGCACGTATAAAATGGTTGAGCATCGGTTGCCTAGATAGAGTTACAGTGTATCCCAGTACGTATTTACCATCTTACCTGTCCTTTGTTTCGGCACCTTCAACTGAGAGCAAAGTCTGCGCTGGATTAAGATTACAATGTCCTTCCCTCTAAATAAATTACAATAGTCGTCGCATAAATCGAGAAGGTCCACGAGCGAGCGATACTTCCGGACTGCCGACTAGGCTGGTATCTGAAGCTTGGACGTGCTGTTTATCCATCCACTGAACTACGAGATATATCTCTTTCCGTTGAAAATTACAGTATGCAAGCCCATGAACGGCTACATAACCAGCCTCAATGCGCAATTTCTCACGTTTATAAAGATATCTTACACTATTTCCTTTGTCACAAATTATAAGACTTTCTTACCAAAACGTTTTATAATTAGGCATGGCGGCAGTACTTCCGAATACGACGTCTCGAAGAAAAGAACAACAATATCAAAATTCCAACAAGATGACCTTTTATGTTTATATCGCCAGTCTATAGCTACTAGGTGTAGTTCTTCCGGTAAGACAATTCACTTGAGCCCGTTGTTGAAACCCCAACATACAATAAACTTGGCTGGGTTCTAAGTAGCATGGAATGGGAACAAAAATTGTTCATGATAACAATGCTTGTTATTATTTAGGCAGACCACACTTTGTTACTAATTGATTCCGGTGAGAAAGAACACCTAGGTGATGAATAACAATTTCCATTAAAAGTTTCTTAATAACGACAGTGTGGGTTCTATGAATTAATTGCAGTTGAATGGAATTCGATAACTACTTGGGATACCCTTGTTGAGTTGTGACATATATGACCCCATTTAAAGAAAAATTTGACCGAAACACTCCTTTTAGGGAATTTAAAGTGGTATACGCCCATTTAATATTCTACATGTTATATCTGATGCGAAAAAATTGGAAAAATCCAAAGTATGTTCCATTCCTTGTTGTTGTCTTGATAACTTTTAAGTCTCCATCATCATCTCACACCTTGTCTAACAAACATTCATGAGGAAATGATGGTCTGAAATTTCTAAAAAGGATAATCTAGAAGATTGTTTACTAGTCAGGTTAATTGGTGTCACAAATGCATAAGAGCGTAAGAACAATATCTCAGAATAATATATCGATGTCCATATGGTGATCTGCAAAGTTTCTTCCCAAAACCATGCTCGTTGTCAGGACAAAAAGAAGACAAACCGAGTAACTAGAATAGCAACTTTCGTGCATTGGATTTGTTCTTTTTTCCATGGGCAATTAGAAAGAGTATTCTTGCACCGAAATTGAAGTCTAAATATAAGACATTTTAGAATTTGTTGAGAAATGAACTGCTTTTTTTGCCTCATCACCTAGGAGTTACCGATAGAAAAATTCATTTATTAAGATGACGGAGAGGTGCAGTTCTGCAGTGTAGGGCTGCTGGGTCATGTGTACACGCACGCACGCATTGATGCAGCAGCAGGGAGAGGACTGTTCCCTGCTCGCATTCAATCTGAGTATCGTCTCTCTCGCACACGACGACGACGACGACTCGTCATGGTGGTCGCTGGCTGGCGTCGGTTTCTCGCCGGAATCATGGCTTTCTGCGAACTGTGCAACACTGTGCACCGTGCACGCAAGCCATTATGCATTGTTATTAGTTCGTGTCATCGAGATCGACGTAAACCAGATCACGTCGGTGACCGATTTTTGCATATTCATGGCCCCAAATCTATGGTTTTCTTTTCTGCAAGTCAGCGAGCCATGGGATCTTTTAATTAAGAAGAACATGCACAGATCAACAGAAAAGTAAATTCCCAATTAGACTAGGTCCTATCACCAACCTCGATCATTATCCAAACTAAATCAGTACTCTCTCCTGATGTCCTGCATACGAACTTAATTACATCGATCAGGGCATCCACGGTTAATTTGCTAGGTTGCTTGATTTATCCGAATTCTGATCTAAAAAAACAAATAATCACATGCATGCAGATTAGTTGCTGATTATGGGCGGCCCGCCGCGTCGAGACCAGACGGGATGCACGAGGAAGAAGACGACGAGCAAGACGCAGAAGCTTCCTTCCCGCCATCGCGAGCTACTGTGGCAATCACATCATCACCGGCACTAGCGGTCGTGCTTGTACTCGTGCTCGTACTGCTACCAATGCTCACAGTGCTACTGGTACTAGCACTACAAATGCTCGACGTGGTAACCGTCGTGGTCGTCGTTGAGGTGGCCGACGGCGTGGCGGCGGTGAGGCCGAGGAGCAGGTCGACGAAGGCGCTGACGATGAGCGGGTGGTGGCGCTTGGCGTTGACGCGGAGGTACCACACCAGGAGCTCCTCCAGCGCGTCCCAGCCGCGCAGGCCGTGCGCGGCCACCATCTCCTCCATGGACGCCAGGAAGTCCAGGTACGGGTCCGCCGACTCGACCGCCACCGCCACGCTCTCCTCCGCCACCAGCGACCTGCCACCGTCTCCTTGCTGCTTCTCCTTCTCGGACATCGTCGACGCCGCTGCCGACTCCGGTGGCGTACAACCGGCCGGCGAGTAGTCCGAGGCCGCAGGCGCGGGCAGGATGGAGTTGGTCGCCGGCCGGTCCCGGTCGAAGAAGAAGCGGTCGGTGGACGACGTGGTCCGACTGATGCCGCGGATTACGGCCTCCGACCACGCCTCCTCGGAGCACGCAGTGGCCGTCGAGAAGCCGTCGTCCTCCACCACCACCCACTCCTCCACATTGGCCTCGTCCGCGTCGAGGCCGGAGCACGACTCGCCGCCGTCGGGGTCGAAGTAGACGGAGTTGACCGTCTTGTACATCTCGCCGCCAGTGGCACCAACCAGCTTGCGGTGTCTCGCGGCGACAGGGCTGCCACTAGCAGCCGGGCGCGGGGCTCCCTGCCGGTGCGGAAGGAGTCGGTCTGAGGGTCCCCGCAGGAAGGCCACGCCCAGGGCGGGGAGTCACCGGCCGACCTGGACCTGGAGAAGACGGCGGTGAGGGCGCCTTTCTTGCCCATCGGATCAAATAGAGACGGAGCGAACAATGCAGTGAATCAGCTCGATCGATTTGAGGTCGCCCTGAATGTGTAGAGCGAGGGTAGAGGGAGGAAGTGGTTGCGGAGACAGAGAGATCTGGTGAGCGAGAGAGCTGCGCAATTAAGGAAGAGTGGGGAAGAAGAACACATGGGCAGGCAGTATTTATGTATACTCAGCTATACCCTGCAGGTGCAAGGTAGAGAAGTAGAGAGAGCTGCTGACCGCAGTGTGTGAAATGCAAATGCACGATCCCTTTCACCGAATCCTTCACCAACACACACATATTTTAGGGAGGATTTGATGTATCCGACGCAGATATCACACGTTGGCACGTTCCAACTCACATGAGATGCCTTCTATAGCGACAAAAACCACCTCCAAAACCTTTAGATGTGGAGTCGAGAAATCATATGTTTTTTTAGTGTAGTTCAGCTAAAGTTGTTTGGGGTTGCATCGGGAGTGTTTTGAAAACCAATTGTGTGCCATCTTCTATGTGGCAGAGTATTACCTGGTTCCATTCCTTCTAGCCAGGGGAAAAAAATATTATACTTTGTTGTTGGCTGCTGTGTGTTGGTCCATTTGGTCAACCAGGAACAGAATTACCTTTGAAAATTATAAAATGAGTTCTCCTGTAACAATGGTGTTCATGGTTTGTTCTTTCTTGAAACACTGGGCAGGGCTCTACAAGATGGAGGACAAGGAAGCTATTCGTGCGGGGGCGGAGCAAATGATCAAGAAAGCTAAGGAGATAGCGGCTAGCAATGCTCCTGGTCCTTCAACGTTGCTGAGGAAGACGTCCGGGTGAAGATCTATATGCAAGCTGATCGTTTATCTGGTGTCTTGGATTGGTATTTAGTTAGTTGTTGAGAGGATCGTTTTCTAGCTTTGGTTATGGCTGTGTTGTTTAGTCTGAATTGTCTGGATGTTTCAGTTGCGTTTTGAACTATGGTGGCAGCAGGTTTTTGCCCCGCAGGTTGTTCGAGGTCGAACATTCTCAGTGGGTTTCCTGCTGCTGCCCCAGCTCGCTGGCCCCTTTCTTTTTCTCTCTTTCCGTCCGTTGGCGTTGTCTTAAAACAATGTATTTCCGTTATGTTAATAATGGAAAGGGGGTAGCCCGGTTGAAAAAAAAAACCTTTAGATGTGCTTATAATGGAATAAATATGACAGTTTGGATAATTCCAAATTAAATATTCCCATACACAAAAGGAGTGCACCACAATGCTTTAGACACCGTGTTGTGCTTCGTAAAATGTGGGTCATCAGATTGCACAAACCATCGCGTATAGCCGTAAGCCCGTAACTAGAAATATTACAGTAAATGCGCATAAAGCTTGGGTATTCACGTGAATACACCTGAATAACCCTGGCGCCGCCACTGTCCCCTACGAAATGCAAAACCAGAGCGTAAACTAAGGATTTCTTTCACAACAATTCCATTAAGGGTGCCCATTTTATAATAAAGGGGGTCACATGGGACGGTCACAACAAATTTGTAATATTATGAAATTTAACAAAAGGTGAATTCCATATAGATGTACCTGGAAAATTATCACAGAAAATAAAAACGGTCACGACAATAAGACATCTTCCTTTGAGATGCCTTGATCAATGATGACACAATGAGGCCTCCCAAAACTACTAATGGTCTCGACCTCCCGTGGCGGGGCTCCCGGTCAACGTTCGTGTTAGGCTGTTTGTTGAGTCTTAGTATTGTGATCCATCGATAGCACCCCTCGTCTACTTGTGCCTCTCATGGTGATGGATCATGTCTACTAGGTAGGTCGCGCCTTCTCCTGTAGTGATGTTGGCCGTGATTGCACAAATGATTGCTTGTAATTCCTCTTTCTATCTTTGTTTGTAACACTTTATCCTGACCAATGAAGCCTGATCTTGTAAGCTCTTCCACCCATTTTATTAGAAATAAAACCTCTTCCTTGCTCTTGCACTGAGGTAAGCATTCAAATAGCAAAAGCAAGGGACACCATATGGTATTTACTCTATGAATCCACGTACAAAGAAAGGAACACATTTTGAAATAATACTATTCAGGTGGGGATTCTCTACCCCCGGTGATTGTTTCAAAAACAAAAAAATAGTGAATTCTGCTTCCCGGTCGGAAGGTGTAAAGTTCGGCGATGCTTTATCTCGAGAGTGGGCTGGAAGCCCAAACTGGATGGGCAAGCCTGCTTAGTCCACTAGATTCGGCCTTCTATCCCAAGGACAAATAGTCTCTATAGAAAGTTTGGCTGGCCTGTTAACTTTGTTGGGTCGGCCTGTTTGGTGGGACGCCTGTAATCCTTTTTGTTTATTTCAAAATTTTGGATGTACAGTAGGCTAAAACAGAGTAGTTTATTTGAGTTTATAGGGGAATATTTTGCTGTGCATATGTGAGTTTAGAGGGAATTTAGTTATTTGATTTGAAAATAAATATAATACACTATTTCATCAGCATCAAGTCTCATACAAGTGTAATTTTAATGGCAATATATTTTATACCCGACAAACAATAAACGTTGTAGAAAGAAATATCAAACACATGTGACACAAGATTAAATGAGGAAAAATCTGCATGGAGACGGGAAAAATCACGGTGCCAACCAGACAAATATCACTTATTCGAGAGAAGTTACAAACAACGGACTAGATTTATAACTTTCGACTTATTCAAACCAGCTACTTACAACTTTCATCCCAAAGCTGTGGCGGCGAGCCACTCTCCACTCAAAAAGAAGTAAGCCTTATTCTGAATATACTTATATATATATAATTTTCTATCGCCATAGACCAACAATATCAAGTCCAAAAACATCACATGACGGTATAAAGTCCAAAATCATGAAATGTGCACATATAGTGATCGTGGAAGAGTGTTCTTGGCTCCATTTTATTGTTTGGTCTAACTTCGTTTGTATAATATGACCGTAAGATGAACTAGCAAATAATATTATTCAAATTCACCTTTTATGTCACAGATCGTAATTAAGCTCGCACAAGTTATTAATGCATTAGCAAGGTTTACACCTAATTGAACCGTTCACTACATGTAAAATTTCCTTTTGAATTTCATTCTTTTTTGTATTCTTGGTGCTAATAATGGTACTTTATGTAAACCATTTGTACATACCATTCTACTATGTTTCGATTAATTTAACGCATGATTATAGTTAGGTATGAACAATATGCCAACAAAGAGAATAAATGACACAGACACAAAATTTATTTTGTCTTTTATTCCCAAGTTTGAACTAGTACTGGATAGGGTCACACATATTGGTGCATGACACTTTATTTTTCATCACCGCATCAATTTGGGGTGGTCCATTTGCCTAGCACTAGGTCTCATGTAGTTTTCTCAGAAGCCGCCGAACGGGGTAGTGCTGGTGAGGTAGTACGGAGGTACTGACACATTGCACATCGTTGGCAGGGTGATCAGTGCAAACATCCTCATTGCCTCAAACTGAGCAATCTGCTGAGGTTGGATGAATCCCTTGACCACTTGTTGCTGAGCCTCGAAGACACCCTGTTGTTGAGGTAGCAAGAAACCCTGAGGTTGCAAGAAACCTTGTTGTTGTTGTGGTTGGAAGAATGGTTTTTGTTGTTGTTGTCCAAATTGTTGTTGTTGTTGTTGCAAGATGATGGCGTGCACGACGCTATGGATAGCTGGGGAGCGGAGCTGTTCAGGGATCTGCACCAGCTGTCGGCAACATTGTTGTCGTATCACTTGGCAACTACTTTGTTGCAAGATCCGTGACCGGAGGAATGGCACCATCGCCAGCGGGCTACACTGTTGCACAAGGAACTGCCGACACGGGTTTAATTGTTGTTGCAGAAATGGATATAGAAAAGATTGTTGTTGTAAAATTGGTTGTTGTTGCTCGAGAATTTGTTGTTGTTCCTGTGAAAATGGTTCTTGCGACTGAAATTGCAAGGTAGGGTCAAACTGCACATTAGCGGTGGCCACGGTCACCGCCATGGCAAGGAGGGCAAGGATGAGAAAGGTCTTCATAGTGGATTTGTGTTGACTACTACTTGCTTGGCTTTGATATTTGTACTCTAGATATGTAAAGGATGGATGGTGAAGGAGGATCTTCATGGTGCAACCCTATTTATAGGTACCATGACATGTTTTCTCTTAACTTTTACATTTTTTACTTACAAGTGCTTGGATGCTTATCTAACTAATCATTTGGTATGTTGTGTTTGGTGGCACTACTTACAAATGTAACTTTTGGATTCAACATTAAAGGTTCTTTTCGCTTGCACATATAATCTAACTCTAAATAAATCTTGAAAAGTGGTATGACTCATCCTAGTCACTTTACATGTCAAATATTGATCCATATTGCATCATTTTCCAAAACAAAGTTTGTAGTGTTATGAAGCTGTTAGGCATAACCTAGATTGCTACCGAAGGAGAAGTTAGTAACTTTGTGTGTGTTTGAGATATAATAAACAGTGACGTAAAAGAGTGCTCTTGGCTCCATTCTATTGTTTGAACTGCTTTTGTTTGTATAATACGATGGTAAGATGAACTAGCGGGCAATATTCTTCAAATTTCCCTTTTATGCCAAAGATCGTAATGTCGCACAAGTTATTAATGCATCTGATGCGTAAAGGTTACACGAAACTTATTAGTCCACTACACGTGAAAATTTCTTTTAGATTTCATTCTTTCATTGAATTAATAAAGTTTGTACCTATTTTATGAAATATCTCTAGATAATCTACCATTTTTGGCAGGTTTTGTACAAAATTGTTCATGATCAAAATATTTTGATGTTGGGAGTGGGAGTGTTGAAAGTGATAGCATTTATACAACATATAATGGAATATATTTAAATCGCACTTCCAAAGCATCTATTTATCACACCATTCATTATGTACAAAGAATGTTTTGTTTTTGTCCCGTTTATCTCACTACCTTGTTAACACCCTACAAAACTTTGGTATTCTAAAAGTAAGCAAGAATATGTGACAAAACTATATGGTTAATTGTATTTTCTCGTAGTCGATATTCACCAATGAATAGAAGTTTGACTTCCTAAATGTAGTGACTAGTGAACTTGGTTTAAAATCTGAAATGCAAAATTCTCCATGATCGATTCGTAGCCTATATAGAATAAACAAAGAAGAGGGAAATATAAAAATATTGTATTTTCACGGCTCAAGAAATTAGAATGCGCTGGAGAAAATTATAGTTCCTCTTATTACTTCAGTACATACAACGATACAACTTTTGGTTTCTAGATTTTCCCAAGTAAAAAAATTATAAATTATAGAAGTTTCTTGTTGTCTTCCAAGAGGCAACTATACATTTTAAACGATGGCAATACATTAAGTAAGCAGAAGAGAATAGCCCACAAAATTAATAAAAACCGAGCGATAACTATCACAAACCGCTTAGCGGCACACACTAGATACCGACACACACCTTTGCAAGGAGGACATCGCCGAGAGAGAACACATGTGTAATCACCATGTTTTCTCGTCTATGAAGAAACATCGCTAACCATAGGAGACTCTGACTTCACCAATAGTCGATCGTCCAACCAACCCACACTGTAGATGCCATGAAGATCAGTGCGAGAACTCAATCACCTGCGACAAGACATCATATGTAACTCCGAATCTAAAATAATATACAAAGGAGAAACATGAAAAGCTAGTGCCATGAAAGATCGCCAAACGGACAACCTGTCCGACACGGAGTCCCTGCCACCGCAACTTCGACTTCATGGCAACAAATAAGCCGAGGCAATCCCCGGACACTCCAGAGAAGAGCTGACTACCTCAACTAATGTCACGTCTCCGACGTTGCTCATCCTCGTTATCGTTGACATAGAAACCTCATTGCGAACACCTTGCCCTTCCGCACGATATTTCAACACTGCCGACAAACAGACCACCCTCATAGCACATGATCCCCACTCCTATAATGCTAAGCCATGACCTTGCCTCCTAGCTCCATCACCTCACCGCTTCTAGAGCCCACTCCATCATCTGAATCATTTTAAAAATAAACATTAAATATTACAACAACAACAACAACAACAACAACAACAACAACAACAACAACAACAGTCTTTCATTACCAAGCAAGTTGGGGTATGACAGAGTTGAAACCCAGATCTCGAAACAAAACTCATGGTTCTGGCACAGGGATAGCTCCACGCACCCATATTCATGGCTAGTTCTCTGGTGATATTTCAATCTTTCTAAAGATCCACCTATAATAAAATTTTGTTCACGATAAAAAAGTATTCATATCTCCGAAAAAAATGAAATATGAAAAAAAAGTAAGGAAAATATCAGTGTAACGCCCCGAAATAATAAAAATAAAGATAGCAAAAAAATATAGAAAACAAATGAAGTAGGAGAACAAAAAAAGGAAAAAAATGCTACATGGGCCGGCAAATGTTGGAGGCTGGCGTCGGCGAGTCGGAGCACAAGTTCGCTTTAACAAACACATAGTGCCCGCGTTTCATAAGGCCGCTTATGAGCTGCAGTAGCCATATGGGCCTTGCTGGAATCGAGGCCTTATGATGATCTGCAGAAGCATTTCGGTACCATTTGTTGGGCCAGGTTTTGGCAATGGTGCCTCGATCCCCAACGATCCATTTACGTATCTCTACTATATAATATCATTAACCGTGCCTGCCTTGAAGTAGTACTGTAGTACATAGACCTAGTCAGAACAAGGAGTTTAGGCGACTCGACGGCGATCTCTCTCCGGCGAGGCTTTCAGTCCCGTTCCTCGTTCTGATCTCCTCGCCACCTCTCTCGGGCTGATCAAGGGGCTATCTAGCATAGCTGCACGGCCTTGGAGGGTGCTGCTAGGGTGATCTAGACGGGGATAGATCGGTTCTGGCTAAGGCGATGGCGGCTGAATCCTCTCGGGCTAAAGGAGGAGGGGAGGTTGAAGATCTGCTCAGGAAGCTGAAGCTGAGTGAGAAGGAGCAGGAAGGAGTTTTTCTGGCCAAGGATGTGCGGGGTACACTGCCGGAGGTCAAGTGGATGGCGGTGGCAAAGGTTCTAACGAACAAGGGCTTTAGCGAGGAATCGCTGAAGAGAACTATGTTCGCGGCATCTAACACGGCTCGGGAGGTCTCTTTCACTCCGATCGAGACGAATTTGTTCGTGATTCAGGCCTTCTGTCTGGGCGACTGGAAGCGCATAATGGAGGATGGACCTTGGCTGTTTCGCGAGTGTGCTCTCATGGTGGAAAAATATGATGGAGCGACGGCCAATCCACCCCATCCCAGCCGAGTTAAAGTGTGGATCCAGATCCACAAAATACCTCCTCTGTTCCGCACTGAATCTATTCTGAAGCAGCTAGCGGGGAGGGTGGGGGATGTGGAGAAGGTGGAGTTGAAAGTTGTGTCCCTAGGAGCTGGGGAGTTTCACCGGGCAAGGGTCGAGCTAGATGCTGCAAGACCATTGATGCGCTTCGTGACTCTCGCACCTGAAGGGTGTGCGAGTATGACACTGCAGATCAAGTTTGAGAAGATGCCCAAATTTTGCAAGCACTGTGGTCTAATGGGGCATGTGGATCTTGAGTGTGGCACTGGAGAACATGCGGAAGAGGACCTGCAGTTTGGCGATTGGATGCTGGCCCCAATGGTGGCGTGGCACCCAGATACTCCACGGGTGCGTGGAGGTTATGTACCTGAAAAGGAGGGCACTAGAGGTGGCCGTGGGTATGCTGATCGAGGTGGACGTATGGCTGGCCGTGGCCGTACTGGAGCTGGGCGTGGTAGGCATGGTGGAGCTAGGGGAAGAGCAACTACGCCGGTGTGGCGGGAGAAAGAAGAATCTGACAGCTCTCGCAAACGTACTTCAGGTGATGCTGGCCTTGAACAGGTGCATGTGAAGGAACTTGCTGATACGGCCTCCAGCCCAATAAAACCATTGGAGGATCATCATGATGATGGAAGTGCTGGGCGCCCTACTGCACAGAAGCAACTGCTCCTGGAAGATGCCCAGAACTCGGTGGCGATGGACCTTGTGCCTCCACCTCCGCCGGCGTATGTCCCTCCGAAGGACCTGAAGAGACTAAGGAGGTCTGCTGCGGCGAGTGAGAAGGCGAATGGCAACAAAGACAAATTGGCGGGCTCCTCCGGGGAGCACCGCCAGGAGCAATGAGTTGTGCCAGTCTGAACTGTCGCGGGCTGGGCAACTCCACGACAGTCAACGAGCTGCGTGTTTTCGCACGCCATGTTGCTCCCACCGTGTTGTGTGTACTCGAGACTCAAGTGCATAGAACTAGGGTGGAAGGACTTAGCTATACGCTAGGGTACGACAAAGCTTTTGCTGTTAGTAGTTCGGGACGGAAAGGTGGTCTAGGCATTTACTGGAACAATGAAACTAAGGTTGAGATTTTACCGTATTCACAGTATCACATTGATGTCATAATTACCGAGAACGGCTGCGAGCCGTGGCGGCTTACTTGTGTATACGGGGAGGCTCAGACGAGCCAGCGACACAAAACATGGGATATGATAAAGCACATTAAATCTTCATCGGCATTACCATGGGTGTGTATGGGAGATTTCAACGAGGTACTACATCGATCGGAACATGTGGGGGTGCAAGAACGCAGCCATGCACAGATTGAGGGGTTCCGTGAGATGGTTGATGTATGCGGCCTTCGTGACCTCGGCTATGAAGGACGCAGCTGGACTTTTGAGAAAAGAGTGGCGGGGGGATCTTACTGCCGTGTTCGGTTGGACAGGGCTCTCGCGACGTCGGATTGGTGCTCTCGGTTCCCTCTGGCAATGGTGAAGAACTTGACAGCAACAACATCAGATCATGGACCAATTTTGCTCACATGGGCTCAGCGGCCGGAGCAAAGGCGGGGAACTCGGCGGTTCAGGTATGAGTGCATGTGGGAGACACATGCTGATTTTGCACCGATGCTGGAGACTGCATGGCAAACTGAAGGTGAGGCTACATGCCTGTTAGAGCTACAGCAGAAACTCGGTGCTATGTCAGGCAAGTTCACAGAGTGGAATAAATCAACTTTTGGTAACGTGAGACTGGAGCTTAGCAAGCTGAAGGTGGAGCTTGAGCGCCTCCAATCAGACCCATTGCGCATGGGGCCATCACATGCAGAAGTGAAGGTGACTGATCGTGTTGTCGAGCTAAGTCACCGAGAAGAAATTATGTGGCAACAGAGATCCAGGATACAATGGTTGACAGCGGGGGACAAGAATACAAAGTTTTTTCACCTACGGGCTAGTCAAAGAAAGAAGAAGAATAAAATTACTAAATTCAAGAAACCGGATGGAACCACAACTGAAGATACTCAGGAGATGGGTGGTGTGACGACGAGTTTTTACAAAAACTTGTATCGATCGGAGGGTACACAGAACATGGATGGTGTCCTAGATACAGTGCCGACTAAAGTAACCCCCGAGATGAACGATGGTTTGTTAAAACCGTTTGTGGAGAAGGAGGTAAAAGAGGCCCTTTTCCAGATGTTTCCCACAAAGGCCCCAGGACCGGATGGATTTCCGGCACATTTTTTCCAGCGACATTGGGAGCTCTGTGGTAAGGAAGTGACCTCAGTGGTGTTGAGGGTGCTGAGAGGGGAGGATGACCCATCACTTATTAATAAAACTTTTATAGTACTTATACCGAAGGTGGCAAGTCCGGAAGAACTTGGGCAATTCAGACCGATCAGCTTGTGTAATGTAATTTATAAGATAGCCTCTAAGGTTATGGCAAACAGGTTGAAGGGAATTTTACCGGAGATTATTTCAGAGGAGCAATCTGCTTTTGTTCCTGGGAGGATGATCACGGATAATATTATCACAGCATACGAATGCCTGCACTTCATGAAGCGCAAGAGAGCTCGTGATTCCAGATGTTGTGCTCTAAAGCTAAACATGAGGAAGGCATATGACAGGGTTGAGTGGGATTACCTCCGGGCTATTATGCTGAGATTGGGATTCCATCATCGCTGGGTGGAGATGGTCATGCGCCTGGTAACGACTGTATCTTTTTCAGTTTTATTTAATGGTCATCAGCTTGATAGTTTTTTACCTTCTAGGGGCATCCGTCAGGGTGATCCTATTTCTCCTTATCTCTTTTTGTTGGCAGCAGAGGGCCTTTCGTGCCTGTTAAAATCAAGAAGTCAGTCATCGAACTTAAGTGGCATTAGAGTGGCGCCATCGGCACCGGTGGTTAGTCACTTACTATTTGCAGATGACAGCCTGCTGTTTTTCAAAGCGAACAGGGAGAATGCTGAGGAGGTGAGAGATGTACCGCAAGTTTATTGTAGTGCGTCGGGGCAGCAACTCAATTTGGACAAGTCCTCAATCCACTTTGCAAAAGGTGTACAGAACCGGATCAGGGAAGAGATCAAAGCAATAGTAAATGTTCATGATGTTTCCTTGAGTGAGAAGTATTTGGGAATGTCATCTGATGTGGGCACCTCGATTAGTGGGGCTTTCAAATACTTGAAGGACAGGGTATGGAAGAGGGTACAAGGCTGGTTGGAGATGTTGTTGTCGGCGGGGGGAAGGAGGTTTTAATTAAGTCAGTTGCCCAGGCGATTACGACGTTCTCTATGTCTTGTTTCAGGTTGCCCAGAGGTTTATGTGAACATATAAACAGCTTGCTGCGCAAATTCTGGTGGGGAAGCAAGGAAGGCAAGGGACGAACTTGTTGGGTCGCTTGGGATGAAATGACAAAGCCCAAACATTTGGGAGGGCTTGGTTTCCGTGATATCGAGTTATTCAATCTCGCCCTCCTTGCTAAACAGGCGTGGCGAATTTTGGAGGATCCGACATCGCTGAGTGCACGCATACTAGAGGCAGTATATTTCCCACAAAGCAGTTTTCTAGTTGCAGAATTAGGCACCTCTCCGTCTCGGATATGGCGTGCAATTTTTGATGGGAAAGAAGTTTTGAAACAGGGGCTCATTAAAAGAATTGGCACGGGAGAACGTACTCAGATTTGGAATACAAATTGGCTGCCTAGGGAGGGCATTCTCCGGCCTATCGCATGTATCAGCGATGACCCTCCACAGATGGTCAGTGAGCTGATCGATCCTCTCACATGGTCGTGGGATATGCAGAAACTCTGCACCTATTTCCTGCCAATGGACAGGGAAGTAATTTTGGAAATCCCGCTTAGCACGAGAAGACAAGACGATTTCTGGGCTTGGAATTATGAGAAGACCGGGGTGTTTTCGGTGCGGTCCGCATACCGCATGTTGGTTACTACCCGAGAGCAAAGGACGGCTTGGCTTGATGAGCGAGCTGGTTCGTCGGGAGACAAGGAGCGACAGAAAGAATGGACTGAACTTTGGAAAGTTCCAGTACCATCGAAAATCAAAGTTTTCTTATGGAGGCTCGCTCGACAATCCCTACCGACGATGGATGTTTTAAACCATAGGAATATGGCTCCTCAACGTGTCTGTTCATTGTGTGGGGAGATGGATTCCTGGAGACATTCTCTATTAGAATGTAATATGGCACGTTCAGTTTGGGCACTAGCACCAGACGAGGTAACAGATTTGATCGGGAGTGTCCAGGAGCCGAATGCCAAGGCCTGGCTGTCGATCATCATCAGAGGCCAAACACATTCAGATTTGACACGAACGCTAGTCACTTTGTGGGCAGTGTGGCATGCAAGACGGAAAGCACTTCATGAAAACATTTTCCAAAGCCCGCTGTCGACGAACTGCTTCGTGGAGAGGTTTATTGCAGACCTGCAGGTGGTCGCAAGAGAAGATACCAGAGGGCAGGGAGGACGTGGACAGTCTTCTACAGGACCCGCTTGGATTCCGCCACCAGCTGGTATGGTAAAGATAAACGTTGATGCTGCCACGTCCAAGAATACAAACAAGGCAGCAGTAGCGGCAGTAGTCCGCGACGCGGATGGGAAGTTTATTGGTGCGTCCTCGGTAGTTTTGCGAGGCGTCACTGATGTGGAGACGCTGGAATCCATGGCTTGTAGGGAAGGGCTAGCACTTGCTGCTGATCTTCTTTTGCAACGGATGAGAGTGGCCTTAGACTGCAGCAATGTGGTGAGGAGTATGACGGGTGAAGGCAAGAGCTCTTATGGTCACATAGTGCAGGAGATCAAGGCACGAGCTAGAGACTTCACCCGGGTGGATTTCGTCCACGAGAAAAGATCGGCGAACGTTGATGCACACAACACGGCGAGGAGTTCTATTTATCTAGATATAGGTAGACATGTTTGGTTTCTGAATCCACCGGATGGTGTTTGTAAGCAACGGGGGCAACAAGTTTCTGACGCGCTCTTTTCCTCACCAGGGTACCTACGGGAGCTGGGAGGTTTTTAATGAGGCGGCTTGTTTGCTTTAATAAAGTGTGAAAATTCTAAAAAAAAAAATCATTAACCGACCGTAGGTACGTCGTGGCCTTGTTGCAGTTTAGTCCCTCAGAAACGAAGAAACCAACCGGCAGTCCAACCTACCGGTTGGATTATTTTTCTTTCCAACGAACGAAGAAACAAAGGCGAGCTGCGCCTGCTTTGTCCGCCGAGACGCCGACCTTCTCCCTCCGCCCCCTTCGTCGTTTCCCTCCTTACTTTCGCTGGCGGCCAGGATGATGGGCGAGACGAGCGCGTGCGCCCGCATGGTGTCCCCGCCACCTCTCTCACTCCTTCCCCCAACTCCTCTGCCCGACTTTGTCGGGACAGCGGTGGAAGTAGTCGACGGGCCTCCTCACATCGCCGAGGCCGAGCGCTCCAGCTGCTCCCTTCAGCTGTCCCTCTTCGTGGCTCGCAGTCGCCCATCGGCCAGATCTAGCTGCCGGGTAGGCCTCCGGCCACCACCTCCTGTTACTTTTGGTCGTCTCCGTTCCACCTTATCCCTGCCCCTTTCATCTTCTTTTTAACTGATTTGGACAGCTTTGTGTTCTCTGAACATATTTGAGGGAATTTTGTGGTTCATAAATACGTCGGCGGCCGGCATGGCTGCCGTGGGGAGTAGTTGCCTCACTGTGTGCATTGCGAGTTCCTGCGAAGAGGCTCCGATGTCCGTACGGTTAGAGCAGCAGGCGATTGAGCGTTGGCCAGAGCAGGACGAGCAACGTCGGCTCAGATTGTCCTTCTGCCTTGTTCTTTTACTGATTTTCTTGGCTTGGCATGAGAGATTGACTAGAAGCTAACAAGCTCTGTGAATCTTCTTCTTAGTTTACATACAGTTGGAGACTGTTTTTCCTTTTCCCGCTCTTTTACAATGTATTTTTTTCATCTTATGATCGGCCTCAGATATATCTACAATATACAGTTGTGTTATACTGAAGAAATCTATTCACAACTCCATATTTACCAAATAGAATATACTACCAGAAGAAGCTCATGAGATTGCGATGCATGCTGGCAAATAATTATGGAGTCGCCTCATCGACATCAATAAACTGTTGTACAGATGTGAGCTATGCAAACCACATGTTACAGATACATCCACATTTTATAACGGAGGGAGTAGGTACTAGACTAATGATCCGGTTTGCATAATATATTTCCTTTCATTCTGCAACATTTTATAACAAATTGAAACCTGGTACTTGAATTATAACCTGGTTAGGTTCCAGAAATGCATCATTCTGAAATGTTGGTGTCTCAGATCATTTGACCGAATTTGGTAGTAAAATTGCCATATTCTTGACATGAAAACTATACATATCTCAGAAATTATGCATTAGTAATGCTCAAGTTGGCTGTAGCGGCAATGTGTGGAATAACCACTACACATGTATGTTGTTGCATGTAACCTCGGTGTCTTGATGATGGCATGAACATATTATGTTGATTCTTTTCTAGCGGTCTCTTAGGGTCTATTCGGTTGTGGAACCGAATGGAATGGAATGGAACATTCCACTGTCACGGAACCGTTTTATCCCTGTGTTCAGTTTGGACAAAAAATTGTCACGGAACCATTTCATCACTGTGTTCGGTTTTGGAATGGGATGAGAATGGAATGGAGTGGAGTGAGGATGGAATTATTCTAAACTCGATTAATTATTTCCTAAACTGGATTAATTATAGCTAAACTTAATTATTCCTATTCTTGATTAATTATTCCTAATCTTGATTAATTATAATTAATTAATTATTGCTAAACTTGAATAATTATAGCTAAACTTGGTTAAATTAGAGGGAGACACTGTGCCGTTCCACCTCGTCCGGCCGAATCGGCCGGACGGGTTGGTTCCGCATCTAGAGGGAATATGCCCTTTTGTGGAACCACCTAATTCCGTTCCTCGCTTCAACCGAACGCAAGAATGGGTTCTGGGAATGTAACGGTTCCATTCCATTCTAGTCCATCCCAGAACCGAACACATCCTTAGATAGGGTGAAGTTGTGTGTATGGGTCGTCTTTGACGCAAATGCCTTTTCCCTTTACAATCGAGTGCATCAACAATTATAATCAACCCGTAGCCCGCACGAGCATTTTGCTAGTTTAAGTATATCTAAGAAAACAATTACGTATTTAACTCATGCACACGTACGAGTTGTTTGGTGTTTTCCACTCTGCACTATTTATCACACACACACATCATGGACTCATTGGCTTGGTCCGGGCTATGCAATAGTACGTTGCAGTATCAATGCGACCGAAGCCCATGCAGTAGCACTTGGATACGTGTGCCGGCCGGCCGTGCACACGTACATGTACATTAAGATTGACCACCATTTTTGTTGACCTATTTCCATCTTGCACACGTATACATATTTATGATTAGGGTTGCAGGGCGACGTTCGATTTGCCCCGCTTGACCAGAACAATAGGTTAGTACTTAGTAGTCCAGTCTAAGAAGTGTTATGATAATAACAGATAATAGCCAAAAAAAATGGTTCCATTCGAATACTCTGCTGCGAGAAAGAGGTAGATCTTATAAATCGACAATCCTTTCGCTTTCACTCTTTATGGCATCTGTTCAATCCAGTTATCTTCCTCAGTTGTATTCCTTTTACCTTGCCGGGTTCTATCACTTCAAACTATTTCACTCCCAGAATTGGGTTTCGAATCTCTTTCCCAAATAAAAGCACATTCTTCTATAGGGCAATGCATATGGCAGGAATGGAACCTACTTTTTGACCCATTTTGTCTTTTCTAGGTTGGTGGGTCACGGGTGGAATGAAATCCAACAAAAAAAATAGTAACTAAAAGAATAAAAAGCTTTTATTGCATCATTTAAGTTATAGAAGAATTCCTAAACCAAAGAATTAAAAATGCCATCGCTCCGCCCCGCTTGACCCGAATAATAGGTTAGGTTAGTCATAATACCCTCCTCGGATATAGCTTTTTACAAAGTGAGCGACTAGGTCTCACTTGAGTGAGAATTAAGTTAGCTCTCACTCAAATTACCCCATCAAGTTATGTGTGCAACTAATAATTTTTTAATTGTAGCTCCCGAATCACGATGCAGATCTGCTGAAATTAGAGATGAGTGAGGCCTAACTTAATTATCACTCAAGTAAGCAATAGAAAAAACGTTTTCAAAACTAATCTTAGCTTATTCGGTACTCAGCGGGATGACCGTTTGCAACCCTACTTATGATCCGCTTGACGAATGAACAGCGAGGTTCCTAGGTAAGAATAACATGAATATAGAGATCCAACACCTAACTCAACATACCCAAAGTTTATTCCTGTGATTCTTCTTCTAAACCTTATGGAATTGAAATCTTCAGAGAAGACTCTAGCTACAGTACATTAGCGTTTTACCTTGAAGTTAAGTTATAGAGCCTCATAAAGAGGTGTCACAATATTTTATCTCTGAACCAAATATCTTCCCAAAAAGGTCATGTCTTAATCCATCGCCAACCAGTCTAGTAGATATTATCTAATCCTTTAACATGTATCAAACCATCTAAAGAAAACTAGAGTGCCTAAAAGATGGTTTGCATTGAACTATAGTCCCTTTTTTCAGTTACTAACTTCCATAACTATTTAATATGTATCAAACATGTATCTAACCATCCCTGACATTTCCCATCTAAGTTCATTACTCCCAAGCTAGTAGACATTAGGTGAACAACTTAAAATATGTGTTTTTACACCATATCATTCCTTTATGTGATCTTTTGGTCATGGATGTCTCAACATTATATAGGCATTAGCATGAACACACAATACTTGTGGTCCCATCGAACACTAATCCTAATACTACATGACTCCAATCCGGTAGAACTTTGTCCCGGTGTCACTTGGGTCCACCCCTCACAACATGTTTCAACTGAATCATATGAGACTGGTTCCATCCAATAAAGTGTGTTAACTTGATGGAACTAAATGTCCATTTAAGATTAGAGATGATTATCATGCATGCCCGTTTTGAACCATATCAATTCATGTATTGTTGTAGTTTCTTAAACCTAATTTATGTAAACGGTACAAAATATCCATCGTCAAAATGAAGATCTCGGCGAGCTCAATATGCAACAAAAATGTACATTTTCTCTTGCTTGTTACGTTGTTTTTTTATGTTTGTACGGTTTTGTGTCCTAAGTTGGATTTTTTTAGATAGGATCCTATTTTGGAACCATATCCATATCTACCTCTTTCTTCTCACTTCTCTCAATTTCTTTTAACATAATTCTTTCGAAACAAAATCCTATTATGGCACTGTCGTGTCACGAATGACGGACACCGGGGATGAAGGACACCCCCTTTGTAGATTCGGTAGGGGCGCGAAGGAGGCTGGAAGACGTCTCCCGGAGAAGTACCGTCGGCGAGCTCTCCGTCACACTCTCTCTCTCTGCGTGTATGGAAAGCAAACAAGGGACACGGCGATCTACCCAGGTTCAGGCCGCCCGAAGGCTAACAGCCCTACTCCTGCATGTCTGGATAGATGGAGGTATCATGGTGTGGCTACAATGGAGTCTCGGCGAGGTACCCGGGAAGGGTTTTGGCGAGAGGAGGAAGAAAGGGCAGATCCTTGCCCTGAGGAGATCACCTCCCTTTTCCTCTCTGCCCTAGCTATCTTCAGCCGTGCTCTGGCTTGTGTCTTGCCTTGGATTCGTCCCTCTCCCTCGCCATGACTTGGCCCTCCTTTTATAGACAAGGGGCGCCACAAGGGTCACGCGAGGAGCGTGAGGGGGTCTTGGCGGGAAGTTCCCCTCTCTGTAGTTGAGGTGAAGACATGGCCTCTTCTCCTCCAAGTATCTTCCTCCGGTTTGGTGAGATCCCCCGCCCTTTGGGGACAGCGAGGTGGAGGAAGCTGGCACACCGCAGGCGGTGTCCCCTGCCCGCGCCTTGCTTCCCAAGTCTTCTAGGCTCTTCTACTATCTTCGGGAGGGTGCTGGAAACCCTCGGCTTCGACTGGTACGGCTTGATACCAGAGAGGGAGTCCGGCCCTGCCGGGGCCTCAGGCTCTCGGGGTCCTTCTTCTCTTCCGGGGTGCGAGGGGCCCCGGGGTCCTTCGCACCCGGCAGGCTTGAGTGATGCGCGGGGTGCTCGCCAGCTTTGCGCCGCGCCTTGGTCTTGTCCATCTTCATGCTGGGCCCACGGGCGATGGACCCACTTTGGCAGCGCTAGGGGAACCCCGTGTTCCACTGCAGCGACAGTAGCCCCCGGGCATGGTCCCGGCGGCTTTGCTTCAGCGGCTGCCGGGCCATGACCAAAAAGAGGTCAAAGTGGGTCCGGCGCCTGGTCTTCTCCTTGGACCGGCAGGTGGGGCCCGCCGGGTCGAAGTAGAGGCGAGCCCCCGAGTCTTGCTCGACTGAGTCATCTCGATCGTTGCGATTCGTGCGCGCTTGGACTTTGTCGCGCATCCAACGGTTGGGAGCGCCGAAGTCGGCACGTCTCCTCGATCCCCACGCCCATCGGAGTAATGGGGCCGCGACGTGATGCGTGGGGAACTTCGCTGGCTTGATTTGACGGTTCTACCGCCATTGCCTCTAGAACTCTGCACTCTCCTCCCAAAACGCATCGCCTCCAACATCTGCTTCCTCCTCCTGAGTCAGCCGCCCTTCCTTTTCGCCTCCACCACCGCAAACCTAGATCCCCTTTGCTGCGATTCGATGGCTCCCGAGCGGATCCGACGGGCGGTGGCGAAGGTGAGCCGATCCAAGGCCGAAAGAAGATCCACGGTGGCTACCCCTGCTGGTGCTCTGTCTTCGTCAAGGGTTTCCCAGGCGCTGCTAAGCCAAGCAGGTTCAATGGCGAGGCGGACATGAACGACATCCGCAACATGCTGTCTTCGCGCTTTCGCGGGGCTGAAGTGGCGGCGTACCCCGGGAGCGGGGAAAAGCGAACCGATGGGGTAACCACCTTTCATATTTTCTCGAAGATGGGTCTTCTCCGCCCTTTTCAGAGTTCTTCTCGGCCATTCCGGAAGCCTACGGCCTAGCGGCGATGCACTTGCATCCTAATGCGGTGCTGATTCTTGCCGTCTTTGCCTATGCCTGTGAGGCATTGGTCGGCGTCAGGCCGTCGGTGGCTTTGTTCCGCCACTTCTTCGTGCCTCGCCTAGGCAGGTCCAAATGGATTGCTGGAGGAGTTACTTTCCGTCTCCGGGATGACGCTGCTCATCGATATCCGGAGATGTTCGAGGCGGCTCTCCACGGAGAGTGGAGAAGAGGATGGTATCTTGTCCAGGCAGATGGGACCAATGCTCACCTGGCGGTCCCGAGCTCCTCGGCCCAACATCTAGCGCACTCCAAGGAGAAGAGCCCTCAGGACGGGGATCTGGCTCCTGCTATTGACAGGTTTGCTTCCTTCGAGAAAGAGGGGTAACTTGTACCATGATTGCATCAGACTTTCTTCGCCGGGGAATCGCTCCTTTGCAGTTCAGGAGTCAACCAGTGTGGGAGATCAACCGGGCCGGGAGTATTGTGCCGGCGCCAAAGTTCCATCTTCCGGAGAACAGCTGGAAGAAGGTAGTGGGGGCACTGCTGCCCAGGGGGCGTCCAACCTCCCTGAAGGTATTCTGCCTATGTTTGAGGATCCTTATGCTGATGAGGTCGTGATCTCCATGCCTCGGTGCAACGAGTATGGTCTGGAGGGCACCACCGAGATAGAGCCCCCACCACGGCCCAGGGATCGCGGCCCGATTGGGGTGGGCCCGAGTGCGTCTGACTTGGCGCATGGGGCGAAAGACCCTGGTGCTTCTGACGGGGAAGACGAGGACTCGCACCTGGAGGTCCCTGCAGGAGGCAGGGGTTCGCGCCGCCCCTCCGCGGTGGTGGATCTTTCTGCTGGCGCTAGCGCGTCGGAGCAGTCGTCCTCCTCCGGCTCTTTGGTGGGAAAGGTCCCTGCTTCACAGTCAGTGAGCATTCCTTCCCCGGAGATCAGCGAGGCGACCTGCGAACAGAATGCGCCGAGGCCTGCTCAGTTGCCCAGAGTCTTTGGGGACCTCCTAGGCAGGAGATGGGGATTCCTTGGTTCCAAGAGAAGAAGCCGGTAAGCTTTTTCATCTGAGACTCTTGATCTTGGGCTCCAGGTTTGTCCGTGATTTTGCTCTAACGTTCCTTCGTGGCCGTGTGCAGGAGCCCGTCGCCTGAGTGCTCCAGCAAGCGTGCCCGCGGTGGCGATGATACCAACGCGGACGTCGAGATGGAGGTCCAAGCTGGAGACGTTTCTGAGCCCCCAAGCCGCACTCCGAACCCAGGGAGGGTCCCGGAGGCAGCTGGGGGCGCTGGGGAAACTTCCCGATTCTTCGGGCCGGACGAGACGCTAGCAAGCCCACAGGCCGCTCCTCAGGAGGCTCCCACGATGGAGATTCCAAACCCTGAAGCCCCCAGGGAAAGGCGCGACGTGGATCCCCGGGAGCCTTCTGGTCCTTGCTCTGCTGGGGCTGAGGTCCTTCGCCGGAGTGGGAACCCGGGAACAGAACCGGCCCAGGACGACCCCGGAGCAGTGAGGCTGGCCCCGGGTTCCTTAAGGAATTCTCCAGCGCCCGGGAGTTTCTGGTATTCGTTGAGGCTCAGCTGCGCCAACTGGTGACGCTGTGTCCTGCCGCGAGGACAGCCTGAAGTCTTGGGAGCTGAAGCTGTCGGCTGAAGCGGAAGCCCTTGAATCCAAGGAGAAAGGGCTTGTTATGGAAGACGAACTTCTTGACACCAGGGAGCGGCGAGTCTCTGGGCGCGAAGAAGAACTAGAAGCCCGGCTATTAGAGCCGGAGAAGGCTGAAGCCAAATGCTGGAGAACATTGAGCTGTATCGCCAAGAAGCGGATGAGAGCAAAGATCGCTTGGAGCAAGGCATGGCGAATGCCGATAACTGGGGTCGAAGAGAGATCAGTCACAAGAATGACATGATCTCTGCCTGACCAGGGAGGTCTCCCGACTGGAAAGGGGGCTTGGAGACGAAAGGCAGAGGCAGCTGCAGGCTCGAGCTGACTTTGAGAGAGCCAGGAAGGAAAGGGACCAAGAACCGCCCGTGTCGAGACCCTCAAGAAGGAGGTTGCGCGACTGACAGAGGTCGTGGCAGACCGCGAAGGTCATCTGGGGCGCAACAAGACCCTTCGAGAGACGGAAGCAAGAGAGCACGAAGAAACAAAGGCCAAGCTCGTGCAGGCGAAGGAAACTGCTGCAACTTCCCCTTCCCAGCGCAGATTGCCTGGACCCGCAACGAAGAGCTGACGAAGCGGTTGAATGAGTAAGCGAGGAGCAGGTTAAAGCTGCAAACTTCAAGCGCGACCTTCTGGGGCTTCTTCCGAGCATGAGCGCGGGGGCTGGAGAAGATAGTCCAAGAGCTTGGGGACTGGTAATGACTCGCCCTCCCGTCATCACGAGTGGTCACTCTAGCACTTTCAAGGTTTACCGCATTCCTTAGGAGCATTGCAGAGCTCCTCTGTGAGATCGGATCACACGCCAGCCAAGCTACTCATCTGGCAGGAGAAAGGGCCGCGCGCAGGCGGTGACTCAGCTTGTGGCAGCTCTCTAGCGCCATCACCGAATATTCCTTGCTGGAGGACATGGACAACGCCACCCCCGGAGAAGCTCTTCTTCCGGAGGTTGTTGACAAGGTGGAGGAGATCATGAAGCGCTTCTCCCGCGAGGATGACTCGTGAACTGCTGTTTAACTGAAACACATAGACAAGGCAAGGTCGTGGACCGTGAACTGCGCTTTTGTACCGCCTAGTGGCTTTACTAGGAAACTGTATGCTTTTAACTGTAAAAGATCCTTTCCTTATGTTGCACCGTTCTCATTATGCCCGTGGAGGCTTGACGCTATCGGGGAGGACCCTTTGGCCGGAGTGCTAACCAGTCGTGTGCCTCCAGAAGTTTTAGAGCGCAGACACAGGGCGCGACCCCCAAAGGAACCCATCGCTCCTGACCGCACGGACCTCAGCCCACAACCCCGCTGCCATAGGGAAATGGACAGCGTGGTTGGGAAGGCGCTGCCCCAGGTTTACGCCCGCATTCGTTTTAGCCAAAGCATAAGGAAAAGCGATGCAGCTCAGGCGAAGGTACTTAGCTTGGTTAGTAGAATCCTTTAGCTATCTCGTATTCAGATGTGCAGCCGCCGCGACGAGTCTTCTACGCTGTATTTCAAGCGCAAATCTATTCTGTCTGCTCATTTCCGCAGGAACAAAAACTTGAACCGAGATAGCCTCCCTCGGGTCTGACCCGGTATGCCTTTAGGCACGCTTTTGCTGGCCAGAGCCTGTCCGGAGACCCTTGCTTTATTCCTTTGGGACCCGAAGCCGATATCCGGGTGACTTATTTGGCTGGCGTATCGGGGGCGTGATGCATGTAAAATGCATACATGAACTTTGCACTTTAATCGCTTATATTCCAATCATATTTGCATCATATAGGGTTATATCAATGTTTTATCATGATTTTGGAAATATCTCAATGATTTCCTATTTTTATGGAATTAACCCTGCACAGGCAGAAAACCCTAGTTTTGTATTTTAATGTTTCAGGGACCCAAACGTCAACGAAATCACCTGGAAATTTACGTGCGTCAATATTTGGAAGGAAGAAGGACTACGGAAAAAGGAAGCAAGCAAACGGAGGCCCGAAGGCCAAACGAGCAGGGCCCACGCGGCCACAGTACCAGGCCACGTGGGACCCACCCGTTCGGCCTCGTGGCTCCGTTGCCGTCGATCTTCGCTCCACCGCCTTCGTCTTGACCTAAAAATGCCTATAAAAAAGGTCCCCCGATGTTCTCTGGAAGGAGCGCCGCACAAACACAGAAACACCGAAACAGAGATCAGGAGCTGCTGATTGGAGGGGGAAACTCCGGCGGGGCGCTGCCGGCGTGGTCTCAATCTTCTCCATCGACTTCTCCACCGTCTCCATGATGAAGAGGGAGTAGTCCACCTCTGGACTATGGTTTGTGGAAGTAACTTATGTATCTCTCCTCTCTTGAGCTTCACTAATTAGCACCGTATGAGCTGCTGAACATGATTACGGTCACCGTTGTAATACCTTTGTGGTGGATCTTTATGAGTTAATATATGTTTGAGATTGCAATGTTTGTTTCAGTTATGAGTATAGATGCATATTATGTACCCCGTTCTTGTCTACTTGTTTTGATCAAGCATGTTTATGAGAGCGTGTGTGGGGGAACGTGTGCATTAGTTGGAGTAACGGGGATGGCTAGTGCAGTGAACGTGAGAGAAAGTTCTGCGATCCATTTTGGTATCTTTACCTTACTTTGTTACCTCACTAGGGATAAACTAAAATACCATGCTACCGGGGATGTGGGCGTGACCATTGCCACTACTCCATGACTAGATCTAGCATGTTCTTATTTTCACTTCATGTCATGATACTTAATGATATACTCTGAGTTATCTTAATTACTGAGATGTTATGATTTAGTTCGCATCTTGGTGGAGTATAAGAGAGGTTAATAACCAAAAGATCTCTATGTTAGGACGTGATGCCCATATATCTAAGTAACTTGTTATCAAACCCTGTGTTGCATTCTCATATGTTAACTTTGTGTGTTCCATTGTCTACCACTTTATAAAGAGAGAGTGCATTTGTGAAACCATGAACCCAGTCCATTTTTAATCATAAGAAACACCTTTCCAACACCATATACCACTTTTCTATTTTCAGCCATCATTAAATCCGAAAATACAAAAATACTTTTCATCTTGCATACATCATTCAAAAACCCAAAAATATCATTTATCATTGCATCCACCATCATTGCATATTTATTTCTTGTTTGCATTGCATAACTATCCTGATATCATTCTTACACCTTGTGCTTGACAACCACAGGTGAGGTTGAGGACCAAAACATCTAACCTTGTTTTATAGGTAACCAAAAGAAGGATAAGAAGATAAATCTACCACTGCAGATTCCCCGAGAGTTCGATATTAAACCCTCGAGTCACCCCTCGTGGGGAAAACTGTCTTCCACTTACTATACACTCTGCACTTGGGAGTCTCAACCTAAATCCCGTTTATTTGTGCAGGCATCAAGACTTGCTCTTCGGGATCATCAAGACGTTTTCTGGCGCCGTTGCCGGGGAGCGAAGAAGCAACACCGCATCAAGATTCCCTCGTCAACTACGCGCCCGTCATAGTAGCATCATTGGGTATCAAGACGTTTTCTGGCGCCGTTGCCGGGGAATCGTAGCTGAGAGATTTATCCAAGGGTGTGCATCATCGCATTCATCTCACAACAAAGTCAACGTCACCAGCTTGTGCTAACACCTAAGCTTGGGGAGGTTGCACCTACGTGAGCACCATCTTATCCATCTTTACTTACAAAGCAATTTATTTGTTTTGTTAGTGTCATTGCATATCATATCATATTTATTTCAGTTTTGCATAAAAAATTAAAAATACCAAAAAAAACTTGCTAAAATGGGAGAAAGAACTAAGCTGTGTGACTACACAAACACTCCTAATGATCAATTTATCACGAGAGCTATTGCCACACCTGAGATAAAAACTGATAGTTATAGAGTGAGTTATGGTTTATTACACTCGATAACTAGGAAACAATTTGGTGGTAAAGGATGGGAAGATGGTCTTGAGCATCTTAATATTTTTACCGGCATTTGTGTGGCACAAAACTTTAAGGAACCTGATAGCGTGATGTCAAAATTATTCCCTTTTTCGCTAAAGGGAGAGGCAAAAGAGTGGGTGTATTCACTACCTCTTGCTATAGCTAAAACTTGGAGAAAACTAGAAAAGGCATTCCTTAGAAAATATTATCCCATTTTTGGGCACATAAACCGGTCAATTCTATCCATGTCAAGAAAAAGACTAGAAGTGGGGAAGCACCCCTGTTAAGAAACAAGTTTGGGTTAAAAAGGAAAAGAAAGTTGAGGAAGTTAAAATGCTTAATGAAGTCAAGGATCCTTTGCTTGACTTAGAAAATTGTAGCTTGCATGAATTAATATCTATCTTACAAAAATTTGCAAGTGATCCTTCCATCAACACTAACCAAGCAGGTTTTGGTTCTTATATTGCTAATCATGTCTTGAAAGAAAAGATTGCTAGGTACAACCAAGAGGCTATGATACCACCTAAGCTTGGGGATATGTGGATACCTAAGGTACTAGTAACTATTGGAAAAGAGACACACCATGCCATACTTGATCTAGGATCTAGTGTCTCTGTTTTATCTAAAGAACTATATGAAGTGCTTGAATTGAAAAATCTTGAAAAATGCTCTATTGAACTAGCACTTGCTGATGACTCTATTAAACATGCTTTGGGAAAAGTAAGTGATGTTATGGTAGAGTTACATATGACTTTTGTGCCTGTGGATTTTCTAATCATGGATATGGGGAATAAAACCTCTAGTCCTATTATTCTTGGAAGACCTTTTCTTCGTACCACAGGTGCTATCATTGATTCAAAGGAAGGGAATGTAAAGTTTCAGTTTCCACACAAGAAGTGCATGGAACACTTTCCAAGGAAGAGGGAACCACCAAAGTTCAAGCTCCCTCATGAGCTTCGTCCACAATAAAACAACAAGTAAGAAGCCTAGCTATATGGCTATAAAGAAAGCGCTTTGCGGGAGGCAACCCGGTTATTTTTGTGTGTGATTTTTCTTTGTGTCCTCTTGCTGTAACAAGAGATTTTGTGTCTAGTTAGGTTCTGGAGTTTTTAATAAAGTGCCAAGTTTTACCCTTTTTGGTTTGAAAAAGTTGCTTATAGCGTTCGGAGATTTTATTCCTGCACGAGTCAGTGCACGGTATGATTTTTAATTCTTATTCTGTAACTCCGAATGAGCTCATATTTGAACTGTAGTTGCAACTTTTCATCCTCTGTATGCATGAATTTTTTCGGAATTTTTCGAGAAAGTTTGGTAGGGTAGAAAAATACGTTTTGCTGCTGCTGTTTTTCTGGACAGATTCTGTCCCATTTTGTTTGATGCATGCTTTGAGCTTTTAAGTTGAATCTTTTTGATCCAATTGAGTTTATGAGTAGGCATACAACATTATACACTTTCTGGACATGTCATATGAATTTTTGTTCAAGGATTATATGCAGCAAGGAACCTATTTGTTTATCACTATTAATGCACCCCACAGAAAAGAGATGGGAGAAACGGTGTTTTGAAGTTTTTTCACAGGGATTGGAGGAGATGCACCAAGAGCTATCCAAGGATGGTGAAGACCATAAGCTTGGGGATGTGAAGACAACCCCGCTGGACCTACACACTCTCGGTTTGCACACGTCCAACTTCTGTTTTTCGATCGAAACACTTTATCGCATAAACTTGGAGCGTCGTTTTTTGTTTTTGTTTGAGTCTTGAGAGACCACCACACTATCAATTATATATGAGAGAGCTACTGGAAATATGGGTTGAAATATGTTGGATGCTTTTATAAGATTGGGAAAAGGGATGTTTGACTTGATTTTTAATGATACATATAGTTGCATGATTCATGAGCTTGTTTATGAGTAATAGTTTGCAAATTCTTTTTGTAGAGCTATCACTTATTCATGTTTTGGTGCTGATTGTTATTTCACTTGGTTTAACATGGATTAGTTAGTTCTATGGACACTCATGCATGCATCTAGATGGTCAACTTTCTCCCTTTTGCTAGCCCAAAAACTCCAACAAGCAAAAACTTGTTTCCAACACCTTCAACCAAAGTTATTCCAGTGAGTCCACCATATCTACCTATTGGCTTTATGCTATTCCGAGTATGTTTAACATGTTGTTTGTGTTATCTTACCTCTGAATGAAAATGTTTATGTTATTGATTGCAATGGAAAAAATTGGTTATATAGCTCTCACGAACTTGATGCACAATGTTCTTTTATTTGCATAATAAAACTTGACCCATTGTGATTAAGATTATGATGTTTGTGGCTTGATGAATGTTTTGGGTTGGAAGTTAGCCCATATGTGCTGTCACATGCAAGCTTTCAACACGCTCTTCATCTCATTTAGTTGATATCATGTGCTTTTGTCTATGGATGCTTATCATGTTGAAATAAATGTGGAAATAAGTGAGTTTAAATGAGTTTGTGTAAATGGTTAGAGAGACGCCTGGGCCGCTAATCTAAGCCATGCATCATTCATGGTGGAAATTTACTTACATACTATGGTGAACCTTCTGTGATACACCTTGCAATAAAAAACTATTCCAAATGGTAAATAAAAAGGGTGTTGAGATTGTTCATTTTGTTTGTTTGTCTTGTCATTTTGATATGGGCTTGTTCCATATCTTGGGACAAGAGGTACCCCAGTTGACGCTCTTGATGATACTATTATGCTTACAATGATATTTAATTGAACTTGCTTTGTTTCCCAAGTTGAGTAACACATGGTGTAAGTACTTGTATTCAAGGGGCATGAGACATTCAACCCATTCTTTATCAAGCACACTACTCATATTTGCTTTCACTTTAACCTTAATCATTCAAGATGCTATGATAGGGGCAATGAGAGCTTGACACCAATGAATACCTTATTGCAATCATTAACTTAAGTAGAAGAGTTTGGAAGTTGGATGAAACTTATGCATGCTTTACCTCTACTCACATATACATCTTTCCAAAGTGTACACCTATCATATTCAGATTTTCATCTACACTCTATGACCATTGTAGGATGTTCTACTTATCATTATGCATACATGTGTTCCATATTACTTGCTACCATGTTACACTTTGTGAACTATCAATGAACATCCTTGTCTTGAATACTTGATATCACTTCATAAACTATTTGCATATTGCTACTCCTTTGAAGAATGAATCATTTGACTATATGTAGCAATAGTAATCATCTTTGATATCCATTGTTAAGTATTAAATTGCAAAGTCCATGTTAGTTTTATCATCTTCATACTCGAGGACGAGCATGGATTAAGCTTGGGGATGTTGATGCATGTAAAATGCATACATGAACTTTGCACTTTAATTGCTTATATTCCAATCATATTTGCATCATATAAGGGTTATATCAATGTTTTATCATGATTTTGGAATATTCATATTTCCTATTTTTATGGAATTAACCCTGCACAGGCAGAAAACCCTAGTTTTGTATTTTAATGTTTCAGGGACCCAAACGTCAACGAAATCACCTGGAAATTTACGGGCGTCAATATTTGGAAGGAAGAAGACTACGGAAAAAGGAAGCAAGCAAACGGAGGCCCGAGGGCCAAACGGGGCCCACGCGGCCAGTACAGGCCGCGTGGGACCCACCCGTTTGGGCCTCGTGGCTCCGTTGCCGTCGATCTTCGCTCCACCGACATCGTCTTGACCTAAAAACGCCTATAAAAAAGGTCCCCCGACGTTCTCTGGAAGGAGCGCCGCACAAACACAGAAACACCGAAACGGAGATCAGGAGCTGCAGATTGGAGGGGGAAAACTCCGGCGGGGCGCTGCCGGCGTGGTCTCCATCTTCTCCATCGACTTCTCCACCGTCTCCATGATGAAGAGGGAGTAGTCCACCTCTGGACTATGGGTTTGTGGAAGTAACTTATGTATCTCTCCTCTCTTGAGCTTCACTAATTAGCACCGTATGAGCTGCTGAACATGATTACGGTCACCGTTGTAATACCTTTGTGGTGGATCTTTATGAGTTAATATATGTTTGAGATTGCAATGTTTGTTTCAGTTATGAGTATAGATGCATATTATGTACCCCGTTCTTGTCTACTTGTTTTGATCAAGCATGTTTATGAGAGCGTGTGTGGGGGAACGTGTGCATTAGTTGGAGTAACGGGGGGTGGCTAGTGCAGTGAACGTGAGAGAAAGTTCTGCGATCCACTTTGGTATCTTTACCTTACTTTGTTACCTCACTAGGGATAAACTAAAATACCATGCTACCGGGGATGTGGGCGTGACCATTGCCACTACTCCATGACTAGATCTAGCATGTTCTTATTTTCACTTCATGTCATGATACTTAATGCTATACTCTGAGTTATCTTAATTACTGAGGTGTTATGATTTAGTTCGCATCTTGGTGGAGTATAAGAGAGGTTAATAACCAAAAGATCTCTATGTTAGGACGTGATGCCCATATATCTAAGTAACTTGTTATCAAACCCTGTGTTGCAATCTCATATGTTAACTTGTGTGTTCCATTGTCTACCACTTTATAAAGAGAGAGTGCATTTGTGAAACCATGAACCCCAGTCCATTTTTAATCATAAGAAACACCTTTCCAACACCATATACCACTTTTCTATTTTCAGCCATCATTAAATCCGAAAATACAAAAATACTTTTCATCTTGCATACATCATTCAAAAACCCAAAAATATCATTTATCATTGCATCCACCATCATTGCATATTTATTTCTTGTTTGCATTGCATAACTATCCTGATATCATTCTTACACCTTGTGCTTGACAACCACAGGTGAGGTTGAGGACCAAAACATCTAACCTTGTTTTGTAGGTAACCAAAAGAAGGATAAGAAGATAAATCTACCACTTCAGATTCCCCGAGAGTTCGATATTAAACCCTCGAGTCACCCCTCGTGGGGAAAACTGTCTTCCACTTACTATACACTCTGCACTTGGAGTCTCAACCTAAATCCCGTTTATTTGTGCAGGCATCAAGACTTGCTCTTCGGGATCATTAGGGCGCCGGTCCGGAGACCTTCAGTTGCTGGCCTGAGCCGGTCCTGAGACCCTTGCTTACTGGCCAGTGCCGGTCCGGGACCCTTGGTTGCTGGCTAGAGCCGGTCCTGAGACCCTTGCTTGCTGGCCAGTGCCGGTCCGGGACCCTTGGTTGCTGGCTAGAGCCGGTCCGGGGACCCTTCGTTGCTGGCTTAAAGCCGGTCCGGAGACCCACTTAGATTGCTTTCGGCAGACATCAGAGAAAAACCCATGAGGCTGTCCATAAACTTGTCATGTTCCCAATGGTCGAGACTTTAAGAGAAGAAAACCAGAGTTGTTATTTTGATTCCCTACGCCATGCCAGCTTCGTGGTTTCGGCGCCGCTTGACCCTCGCTCCTCAGCAGCTTCCCACCGTGAAATCCAGTATTTCTGGGAGGCGCACACGGTCCCGCTTGGATGGTCACTACGTGACCCGGGAGCTCCCATTGTCCATCGAGAGTGTCTCCCGGGGCAAAGGTCTGATCCCAGATGGAGGCTGTGCTCTGCGTAGGTTGCAGGGGGACTGATGGGTGGACATCCGCGAGGTCGTCAGTCTGCGTGGAGACGCTTGAGAAGGTCTGAAAAGATCTTCCCCTCTGAGGAACTCCTTTCTGGGCAAATGCGCTCCGGATTTGGCCTTCTTCTTCGGTCTGAGAGGGCAGTCGCGGAAGATATGTCCAGGATCCCCGCAAGTATAGCAATCTCCGTTCCTTTGCCTTAGCTGGGTGTTGTTTCTGAATTGCCGGCAATCTTCCAAGCTGTGTCTGTTTGATCTGTGGTACACGCACCAGACCCCCGGTTTGCCATCTTTCCTAGGGGGGGATGCTAACCTCCTGTGGTGTATACACATCCAGACCTGCTGACGGAAACTCTTCTTCTTTGCTCTGTGTGGGACTGCCACCTTCTGAGAGCGGCTCCGGGGTTTGCTCGCCCGAACGAGATCCTTCCTCGCCTTCGCGCGTCCACGGAGGCGGGTCGGTCTCGGTGTCGGGGTACTTTCCTCGGGCTTTCCCTGGCCGTCAAAAGGGCTGACGTATGCGGCTGGCGGGACGAATTGGATTCCAGAGGTTCGACCTTCGACTGGTGGAGGTGGAGACTCTTCAAGAACGAAGCCCAGACCAGGATATCGCAACAACTCCATGGCGGCGTTCCCCTTTCCCTTCCGCGTCATGCTTATTCTCCAAGGAAAGCTTGGAGCAGATCTGCAGCGGATGAGGGGCTTGAGGTAGCTCTGGCGCCGAACGATGAACTTTGAAGTAGTACTTATGCCGGAGGACGAGCTTGACGTAGACAACGTCTCCGACCGTGGAGGACTTGAAGCAGATCTTGACAAAGAAGATGAAGAAAACGCCACGGCGCAAGATGCAGACGGATCCAGCGCTTGCGCCCCCCTACCTGGCGCGCCAGATGTCGTGTCACGAATGACGGACACCGGGATGAAGGACACCCCCTTTGTAGATTCGGTAGGGGCGCGAAGGAGGCTGGAAGACGTCTCCCGGAGAAGTTCCGTCGGCGAGCTCTCCGTCACTCTCTCTCTCTCTGCGTGTATGGAAAGCAAACAAGGGACACGGCGATCTACCCAGGTTCAGGCCGCCCGAAGGCTAACAGCCCTACTCATGCATGTCTGGATAGATGGAGGTATCATGGTGGCTACAATGGAGTCCCGGCGAGGTACCCGGGAAGGGTTTTGGCGAGAGGAGGAAAAAGGGCAGATCCTTGCCCTGAGGAGATCACCTCCCTTTTCCTCTCTGCCCTAGCTATCTACAGCCGTGCTCTGGCTTGTGTCTTGCCTTGGATTCGTCCCTCTCCCTCGCCATGACTTGGCCCTCCTTTTATAGACAAGGGGCGCCACAAGGGTCACGCGAGGAGCGTGAGGGGGTCTTGGCGGGAAGTTCCCCCTCTCTGTGGTTGAGGTGAAGACGTGGCCTCTTCTCCTCCAAGTATCTTCCTCCGGTTGGTGAGATCCCCCGCCCTTTGGGGGAAAGCGAGGTGGACGAAAGCTGGCACACCGTAGGCGGTGTCCCCTGCCCTCGCCTTACTTCCCAAGTCTTCTAGGCTCTTCTACTATCTTCGGGAGGGTACTGGAAACCCTCGGCTTCGACTGGTACGGCTTGATACCCGAGAGGGAGTCCGGCCCTGCCGGGGCCTCAGCTCTCGGGGTCCTTCTTCTCTTCCGGGGTGCGAGGGACCCCGGTCCTTCGCACCCGGCAGGCTTGAGTGATGCGCGGGGTGCTCGCCAGCTTTGCGCCGCGCCTTGGCCTTGTCCATCTTCATGCTGGCCCACGGGCGGTGGACCCACTTTGGCAGCGCTAGGGAACCCCGTGTTCCACTGCTGCGACAGGCACCTAGACTGGGGGAGCTACGCTTTCCAAACAAATAGCTTGGTAGTTATTTCCATTTCTATTTGCAAGCCCTGCGACTCAGTGTGGTTTCGTGTCTCCGGCCTCAATATCTTGGTCTTCTATATCCAATGTTTTAAGTGATAAAATGTATTCATGTGGAATATGCCATAATTGAAATACTCATTTTTAATCATAGTTAACCTAAAAATGGTTATTATTTATGTGTAAACATGTAAATATTGCAGTTCTATACATGTTCCAACTTGTCGCTATTGTGACCTTTTATGTACTGCATTGAGATATTTTATAGTTATGAATGTTTTGTAAAGTGTGACCAAAATGCACAGCGGTGACAATATAATATTTTGGTGACACTGTGAAATAAGATGGACTAATGAGGACATCACGAGAAACTTACGTGTACGTTAATTATTCTTTGCACTACTAACTGTATTGAGATTTAACTGTAGTTTATCCTCCTACTCATTTGCAGGAAAAAGAAGGTTCTCGGGCTTGTTGTGGAGTCAATAGTTGGTCGAATTTGTATTGACAACAAGTATGACACCACACAAAGAAGATGCTTCCCAGTGACAGTGGCAAATTTTGATGATATTGTGCAAGAAGCCTCATGTAATTACAGAGAAATTTGGTCACTAGGGTAGTAACCTAGAGTACGATCTAGACAATCTGAAGAAATTAACCAGAACCACCTTATTGTGTAGGTAAATCATTATTTCAACTTATCTACATTCATTTAATTTACACTAATGCATATTAACTTAGTGCGGTAAATTTTTATTGAACCGGTATTGAGACAATTTGATGTATCAAATGTTATAATTCCGGGGATGTGGAAAAAAGGAACAAGGGTGTTTGCAATATTTTCTTCCACTCTTCTCTGCTAAAGCAAGACATAACCAAGAAATCTACTATGCGCGAAAGTTAGTCCCTGGGTGATACCTTTGATATTGCTGATATTTGTTCAGTTGTTTGAATTTGTTAACTTGTAAACTATTGTTTATCATGAAATATAACTCGTGAGAGTGTTGGTCATATTTGTTTTGTTTTACTAGTCAATATTGTTTACAATTTGCTTCCTCAGCGGTGAGGTTACCGAGAGATGGTTCCGAAGGCTTCTAAGCTTTCAAAATATCAGCCTCATCATTCTCTTTCATGTATTGGTTTCATCCCCCTAATGCATAATTGACCCCTTGTAATCTTAACCTCGTCCTCACCTCCATGCACTCTCGTCATTGCCGTCTGCCTGCCTTGCTAGCACCACCATGGGCATTATCTAGCCCCTTTCACCACTACCTCCCCCTCCCACTTCCTCCACACCACTTAGAGCATCTCTAACAGAGCCCTCAAACCGCGAAACCTTAAAACCATTATAAGGTTCACAAACGTCTCATTTTTTGCGCGAAAACGACGCACGCCATAGCAGTACCCGTATAACCGAACTGTAAAAACAGAATATTCTCTAAATATTCTTTGTAGTCTTCTTCTACCTCATATATTCCCCAATCCTTCGTATACTACACTCCACCGATTCATATACCAGATGCGCACAACAGCCGCCGTCGTGCTGCGTGTGTGCGTGACTGGTCTAGCTATCGATCGATCCAAAAGAGATCAACTAGCTAGCTGCGGTGCATCAATCGATTCATCCATCCGGAGCTCAGCTAGCTGCCGGCACACGCACGAAGACCAATCGATCCATCAGGAGCTCAACTAGCTAACTTCTCGGCGCACGCACGAAGCCCCTCCGTGCTGTCAGCGGCCAACTCTGACCTCGTCGTTCCAGTCGAGCTCGTTCTGGTCGTCCGTCGTTCCGGTCGAGCTCGCTCCAGCACGTATGGAGCCGGCTTTCGCCTGCACGTCGTATGTCAAGCGCGGCGACTGTGAATCTTTGAACGGCAGTGCAAGATTTTACCGGAGGCGCAAGGAATCGACGGCTGGAGTATTTGGTACATACGGCGGCGTGGGAGAGGACGAAGAATTCCGGCCAGTTCGTGGCCTATATATGGTCCTCAAATCTGTTAAGATACAGGTTGGAGGCTCGCGTTTAAGGGGGCATTTAAAACGTTTACAGTTTCGCAAACTTTTACAGGCTCTGCTATGGCTAAAAAAACGGTCTCGACCCGTAAAGTCGCCGGACTTTTAAGGGTTTCGTGTTTTAAGGGCTCTGTTAGAGATGCTCTTACCACATCCATATTGCATCCTCTTGTTGCACTAACATTGCGCCAAACATGCAAGATTTCAGAAGTGAAAGTGTAAGCTAGCAATTGTACAACTATGACAGCTGAGATTTACAAACAAGAATACAAAAAAAGAGATAATTCAGACAATACTAGGGGGCAGGGGCTTGCTAGCTTGATCACTTAATAATTGTGTTTTTTCATCGATAGATTACTTACATGGGATTTTGGTATCTCTCCCCCTCTGCATATTAACATTACACTGGTGTGATCACTTACGGAGATAGATAGCTCTAATTAGGTAGGGCGATCAGAAAGAGGCAGGCAGGATACGATTACACAATAACTCTGCAGCCAGGTGCCTTAAAACCGGAGATGGCAGAGCTATAGCCGCGCGCATGCAGGGGGAGGAAGTGCATATGCGCAGACGATGTCCGTCCGCTGGACATTATGGTGCATTTGTAAGCACACAGAAACCGCAGACGGCGATCGATGTATATGCAGCTAGAGATGAGCTGAAATAAATCGATGGAGCTGCTAGCTGCTGTGATGTGGAGTAGTAGTACGTACTGCTCCTCCCTCCTAGCCTCCCTTCGTCTACTCTCGAAATCAATCCGGCCCTGTGACGCAACGAAGAGGGAGGCAGGGAGCTGCTGGGTTGCACTTGAATTGCATTGCACCGCACGCCATTACTCCATGCTTCCTTCCCCCAACTGCATGCATTCATGTGGATTTGTTACTATCTCCATTTTCAAGTCCTCAACCGAGCTAGCAATAGCTAGCATCCGGCATGTATACCTTCAACGACAAGAAGAAAAAGATCTCAAAGAAAATTGGATATTCTCGGCGACAAGTTTTAAGATTTTTGTTTCCCTTCCCCGTTTGATATTGGCCGTTGGATCCTGCTTGATCCGACGCCATGCTTTGCAGCCGGGCAGCGGATCCTACTTCTTCCAAGACATCCTCCGTGCAGAGGGCGAGCTCAGCTCCTGCAGAGATTTGTCCGTCATGTATAATTGGGCAATGATGCCCTTGTTTATTCATCTTTTACTCTCTTCCAGTGTGTGTGTCAGTCCCTGCCGCGAGCACCGGTGCCTGCACATTTTTGCAGAGATCGATGCTGCTGCTGTGTTTCAACAGTCCATGCCTCATCTGACAGTCGATCTGAGCCGTAGCTTCTCCAACAGATGCAAGACATCTTCTTACTCAAAGATGAATACAGCTCAAATACATATATATGGTTTAACTTTTTTTAAACATATATTATATGGTTTAACATACGGCACTCTTCAACATCTCGCCCAGACATGGGCAAATCTGAGCAAAGAAAACCACGGATGGTAGTGCTCCCTTCTATCCATAATAAGTGTCGCTTGCTTAGTACAAAATATTAGGGATCGGATGGAGTAGTAGACTAGCGATGGCTTCAAACCATCGCCTAAATATAGTTCTTATACAAAAACTGAAAAAAACATGACGAAAACACACTTGACGTGATTATTGAAAAAGATCATTCGCGAGCTGCTGCATACCCTTTAGTTCGGTCTAATTACCCCTTGCATTTCTTCACTGAAACAGGGGATTACACAACCTTAAAAGACCACAGCTAATACAACAACAATTCAAATCTAGCCATAATTCTAATTAAACTGACCAACTCATGACAACCTAGCAACATAAAGGGAAGTAACTACTGGTACTAACTAAGCTATAGCAAGTAGCATGCTACTGAAGAGGCCCAACCCTGTCCAGTGGATGATCCAACGGCGGTCACTCCCTCATCCAGCCTCAAGATCCGAACATCGCCTGAGCTAACCATCCGTGTGAGCATCCACTGGACGGGCACATGCCCACACCGCGCTTCATCTTTCTTCACTTGCGCCTGCCGCGCTTCTTCTCGCCCTCCGCAGAGGCGCCAGCACCGTCCACGCCGCCACCATGCTGGAGGAGGTCGACCAGGCAGGGCTGCTTGCAGTTGATGCAGGTGGGGAAGTCCTTCTTGGCCACCATGCAGTACATGAGGCACCGCGTGCAGGCCCCGATCACCATCGGGGACTTGCTTCCGGGGCTGCCATCAGACGACACGCAGGAGCTCGGAGACCCGCTGTCGTCATGGCCGTGGCCGTGGCCACCATCCACCTCCATCCTCACCGGTGGCGACAGGTTCAGCTGTAGGTCCAGCCTCGCGCCGTTCCTCGCGCTGCCGTTGCCATTGCCGCGGTTCATGGCTCACACAGAATCGCGCTGCAGAATCAAGAGTATATTATTACAAGATGTAGCAAGCAGTACAAGTACATGAGGAAGAACACAAAGCAAAGCAGAGTTGCTACCTGAACCTTGTGAAGGGAAGAGAAAGTGATGAGCTTTGATGTATTTGGTTGAGGACTTTGTAAGGTCCGAAGCTCTTTATATAGGGGTGTCAAGTAGGAGGCGAGGTCAATGCTTCTCTTTACTTGGTATTAATGCAAAACAGCAAGGACCCTCCGTCCTCTTCTCCCTATCCCTTCCACATCTCTTCTTCAAGTCTGCATGCCTTCCTTCTTCTCCCTGCGATCTTGCAGTATAGTTCTAGCTAGCTGGAGAAACATACATGCATATAGATCCTCCAAAATCATGTTTTACTGAAGAATATCGTGCAAGTTACAGTCTATAAGAAACTTACATTTACAACCAAAATGTAAAACGGGAAAATCTATTGCGAGAAGCTAGACACATTTTTTTCAGTCATATTTTTGAGGCCGAATTTACTCTTATTTTGTGGTTGCCCTCCACGTAGTATTCATGACGATGTTTCCAAACTGTAATCAATTTACAACACCTTGGTGTTGGCAATAGCTGTGTGCATCGTCACCATCTTCAACGCCCTTTACTGATGCAATTTATGCATCAGCTGCTTGAAGGAGTAGCACAATTATATGTAGTGCATCAATGTGTCATTGGTTACGTGAGTAAATAGATCTTAAATAGAAGATATGCCACTTTAGGTAAATGGTGTCTTTAAGTGAGCGGCGAGGTCGTACATATATATCTTTGCAGCCTGCCCTTCAATGCTCTTTGCACTTCAATGAAATCCTGCAGTCCATTAACTCCAACTTGATGTGAAATGACATCTCACCCATAAACAAGCGAGCTTTTATAACCCTATTGCATCTTTATTTCAATTCTTACAGGAGTACTTACGAAGGGGAGTTTACTCTTGACAGTATGATCTGACAGGAAAATTTATAGCACTGTAGGGTTGACTCGGGGTAGCTTTCTAGTATCTACAGACAATAACAACAGTGAGATCCTAGAGGGTAGGCAAATCTTTGATGCAATGCTTCTTCTGCAGGAACCTTTAGGAGACACCAACAGCAAGAAATACAGCAACTATCCAAGTATTCACATATTTGATACCTAGAAACCATACTAAAAAAGAAACATAGCAATAATTTCTATTATGGACCCATATATTAATAACATACCGATATGAAGTTTCAAAAGTCTCCAGAGTCCAAACTTAGGGCACTTCATCCATGATAGGCATACAAGGCGTCTCAGCCATGTTATACTCCTAAATAAACAATCTTAGAGGATAAGTGATTAGACAGGTAGCATGCTACGAAATAATTTGTTAAATAGAACGTTGAAATCCTAACCAATACAACAATGGAATCATCACAACCTCATAAATATATAAATATGATATAAAAAATACAATGATTTTGCAACAGAGTGAAGGTTCACAACCAAACGGAGTGATAGGATTTGACCTTAATACATATATGCACAAAGACTTTTCAAAGAAACATATGATATTTGTATGTATATGACACTGACAGTAATACTTAATTTGCCGCTACGTACCAACAGTCCAATATAGTCATGTATGTAACCCTATGCCACTATGTGAATTCTTTATCATCTGGGGTTTAATGAAGGTACTCACAAGACACAGATCAGAGGACTTGATTACTTACCAGACTACATAGAGTTCCAATATTTTAACTGTTTACGGCATGAGGGTTAAGGTTCTAACTTTTAATTTAAAATACAAAGTCATATGTTATCTAGGTGACCCGTTTGTAGGTCACAATGTTTGGTGAGTAAGCAACATTTTACCACCCGTTCTGTTATGATAAACTAGGATGAGATATCAGGTTCTCAATTTCAAAGTGGAATAGGAAAGTTGCTTGCAGACTGAAGATAATGCTTAGCTAATCAGTACCTTCGCTTGATCAGGGTTGATATAGCAAATACAAAAACTATTCAGTTCACTCTCTTATGATTATTGAGACAAGCTCTGTAAAGTCGGATTATAAGCAATAAATTACTGAAAATTAAGCACATATCAACATAGGCCAAAATTAACTCTTGGTCAAATTAATCTCAATATATCTTCACCAGAAAATAAGAGTTACGACAATGGTTTGACCTGGTGCACTCAAGAGGCCAAAACACCCGCTAGAAGTCGATCGTAAAAATCTACTTTCTTATGACATAGACAAAATATGAATCTACAACGTCACTAGTGAGAGTGTGTCCTATGCACACAAGTTCTGTGCATTTGGTGCACCCAACGGCCCATGCTAAATGTTCCCAAATATTCTGAACTTGCAGTGAAATACGAGGACCTAAATAACTAAGGTATATCCTCCTGGCAAATTAGGATGGCTAGATTCACAAATATAATATCATAGCCCCTTACTTAAGTTCACATTTTACATCATATCTGTTTATATGCCATTGACCTTGTGATCTTCTGTTAGTAACACAAGAAAAGAAAAACTCCGATCCAGAAACTCTAGTTTCCACCAATACAAGATTCGGTATGACGATACATGGATACTCTTATTCCAAAAGCATATACTCCCTCCGTTCCAAATTAATTGACTTGGGTTTGTCCAAATACGGATGCATCTATACTTGTTTAGTGTCTAGATGCATCCGTATTTGGACAAACTCAAGTCAAGTAATTTGGAACGGAGGGAGTATGTATTTAGAGGGAGACACACACCATGTAAACAATATTACATTAGAGGGTGAGAAGATGAGAATTAGTTCATCCTCAACTGCATCTATTAGAAACCACTTCAATTCAATAACTAAATGTAATAGCAATTGGGCAATCACTAAATAAATGTACTAGCAGTAGCAAAAACAAAATGTACTAGCTGTAGAAAGGATTAAATCAGTGAATGAACATTAAATGTACTAAAACAAACGAATAAATGTACTAGCAAAGTAACAAATCTGTGAATAAAATGTGTTGGACGTAGCAAATCCGTAATAAGTCTACTAGCAAAGTAATAAATCAGTAAATTAATGTACTAGCAAATTAATAAATTATGTTTAGGGCGATGAGGTATCCGCTTGTTTATTTAGTAGAAAAAATAGACAAAGACACTCAAATTCCACATGAGATTTTACACTAAGAGAGAACAGTTTGACGAGCACAGTTTCATGATTCAGGATCCAATACCATCTGGGGATTGAGGTGTGTGTGATAGAGACTATAGTGCTACACAGATCACGCTGTCAAGGCTCTTTACTTTCTTTCTTGGCAAGAACGACCCTTAATGGTCACCGTAGAATAGATCACTCACTGGATTAGATCCAGCTGGCTCTGAAAGAGTCAATCTCACAATCTTAATGTACTCAAGACAGGATCTGTTCAAGATATCAACAGTGAACACTTACCCACAAATGGACCCACACAAGGCAATACTCGCAATACAAAAAGTATATGCCAGTCAAGTGGATATGGGCCATATAGAATTCCATGACAATGATTTTGCAATCGATACCTCTCATCAGATTGCTATTAAGTTCCCGAGAGGAAACTATTGCAAACCAATTAAAAGACAGCAGGAAAGTCAGAGCTAGCATGAATGCATTCTTTATGCAATAAAATCAGCTACAGTTGCAAAACAGAGCACTTTAATGTTCTTTCTGGTTGCTACATTTTCATCAGAACTGCCTGAATCGTGCTTATCAACTCCCTAGCTACAAACCTCATATATATGAACTGTAGCAAATCAGCTACTTTGGTTCACATGTTCTTCTAAGAGACGCATCTTGCAAATATTAACTGAAGGAAGGGTAAATATAGTACAAACACATACATATAAATTAACAGGAAAATATTAAAAAGTTAGATCAGAAAATGCTAAGTAGTTTTAGCAGGGTCTACACCACCCAACACTGATGTCATATTTTATTTTCCTTTTTGAGATGCCCAATCATCATATCTTAAACAGTTAACCAGTATCACAATACAACAAAACTCACTATTAATTGCAAGACTGATAAGTCCATCGTGTGAAGTATTAGTCGAAATATAATCATAATAATAGCCTATCATTTTACAACAATTTCAGCTCACCCTCCATTTTAAATTGAATCTTTACTACACTTGTAATTTCTGAGCTGTGTGATACTTTGAGTTGTCACCCTCAAAATGGGCAACTACCTTTAAGAGGTCAGAGCTTTTAAGGCAGGTGTAATGGGAGAAACTGCAAATCTTTGACCACAGAACTACGAATTAACCCGTCAACCAGTACCACCATCGAGGATGAGTAAATCTCACTGATAACTCTTCAGCACAAGTACAATGAACTCAAAGCTAAACACTGTCCACGGACCAAAATATTATGAAACACAGAGCTAGATATGTACAATACAATAGTGGAATAAATGTAACGAAATTATACTAGTACTTTAATTTTTCTCTGGATATTCTGGCTAACTGATCTCTTGAACAAGGTATAGCTGAGTGTGTACAATTTTTTTATATAGACCAGATGAATACTTGAAAAGGGGTACAGGAATACATAGCGAGGCCAAAAACCAATCACGTCAACCAAATGGAGGGAGGTTGTAACTTTAGTTGGACAGACATACTATTTGCATCATGAAAAGGCCCAACAAACATCGATGGAAAACAAAACAGAACAAGTTCACTAAGCTTGTAAAACAACAATCTGTTATATACTTATTTCAGAACAGAATACTAGACATGCAAGCAACAACTAGGCAAGCGTGAGTGTGGTGTATCACATGGGGTTCTTCCTTCCTGCGTGTCGGATGCCCTTTTGCAAGATTGTAAGAACGTCTTTGGTTAATCTATAAAGCTTGAAAATTCAAAAAAAAAAAAAAAAGAATACTAGACATGCCAGGCTTTCTGAACAAACTACTACAGTACTATATACTTAAGCATCAAATGCTGAGCAGGTTAAGCCTGCAAAACAACGCAGGACATTGATTTTAGGGTTGAGTTCAGAACAGGTTAAGCTTGCTAAATAACCTAAGTTCATACCTTGGGTTTCAGCGAGAAGGTAAAAAAACCACACATGACTGTGAGTCTGTGCCGGTCTTGTCCTCCCGGCTCTGAAACGTCAATACCACAAACAAGAGCTGTGGACCACCTCATCACGGCACGACGGCCACTCTGGACACTGGACGCGAGCCAAAGTACAGCGCCGGCCAGCGGGGAAGTTTGTTAAGCGGCGCGGCATTTCGTCGAACACCAAGTCGGCGGCGGGGCATTTCGTCGAACACCAAGTCGGCGGCGCGGCATGCCGAGGAGCTTCGGACCCTAGGGCTGGGGAGCCGCTGCCATGCCACTATGCTAGGCATATACCTGAGTGCCGCACGGCCGACGACCACTTCCTCTCCTCTCGGCGGCTCAGCCGGGAAGCGAAACGACGACGCGACGGGCCTAGGGCCCAGTTTTGGCTGTTACACGGCAGTCAAGATGGGAATGGCTCGACCTAGCGTTGGGTTGGCCCAAGGTCAATTTGAAGGGCCATGGGTCGACCCATATGGTTGTGGCCTCGTTGCACCAACCGACATTTTGGTTAGAGACAACCTTGTGTTATCTCGTCTTGGGTTGACCCAAAATCGAAGTAGTCTTTTCAGTTTAGTAATCACATAGTAATATCAAGAACAATCATGAAAATAGTAAGATTTTCCTCCATAAGATCAAAATTATGACAAACACAAAAAAATATTATGACAGAATAATTTCTTCACACGATCACCAACATTGCCAAAGGACTATCTTCACAATATCACCATCATTGATAAAACATCTCCATAAGATCACCAACATTGATACAATACTAAGTTTCAGAGCTAATTTACAACTATCAAGCATCAGGTATATAAATGATAGCAAGACCTTGACAATTAGTATTGTGCCAGTAGCACCATCATGACTCAACATGTCTGAACTTTCATGATTTCTCTTCATCATTGTTTGGACCATAGAATTCTAGGCAGCTACTACACGGCCATAAATGAAAGATAAGTTTCGCAGTGTTCTTCTCGATAAATTATATTGGTGATGGTGAGAAGAAGGAAGTATGCTGAAACAGTCACGCTAGAGGTTTTCAATTTGTTTGATTTTTTTGTTGGGTTGTTTCTATTCTCGTGTTTCTCAGTTATCACACGTTGGAGACAGTTCTCTCTTCATTTAGAAAAGGAATGTCAATACTATTTCGTCTCTATCGTCGAATGCTCAAACAACCAATGACCAAGCAGAATATTTGAACATATTTTGGTACTTCGCAGGCTACCAAAAATTTGCAAAAGCGCAATAAATTTCTTGACCATGTGATTCTTCATTATTCGTACTCCACCAAACCGGAGGGGCGATGACTCAGAGATGCAACGATGGAGGAGGCGATACTAGACCGACCTAGCGACATCGACAATGCTAAGTGGACATGAGACAGGTGGTGTGAAGCATATGTCTGCAGCGACGACATAGGTGAGTTTAAACCGAGCCAGAGGTGGCAGAAAACAAGAAAATGCGATGTGGTGAGGACAACTAAGGTTGTCCGAGACCAAGAAGTGGATGCTGGATTGGTAGAGGAGATGCGACGTAGTCACATAGATGAAGGTGGCAGTAGAGGTTGCAAGGCTGGAATGAGTCAAAAGCGACAATGACACATGTGAGATAGGATCAAGCTAGATCACTACCGGAAAATCTGAATTTCCCGTGTGGAGCAATCTTTGCCGTGTGCAACAAATTTTCAGAACACGGCAAAGATAATTTTGCCGTGTATAACAGAAACGGATCACGGCAAATAAACACAACACGGCACCGCAGAGAAAGAGCACACGGCAAAGTATAGTGCACGGCAAAATGAACACAAAACACACGGCAAATTTGTTCAGCTCGGCAAAGAAATATTTGCCGTGCGCCCTTATGCACCCACACGGCATATCGGTTGACCAGGATTCCAAATTTTGCCGCCGTCGCCAATATTTCGCGGGAAATATGTTTGCACTGGCGGGAAGTTTCTTTGCCGTGCGTCTCTGGGCAGAACACACGGCAAATCACCTCTTTGCCGTGTGTCTAGGCTATCTGCACACGGCAAACCATCAACTTTTTTTCCATACCATTGCAATTTTCCCTTATTTGCTTTTCCCCCCCCTTTTTTGGGTAAAATGGCCCCAACCTTGGTAGATTCTTCAGAAAAAAAAACCTCATATTTTTGGACATAAAATGAGAGCTAATATTTTTAAATTTTTACTTGATACAAATTTTAAACAATTATTCACTACCCGAAAATCGATATTTGCTAGCCCTGAAACAATTTTTACTTGATACAAAGTAAACCTCCAGCTATCTAATGACAGTTTGCTAGCCCTGAAACACATGTCTATAAGAACCATGTTGAGCAAAGAATCAGCTAACCAGCTGGCCATGCTTCTGTCGCTTTCTCTTCCTGCCCCTGCTGTGGTGAAGTCAAAGCCATACTGGACAATCTCACAGGTGTTGCAAAGTGCGTTGCCAGCAGAATTGACTTGTGAAGGGGACAGATTCCTAGTCAAGGACAGTACAGTCGTAAAACTTGATCTTGCCAAAGAATCCGTTCAGGCCTTTCTCGGATCTAGTGTCTTCCGTTCTTGGTGTGAAGGGTCCTGGAGACGCGCTCCAATTCTTGAATGCACTGCAGCCCCTGTTGATGGAATTTTTGCTTCTGGATGGTTTTAGTGTAAGTTTGCAAGATTTTAGTGTGCCCAAGATTCTGTAGATCTCGGGACTCTGAGGTGTGACGCTCCGGACCCCGCTACGGCGAAACCCTAGACCCGCTGGAAAAAAGTCAAACCTGTCGATCTACCCCTTTGACCGGCGCCGAGAGGGGTAGACGCGTGAACTTTTTTGCTTGGTTGTGTTAGGTTGGTACATGGGACCATGGGGAACCAACATTTCATGTGGTATGTCGCATGATTCCGTGCCCGGCACCCGACACGGGAGTTTTCACCTCTAAGTGCCGGAACTTACTACGGAGTAAGAGGGGTCGGTGAAGGGGGTCGCACCTCGGAGCCGTATCTTGGTTCCCACAACCTACCAACACATTGTTATACATATATTAGGGACCCATGCAAGTTTTGGTGGGATTCCGACGCTCCGGACCATGCTACGGCGAAACCCTAGACCCGCTGGAAAAAAGTCAAACCTGTCGATCTACCCCTTTGACCGGCGCCGAGAGGGGGGAGACGCGTGAACTTTTTTGCTTGGTTGTGTTAGGTTGGTACATGGGACCATGGGGAACCAACATTTCATGTGGTATGTCGCATGATTCCGTGCCCGGCACCCGACACGGGAGTTTTCACCTCTAAGTGCCGGAACTTACTACGGAGTAAGAGGGGTCGGTGAAGGGGGTCGCACCTCGGAGCCGTATCTTGGTTACCACAACCTACCAACACATTGTTATACATATATTAGGGACCCATGCAAGTTTTGGTGGGATTCCGACGCTCCGGACCCTGCTACGGCGAAACCCTACGCCCGCTGGAAAAAAGTCAAACCTGTCGATCTACCCCTTTGACCGGCGCCGAGAGGGGTAGACGCGTGAACTTTTTTGCTTGGTTGTGTTAGGTTGGTACATGGGACCATGGGGAACCAACATTTCATGTGGTATGTCGCATGATTCCGTGCCCGGCACCCGACACGGGAGTTTTCACCTCTAAGTGCCGGAACTTACTACGGAGTAAGAGGGGTCGGTGAAGGGGGTCGCACCTCGGAGCCGTATCTTGGGTCCCACAACCTACCAACACATTGTTATACATATATTAGGAAGATATGCAGCCAACCCTGAAGATGCCAACATTCCCACAAGCCAACGAGGAGGTGTCAAACTTCACGACAGGTTTCTATGATGCCAACATTCCCACAATCCACAATCCAGTCGTTCGCTACAATGCAGCCAACCCTGAAGATGTACCCAAGCTTAGCATCTTCATAGGGCTCGGTGGCAAATCAAGTGGCACGAAGAAGTTCATCATGAAAAAGCTCGAGCGGGATATGATCTCCTCGTATATCTTGATGAGTATGGAGGAAGTGAAGCCGTACCGCGAGTAAGTCTTTCACCATTTAGTATTTCACAAACATTCACTCCTATATTCGTGGCTAACTCCTCTTTTCTCATTGGCGTAGACGATTCACTCGTGAAAACTGGAAGCTGAGAAGGGACCCTACCCCGAAAGAGTCGAAGGATCTTTTTGACAAGGGTGGTGGTTTTGGCAAGGGTGGTGGTTTCATTAGCTGGTTCGCGGGTTTGGTACTGTTCTGTCTAACTTTTCTAGTACCGTGGACATTCATCGATCATTCCTCGTTCTAAACTTCTCGTGCTAAACTTGTAGGCAAAAAAGGACAAAGAGATGAAGCCAGAGCTTAGAAACATTGCCCATGGCTTTAGCCATTCCGTCAACTCATTCCATGCTTATGACGTGAATGGATATCGCTTCCATACCCATGACCACACAACAAACCGGGGCAACCGGAAGACAATAAATAGTGGGGTGTTATGTGAAGGCTCAGATAAACTCCATTACTATGGAAGAGTTGAGGCTATATACGAGTTGAATTATGGTTTTGGTAAAGGGCTAGATCCCGTTGTATTCAAATGCAATTGGTTAGACCCGCGTCGGGTTAGAGGGATTCCTGCAATTGGATTGGTCGAAGTTGAACGAAGCTCCAAGTATTCGGGAGACGACGTCTACATTTTGGCTACCCAGGCCTTCCAAGTTTTCTATCTCCCGTACCCGTGCAAGAAGACATCCAAAGCATATCAAAAGCGTCTACAGGGATGGGATGTTGTGGTGACGGTACCGTCGCACAGTAGGCCGGCTATGCCTAACGGTCAAGATTACCGCCGCCTAGACCCCTCAACATCTGACGGCGAGTTCTATCAGGATGGAGGGCTCCCTGGGAAATTCACTATCAACTTGCCGACCGATGATGACATGGAATACGGCGAACAAAACGTAGATGCTGGAATGGAGGAAGACACTGCGCATGACGAAGTCGAGGAGGTTCATAACCAAGCCGACGTGACTTTGCTAGAGCGCTTCCACGCAGGACTTATCGTCGACGAGCCAGAGGGACCACCTCCAGGTTCCGTGGATGGTTGGTGGTGTGGCGACCCTGACAGTGATGACGACACGGGTGGTCCAATAGTTGGTCCCGATGATCTCGACACAGGCTACTGATAGCGATGAGGACACATGTATTAGTAATTGCCAGTCTAGCTTATATGTAATAGGTCAATGCTACTCTATGTAATAGTGATTGTCTGTCTAGCTTATTTTGTGAGAACTCATTGTCGATACTCCATTTACCTTAATTGTCGCTACTTCATCTAATTGTATTCATTTTCGCTTTACTCATTGTTGCTTCATCTATTTACCTTAATTTTGGATCATGTATACTGATGAAACCTATTTTTTTGTCAATGCAGGAAACATGGGGGGAAACAGATTGAAGAAGGCCTTGTCAAAAAGGGTGGGCAGCGTGAAGGCACTCATTGGGGGATCGAGTTCGGCACCTCCACCTCCTCCCTCACCTCCAGCCTCACCTCCACGTGCGAGGGGTGGACGACGTGTGGGAAGGAGGCCTAGCAAGACTCTGCCTCCTCTCCCTGCCGAGCAGCCCGACGAGGACGACTCGGAGTACGACCCGGAGCAGCCCGACGAGGATCACCCGGAGGTGCAGTCGGACTCTGAGAGCGAGTCGCTGCCGGATTCTGAGGAGCTGCTGGCGGAGGCTTCTGAGGAGGACGAGGAGGATGGCAGCGAGGAGGAGGACGAGGGGCGCGAGGAGGAGGAGGGACCTGGGGAGGACGGGTTTCAGCTTGACCCGACGCTGCAGTGGGACCCACCGGAGGAGTGGGTTGAGACTGAGGAGGATATCCCTGAGCCACGGACCAGGCCGGTGTATCAGCGGGGGGCGGCGGGACTCCCCGATCCCCGATATTACGCCTACAAGAACACTCTTCTCGTGCCTGTTGGAAAAAGGTACTTATTATTGTTTTTGTTCAATTTTAGCTTCTCATTGTGTTTTGACCCGCTAACTATACTAATTTTGGTTTTCTCATTGTGTAGGACATTTGTGTACCAGCCTCCTAAAGTGAAGGAACAGCGTACCTACGCGAGCATCCTTGGATGTTGTCTCCGGAAGTTCTTCCCAGGGATTGTCACCGAACCAGAGGGTCGCAGGAGTGTAGCTTGGACTTTCAGGCACTACTGTTACGCGGAGGATCCCGATGGCGTGTACCTCAACATGGCGCTTAAGACACTCGGCTATTTCTGGGTAAGTTTGTTTGACTTCTCATCATTCTATAAATCCGAGATTGCACTAATGGCTTTGACCCTATTTTACCTATGTGTGCATGCTTGTAGAACTTCTTCACCTGTCGGGAGGAGGACAAGGCCAAGTGCGAGGACATCCTTTTGACGATGGCCTCTAAGATGGTGACGGACATGCACTACGAGGCTCGCGTGAACTCTGTCCGCACTTGGTACGCCGAAAAGAACATTGCGCTGGAAAAGAAGCGTGCTCGGGACATCTTGATGCAGCCATGGCAGTACCTGCAGGTAGCGTCATTTCTATATTATCGATTTTGTTGACCGCCGTGTAATATCATTAATATGTGTGTTCTGTGCATGTAGGTGCCTCCTCCGTACGTCGGTAACAACAAGGACTGCCACCTCGCGATGGTAGCGTGGTGGACTAGCCCGGAGTATCTCAAGCTACACGCGGAGGGAAAGGCAAAGCGGGCGGAGAACAAGGGTGGAACACACCGCCAAGGCAACCTCAGCCTCTCCCAATGCATACAAAATGAGGTGAGCAAATGCATTCTTTAATCCACCTATGTTCGTGCTCTCTTTTGCAATATCGTCTCCTTTTCACCTATGTTCGTGCCATCTTTGCAGAAATTGAAGACCGGCGTAGACCCCTCGCCCTTCGCCGTTTGGGAAAAGATGCGTACCAGGGCTACGCCGGATCCTGAGACAGGGTCGATGTGGATCAGCCAGACCGCCGAGCTCCGGAGCAAGGGGTACAGGGAGAAGTTCAAGGAGCGCAACGGTGAGGAAGCTGACCCTCTCACCAGTCCACTTGACGTCGAGGCTGTCGTGCTTGCGGGGCAAGGCGCGGCGAATGGCCGCTTGTGGATAGGTGACGGCTCCATCGACCCTCGCACCGTCCCGTCTCTACGCCAGGTCCGCCGTGGGAGGGCGTCCGGTGCGCCTGCCGTGGAGACCCGCCCACGAGTTTCGAGTCTAGCTGTCGACGAGCTCCGGCAAAAGCAGGTGCTCTATGAGCAGCAGCAGGAGCAGATCCGGCGGCAGGACGAGCAGATGCGGCAGCAGCGGAGCAGCATCAGGAGTATTGCAGGCAGCAGCAGGAGCATCAGAGGCAGATGATGGAGTGGATGTATGGCACGATGCAGCGCCTTGCTCCTGGGGACGGGACTGTTGCCATGGGAATGTTCCCTCCACCGCCTCCACCGATGTTCCCATGGGTATGTTCTCAAACTTGTCATTCTATCCATCTTATTGTTATAACTAAATTACTTGTGTAATGCGAGACTTTTTTCATGTTCTAGGAGAATCCAGGATCGGCGGGTGGATCTCACTCGATGGCGCCGCCGCTTGGTGGCCAGGACAATCCGGAGGGGCAGCCCCGTATCTCCAACCCTAGCGTTGTCCGGAGGCTCCCGTGGGTATGCTCGCATGACTTGTCAAAATGCCATTGCCATTTAGTTAGCCATGCCATTGCCACTTTAGTTCAACTTGTCAAAATTTAGTTAGTTGAACTTGTCAAATTTTACCCATTAGTTGAACTTGTCAAATTTTAGTTAGCTTTCTTTTAATGCCACGACTATGCCATTTCCACCTAGTTGTCAAACTCATCATTTTTTTGCAAACATGTAGGACGATCCTCCTCAATGATGTTGAGGACCTACTCCGCCGCCGGAAGGCCAGTAGAGGTTAGTTACCATTTCAACTTGCTACCACTCTCGTTCAAAAACTTACTTCATGTCTCACTTAGATCGACATAGCCAATCAATGAATCTCCAATGGTCACTTGTGTCTTTTGGTTTACCACATAGATCAACTTGTGTCTTATTGTTTACTACATCTAACTTAGATCATGTCTTTTGGTTTACTACATCTAAACTTGTGCATATTCTTGAATTTGGATTTAAGAGCGTGACCAAAATATGCAACATATATCAACTTGTACATGGTTTACTTCATGTCTTCTATGGAACTTTGTCTAAGAATAAAAATATGCACATTTATTGATTTAAACATCTAAACTTGTACATGGATGCGTTGCAGGATGATATCGATGGCATGGATGCGTTTCACGATGATTTGATGCCACAATTTGTTGTACTGACCTTCCGTATCAGTACTGTTGTAAATAATGATACATGGGTGTCATAATTGTGATGTTTGTGCTCGAATTGTGATGTTTGTGCTCAAATTGTGATGTTTGTGTTCAATTTGTGAATTATGTGTGATCTGGCCCCTATATGGTTTGAATTTGATGTCGTGGGGTATTCTGGGATATATTGGCTATATATATGTGTTTAAATTGCAGGAATGGAATCAAAAACAGAAACAAAACTGGACCATATTGTCAATTTGCCGTGTAAACACACACGGCAAAGATCTTTGCTGTGACGGGGCGCACGGCAAAGAGGACACGCGGCGCGCATCTGTGCAACCTGGCATTTGAGTGATGACCAAATGGTCACTTTGCCGTGCTGCCCAGGCTAATGCACACGGCAAAGGGCTTTGCATCGTTCCTGGCATCGGCTCTGTGCCGTGCGTTTTTTCAGGAGAAGCACACGGCAAAGGTCAAAAGTGTGCCGTGCGTCGCTGAGAAAGGAACACGGCAAAGGTCAAAAGTTTGCCGTGCGTCGCTGAGAAAGGAACACGGCAAAGAAGTGGAGTTTGCCGTGCTTGGTTGGGCAGGGATCACGGCAAAGAAGTGGAGTTTGCCGTGCATAGTCAGGGAGAGCACACGGCAAAGATCAGTTGACCCGGGGTGAGGGTTGACCCTCTCTGACAGATCTTTGCCGTGCCTTGTTCGAGAAAGAACACGGCAAAGGCTTTGCCGTGCCTGTTTTGGAAAGGAACACGGCAAATATTCTTTACCGACAGCTATTAGGCCGTGCGATGTTTGCCGTGCTGTTCGGCACGGCAAAGTCTTTGCCGTGTTCCGAAGGTCCTTTGCCGTGTATGTTTGCCACACGGCAAAGACGGCGATTCCGGTAGTGGATGCGGGGTAGAATGAATGAAATGAGGCGGTGATGACAAAACTGCGCTCGGACCAACCCATAGGCGATGATGAAGCAATACAACATCGATAAAGGTGAGGAGCAATTTTTTGGAAAAGGACCCGATCCATATAACAGCATACTCAGTACAAATTACAACGAAGTCCAAGAACTAAAAGAAATTACAGAAAGGACCCTGCAATTTGCACGAAGCACCCCGAGCATCCTGGAAGAAACACGATCAGGTCCACCACCGGCTCTCCCGAGAAACCTAGCTGACGACGGCGCCACCGTACCGCTCACCGCCGGAGAAGAGGAGCCACCACCAGAGGAAGACGACCGCAAGATCCAACCGCCGCTCCGCGACGGCATCTGGCTCGATGAAAGACCACGGCCTAAGCTCCAAAACTCCAGCACCACCCAACTCCCCACCGACGCCGCGCCGACCAGGCCCGCCCGCACCGCACCACCTCCAGGTCCTGCTCGCTTCACCACCATGGCCAGCCGCAGCAGAAGCCCCGAAGAAGAAGACCACCCAGCTCACCTGCACCAAAAACAGATCACCGATCCCCACCGGCTCCTCCCCTCGCCTCCACGGCCGGCCAGAGGAGCACAACGGAAGAACCGCGACTGACGAAGAACCTCCACTGCCTCCCCGGCGAACGCCGGAACGGGGAATTAGGGGGAGGACAGAGCCCCACACCGGCGCCATCGTCTCCGTCTTCAACGGCGCCGCCCGACACGCACACCTACACTACCACCTAAACTACACCCGCGGCGAGAAACGGAGCTCCCCCCCGCCTCCCGGTGCCGGAGCGGCGACCGGAGGCGGAGGGGAGCGGCGAAATCGCCGGCGAGTTCTCGAAGACGCGAGTCGCCTCGGTGTCGCCTCTCTCTCCTGTAGCAGAGGGACACGGGCAAAGATAAAGAGTAATGATGGATTCCACCACTTGTTAGGTGAGGAGCAATTTGAGATTATAGGTTAGGGTAGATGTTGTGGTTTGTATTTAGGGTGTCATCATGTGTTAAGATTTCGATGGAGTGAATTATCAGATGGTGATTTTAACTTTTATTAAGGAAGTTCGTTGAACTGAAAAGATTAATGAAGAAAACGAAATGCGCTGCGATAAAGCGTCTCTTCGTGACGCGATGGGCCGTTGGGTTGTCGTTCCAAAGACCAAGAGAAGGGGAAATCGGCAGCTGCTTTGGGGTTGTGCGCTCTCTCGCCTGTTGCCGACGTCCCCGGCGCCACCGCGGAACAGAACCGGGCCTCCACGGGCGGCGGCGGCGGCGGCGATGGGAAACTCACAAGCTTCTCCGTCCTCTGCCTCCTCTGCCCGCTTCGCCATGGCCTCCAGGTATCGCGGCATCGAACAGCCGCCACGTTCAGCTCCTGCTTCACCCCGCCCGCAGCAATTCGCTAGCCTCCCCTCGTGATCTCATCGCTCCCCACCTCTCTATTTCCTCAGGGCCTTCTCGAAGCAGGCGCTGGACGACCTCCGCGCGCACTTCACCTCGCTCGCCGCGCAGTCGGTGACCCAGGGCCGCGCCATCTCTCGTCCCGTCTTCCTCGTGAGCTCGCTCGGACTCCGCATAATAGTTTTGCAACTGCGATTGGATACGGATGGATCTGGGATCCGGTCTCTAATGGGGAGTGGGCCGTCTACCGCAGGAGTATTTCGGGGTACGTGGGGCGCTCGGCGATAGGCTGTTCCAGTTGGTGGCCGCAGCGAGGAAGATGGAGTCACCTTCGAGGGTTTGATCGTTGCCAAAGTTCGTACCATTCCTTGTCCAAAACCTTTATTAAACTAGGTCTTAGTGTACTCTCGCTGCATTTGTATTTTGTAGCAATGGAAGAAATGCAATGCGAGTTTAATGTTTGTATGTAGTGTGCTATTTGCGTTGCTTTTGCATTGATAAGGGAGAAATGTGTTTCTACTTTCTATGCTATATAATACCGGAGGATTTGCTAGATATTATGATTGCCTTTCACTTGGTAGTTTTTGTTGTTGTTGTTGTCTTTATATTGAAAAATTGAGTAGATAGTTTTTATCGCATACTTGTACTGTTAGTTTCGTGGATACATCTACAGCCTACTACTTCTTAAACCTTAGGTTTTCAGAACGAAAAAAACTTTCAAATTTTGTTGTTCTTCAGTTTTATGCTAAATTAGTCCATTTGAAGTAGTGAACTTCACATGTTTGATTTATTTATTTAACACAAAGCTTTGCTCCCAATGTTAAGAGTGCTGTATGATGCCATATACCTTGCTAGGTTTTCTCCTTTATATTTAGTTATTTAATATCCATTTCTTTATAACAGGCAACATATGAAAGAGGGACTCGAGATGAAGCTGATCAGTTCATTTTCCAAATGTGCGATGTTTTGGGAGATGGTGCCTTAACAAGGTATTTCATGAGTGTGCTAGCAAAAACTGATATTACTTATCATATTTTGGTATGTCATTTGTGAGTATTTACAACCTGAGCTGATGATTTTGTTTATGCTATAAAATGTTGCTACTTTGGATTACTTTTGCATATAATCTATCTGTTCTTAATTTTTTTTAGGCCTGTCAGGTTTTACTTGATGAACCATTAACTCCTACGTTTTCTCCTTCATACATTGCCAGGTCTGACCTGGAATCTGTATTGGCATCCATTCGTGAAACCATATTTGCAGATAACAAGGAAGCCGGGGAAGGTTCAAACGAAAGGACGTTTGAAGCATTCCTCAACTCTGCAGTATTTTCAACTGATGCTGAAGGGATCTCAGAGAAGTCTATGTCATTAGTAGACTTTAGAAACTGGTGTATTATCATGCCATCACTCAGGAAGTTCCTCGGAAGTTTGTTGATGCCCCCTGATTCAGGTCTGTGCTATCATTCTGCAGATTTCAACAGCAAAAAAATGGCGGTGTATTCCTTGCAGCTGCATCATGAAGTGTGCTCCTATTTATTGCATTTGGATAGAAATGCTGTAGATGGTTAAATATGGTCTTCCTTTAGTGTGTACATATGAAAGGGTAGGACTGTCGTTTCCTTCAAAGTATTCCTCCTAGCTCTTGAGAATCCGCTCTGTACTAAGCCAATCAATGAGTAAGTGATGTTTGTGGTATCTGCATTCCCACAGTCCTACTGCTCTGAAGCTGGTGGTCTAGTAAAAGCCATCTTCTTTCGTAGGCAGTATTAAGCACCAAAGTATCTCTTATACATGTTAAGAAGCAAGACGCATAGTTAGATGGACATTTACTGATCCTGAGCTACTACTTATATCGGAACACACTATTAGCCAGAGTTTCAAGACATTAACAAGTCAAGTAATCAGAGGGACTATTGTTGCAGTTCTAGACTTCTAGTTACAAACATCTCAGCCTTCTATCTTTCTCCAAAATACACTTTGGTTTCTATCATACTTGATGGATGTATACCAGGCTTCTGTTATAGTTGTTTCCTATTTTAGGGCATGTCTAAGTCTGAAATTACTCTTGTACCTTGGTTATTATTTTTGAAGATTGTAGACTTGATGTTATTGACAAGAGGCTAAATATGTCTTCAGTAAGTAATAACACATCAACAATCTGTGATCTGTCTTCTGTACAACAAATTAGAAAAGATCACTTCAACATTCTACAAATAGGCAATTCAACATGTCCGTTCAAATGGGATCTCAAAAGTGTGCAACTGGAATTCTGGAAGTAATATATAACTCAAGCTATATTCACTTGTTAATTGAGAGTTTGTGACACTTCGTATTTGGCAGCGGTAACGTTCTCTTACGCGCTAGGCATTGAATGGGCGTTTTGACTTTGCTTTTCCCTTTTTTGCCTCCGCACAGTTACGTGCTAGGGGTTCTGCCTCCGCTCAGCGCCTAAGAGAGCTTAAGCGTGCGCTTAGACATGCTTTTATAATCTTGGTCAGCGATAAAAGAGTGGGAATAGGAAATCAGACTGGTATTACTACCATGGGCGGCAGCATGACATACAAGGGGCATGTACTTCACAGTTGCTAACTTGGTACTGCACAAGTCTTTGTGTTGCCAACAAGGTACTTGGTGTCTAGCTACTCTGCTGGAATAAGTTGGTTAGTGGCTGCAGATGACCTTGGTATAGGAAGCCTCTATCGCCCTACCCGAAGATTGACATGTCAGCCTATACATGAGAGCCTCTCTCCTTTTTTAAGTTTATAAAAGCATATACCTCTGTATTTATTCCACGTGAGCGTAGAAACATCATTCTTATCCCACCCCATTGGTGAACTACCTCTCTTGCTTTTACCTTTAAAAGAACATCCATAGGTTTCGGGGCATGCTATCTTTACGTGTTGCTGAAGTATATGTGGATTTCCCAGTCTTCTCCATCAGTTTGGACTTTGGTTCCTGTGCATGAAACTTAATATGGTATCCCAGGTTTTTGGACTCAAGTCTCAGCTTTCGAAATTTAGATTTTTTTTTTTGCTTGCTCTGTTTGTACCAAGTTTGAAGGGGAGCCTTGGCGCAGCGGTAACAGCTGCTGCCTTGTGACTATGAGGTCACGGGTTCAAGTCCTGGAAACAGCCTCTTGCAGAAATGCAGGGAAAGGCTGCGTACTAAAGACCCAAAGTGGTCGGACCCTTACCCGTGTTACAGTATATGTGAATTGCACTAGTCTTTCCATCAGTTTGGACTTTTGGGATAGTTGGCTAGTGCAGGATACATGACATGGTATCAGAGCTGAAGGTCTCGAGTTCGAGTCCTGGTTTGTGCAATTTATTAAAAATTGCTGGTAACCCCCCTTGTGTCCAAGTATGAGCCTGTCTTGCGCCATACCTCTGAGACTTGCGCGCCGTCGCTATCTTCCGGTTGCACGTGTGGCCTCTCCCTCCCCGAGTCACACGTGAGAGGGGGTGTTACAGTATATGTGAATTGCACTAGTCTTTCCATCAGTTCGGACTTTTGGGATAGTTGGCTAGTGCAGGATACATGACACCCCGGACCCTGCGCAAGCGGGAGCTACTGCACCGGGGCTGCCCTGTTTGTACCAAGTTTAGGCCTTATCCACCCACATGTGAGAGGGTGTGTTGAAGTATATGGGGATTGCCCAACCTTCTCCATCAGTTCGAACTCTTGGTTCTACTGGTTGGTGCATGAAAATTATTTCATGTTTGATCCTCTAGTATGCTTTTGGTGTTTAAGTTATGTAAACTGAGTAAAAACGTGTATCATCTGTTCTGGGAACAAAATGTATCTGATCATAGAAATGTGAAAGCCAACGCTACCGTGATGTTTATATATATATTCGTATGTTGAATCGTGTTATTTTGTAGGCAGAGCTGGCTTCCAAGTACCACTACTTCATTATCCAGATAACATCTCCACGAAGTTGCTACTTTTAAATAAAGAGTATGCTTGGCATATAGGAGGTGGCTTTTCTCAACATGACGTGCAAGAGTGGAGGCTTCTGTATCACAGTTCTCTTCATGGACAAAGCTTCAGCACTTTCTTGGGCAATGTAACGTGAGTACTCTTGAATATTATATTCAAAACTAATATTTAATTCAGCCTTATTAGGAAGGATTATTGTGTAATGCGAAGAAACTAGTTTTCTACCCATAAGGCTTGCTGATTTAAGAAAATGTCCAGCATGGTGACAGTCATTTTGATGTCAATGGTCAGTTATGTGAAGATTTAAGAAAATGTCCTACATGGTACCCGTAGTTATATGCTGGGAAAAAGCTTGCCAACTTTATGCTGTGACAGTTCTTTATGTGAAGATTTTTTCACTGTGTTGCATAAATTCTGCTCACTTATTATTTTATAGGAATGGAGATGCACAGACTGTTCTAATTATTAAAGATACAGAAGGTTCCATTTACGGTGCATATGCATCACAACCATGGGAAAGGCACAGTGATTTTTATGGTGACATGAAGACATTCCTTTTCAAATTATATCCTGAAGCGTCAATTTTTCGCCCTACAGGAGCAAACAGAAATTTACAATGGGTATGTGTATCTTCTCTTCGTTTTATTTATTAATGTATCGTCATTCATCATCTCCAAAGCAAAAGTGATGTAGGAGAGATCTTACATTATTAGCTCATTTTGACAGTGTGCTACAAACTTCACCTCTGAGAACATTCCGAATGGTATCGGCTTTGGAGGCAAGCCGCATCACTTTGGCCTTTTCCTATCTGCTGGTTTTGATCAAGGGCACTCATTTACCTCCAGCACGTTTACCGGTCCTACCCTTTCCAACACAAGCAGGTTCAGGCCAGAAGTTATTGAATGTTGGGGGATACAAGTGAAGGGATCACTTGATGAAAAGTCAGAGCTCGTCAAGGGTACAGTTCTTGAGAGATTCAAGGAGGATCGGAACATGCTGAAGCTGATCGGTATGGCAAGTGCGAGTGACTGATCACTGAAAAATCAGAATACCAGATATCTGGAGCTTCTGTACAAGATATTTTACGGAAAATAATACTCATATCTGCATAGTGACACGGGTTTATCTGCATGGAGTTGTTTGTTTATACTGTATAGATAGATCCATGGGTACTCGTGTCCCCAATTCAAGAGTTGATCTTCGAAAACTAGCTGCTGAGCAAGTGATGTATGTAGTCTGCTTCAAAATTATATAGGTGTAACACGGATTGAGGTGGACAGAGAATGATTTGATAATGTGTAGTTCTTTTTGGACTTCGCAGTAGCTCGTGCATGCTACGTTCGCGCGAATGATATTAAGTTTGAAACCATATTATTGTTGTCCACTGCTCCAGCATAATTGCTAGCTGCTTGTGTGCCGCTATCTGTTGCTGATGAAGCGGAGACTGAGCATTATGCATTGTATGTGTACGAAGTTCAGTGCTACTGGTGCATACACGTTCGTAGCATGATACAGTTATACTAAATAGTTATTTTTTTGCACTGAAATCTGGGAGATTTATTACAAAATCAAAATGTTCCTACAGTCTTTCAGCACACTAGGAACTATAAAGCTCGGGTAACATCAAGCCAACTATTAGTACCGGCCAAGGTGCTCGCCCGCTTCGCACACAACAGTTGCACTGAACGTCATTCCTCGCTCCTCGTCGCGGATTTATCGAAGATGCAGCATTATGCATTGTGTATTTATGTATGACTTTCGGTGCTGGTACATACACGTTGGTAGCATGATACTGTTATAATACTACTGAACAGTTGCACTGAAGGTCATACAGCATTGATACAGTAGTACTGAAATGTTTCTCCGTAATGTTCTACACTACAGTAGGTGAATCTTGACATCTTGTCACGGTGTCACACCACTATAGTGTTTCCAGGTAGCTAACACTTGGTGGTACGCATATAGGATTTCGCATGTCAACCAACTTCTAGTTTAACACTTAGTATCCACTGTACTGGTCATGCACAAGTCACTTTTAGCCAAATGTTGGATAGCACACAAAGCCATTAATTATAGGCGCAGTGCAGCTGATATAGATTGGGTTGGTATATTCTCAGCGTCTTCCCTTGGTTGTCGAAGTGCCTCGACCTCTGCTCGTTCATATCCCCAAATCTGATGGAATCATCAAACTGCAGAGATTGTAATATTAGCACAGTGATAGTACTAGACCATGCAACTGGAGACACCATATGCTCAGAGTGCGGCCTTGTATTGGATAGTCATTATGTTGATGAGAAACCTGATTGGGGAACTTTTACCCACTCTGCACCGAAAGATGATAATTATGGCCCTATATCAGAGTCCGCGAGCAACCTTAAATCAAAACATAATTCTACCACACTTGTGAGACTAGAGCAAAGAACATCTGATCGCCACCACTCACTTCGTGGCAAGACTGTTGAAATTTCTTCACATCAACATGACACTGCATATCATTACATAGCTGATATGGCTGACAGGTAAATTCACATCCCTATGGAGTCATAGTTAATATTATTTTTAGCAATATGGCTGTCATCCATATTTTTATTTTTTTGCGGGTTCTATGGATGTCGTCTTTATTTATTTAATTTAGAATCATCTGTTAGGTATATGTGTGAACTTTAAGCTAGTTACATATCCTGTACTTGTAGTACATCACATAACTAAGTGTATAAATTGCATCTGTTATAGGTTGGGCATTGTTGATAGCATAAAGCTTGAAGCAAAAAATATATATCTGAAAGCAAATGATCTTAAGCTATTTAATATACGGAAGAAACATTCAGTGTACGCTGCTTGCTTGTACATAGCATGCAGGCAAGCTAATAAGGCTCGAACTATAAAAGGTACGGAATTTATGAAGAACATCTTATCGTTTTTCATATATTTTTATTTCTTCTTTATGTAATAAACAGAGATCTGCACCGTCACAAATGGAGTTACAAAGAAAGAGGTTTCTCGAGCAAAAGATTTACTAGTACAGCATATTGAAGAGAAAAAGGGTGAATGCATGGGGATCAATAGTGTTCGTCCTGGAGACCTTGTGGTAGATTTTCTTACTTCATGCCAACCTAACTGCGATTTATAAAACAGTAGTATTTTTTCTATGAGACGATAGTAATTAGTATACATATCTTCAGGGAAATACCATTTTGTTAACTTTTTACCCTCATTCACAACTGTGCAGCGTCGCTTTTGCTCAACACTTGGCATGTCAACTCAAGCTATTCAAGCTGCGGAAGAAGCAGCTAATCGAGTGGAGAGACTTGATATAAGGTATATACTTTCAAGTAGATAAATACATTGTTTAATCAATGTATGTATATCTATATTATATCAATGGGGATGAAACAATCTTTAGATTTAAGTTCACCACAAGACATTCAAATGATGCATGGAAATCAAATCCTAAATTACTGAGCCGACTTAACTGTGAAATAGATAACTCGTCATGTTCTTGCATCTATTTTTCATTCCCAAATCATATGCTTATAGCTCAATTACATTTCCAGGAGGAATGCTATATCAATAGCTGGAGCTATAATATATATTAATATCAGAATCTTCTGTGGAACCACGCGACAAAATTTCAATTAAAGGTATTGGATTGTCAACATGTAGTATTATATCTGTATGATCTCTTTGAGTATGTTTACTTTATTCTTACAAGACTTGTTTTGCAGATATATGCTTAGTTGCGGGATTAACAGAAATAACTATCAGATATTGTCACAGAGAACTTTAAGTCACGCTTCATGGCTCTTGGAAACCTACTCAAAGGGAAAGAAAAAACAAATATAGTCATTAGTGTGCGGTCAATTATTAGATAGAAGATATGGTTACTATTCAACTCATATTCATATACATTCGTAAGTTATGTACACATTTTATCACTGAAGACTAATATGATTTTTTAGTGCAACAACGCACATGTTTCATAAATATTAAAACACTTAGTATATACATAAAAGGTGCACATATTTAATAATTTAAGACTCTGATTGTGTAATACTTCAATATAAAAATTCAACATCTTACTTGGTTCTCAAATATTATCAACCTACATACATAAATCTAATTTTCCGTACGTCGATTCTCTCCAAAGCCCTGGACCAAGTGTATGCGCGACGCGGAAAGTCGCGCTAGCCTGATCGAACCGAACAGTGTAGCGGCAATGAGCCTGACAGATCAGGCGGTGCGTTGCGTGCGGCCAAGTGCGTAACGGCAGCGAACAAGTGGTCACGCTTTTGGCACTAGCTCTGCCCGTGGCTCCGATATGCATGCATGTACGTTGCCGACTTGCGCACACCATTTTTTTCAGCTGTCTCAGTTTTAGTTTTAGGGTTGCGTGAGAGGCAAAGCTCCACGATCTCTGTTATATATTGACCAATAGTACGTGTTACATACGGATACGTATACATACAAGATACCTAGACCATCTAGCACTCCCCTCAATCTGAACTACTACTACTACATACAAATTCAGATTAGACTGAAATCGGTCTAGCATCTGTCTAGTGGCTGGTTTAGTGAATACATCAGCCAGTTGGTCATTAGTAGAGATGAACCTGACATCAAGACATCCAGAAGCAACGCGCTCTCGCACAAAATGAAAATCAATCTCAATGTGCTTCGTCCGTGCATGAAAGACTGGGTTAGCCGTCAGGTATGTAGCCCCTAGATTATCACACCACAAAATGGGGGTACGCTGCTGAGATACTCCTAGCTCCTGGAGTAAAGACTCCACCCACATAGCTTCAGCAGTTCCGTTTGCCAGCACCTTATACTCTGACTCGGTGCTAGATCTCGAGACAGTAGGCTGTTTCTTCGAACTCCACGAGATGAGGTTCGGTCCAACAAACACAGCAAATCCACCAGTGGAATGGCGATCATCAACACATCCCGCCCAATCCACATCGGTAAAAATACTAATACCGGTGAAGATGACTTACGAAACCGCAGTCCTGTATCCAGTGTTCCTTTGACATATCGCAAAATCCGCTTAACAGCTTCCCAATGAACATCAGTGGGCTGCGAGAGAAACTGGCATACTTTGTTCACAGTAAATGACAAGTCAGGGCGAGTAAGTGTCAGGTATTGCAAACCTCCCACAAAACTCTGATACCGGAAAGAATCATCAGTACCTAGAGGCTTCCCTGACGCACGAGCCAGGCGATCTGTGGTGTGCAACGGTGTAGAAGTGGACTCGCAATTCTCCATGCTGACTCGGTGAAGAAGATCAACAGCGTACTTGCGTTGAGTCAGTATCATGCCCCCTGAATTGTAGGACGCTTCCAACCCAAGAAAATATGCAAGAGGACCAAGATCCTTGATAGGAAACTGTGCCGAGAGAGCACGAACAAGACCATCAACTGCTCCAGGTGTCGAGCCAGCAATAACGATATCATCAACATAGACGAGCATATATATGAACCCCATCACGAGAGAAAATGAACAAGGACGTGTCAGCCTTGGAGGAGACAAAACCAAGTTGAGAGAGCATAGCACTCAACCGAGCAAACCAGGCACGAGGAGACTGTTTGAGACTATAAAGAGCTCGCTGCAACTTGCACACATAAGAGGGACACCGAGCATCCTCAAAACCAGGTGGTTGCTGCATATAAACATCTTCAGATAGAAAACCATGAAGGAACGCATTGCTGACATCGATCTGCCGAAGAGTCCATCCTCGTGAGACTGCAAGAGAAAGCACAAGACGAACTATGGCAGGCTTCACAACTGGACTGAATGTCTCGCCATAGTCTATACCTTGCTGTTGAGTGAAGCCGCGAGCAACCAGACGAGCCTTGTATTTTTCAATGGACCCATCAGGACGTTGCTTGGTCTTGAACACCCACTTGTTGCCAACAACGTTAACACCAGGTGGCCGAGGAACGAGAACCCAGGTGTTTGTCTGACGAAGAGCAGCGAATTCATCTGACATCGCCCGATGCCAGGCAGGCTCCCGAAGAGCATCGCGATGCGACGTAGGAGTCGCCGCAAAGAAAGCGCGTCGTCGAGGATCATAGAGCACTGTTCCATTAGTGGGCTTCAGTTCACGACGAGTACCATCTCGCAGCCGCGTGACCATGGTGTGGGCAGGCACGGGTGGCGGCGATGGCGGAGCATCAGCCGATGGCGTCGCGGCCGGGGACGGCGTCGGTGTCCCGGCGAGTGGCGACGCGGGCTGGTCGGGCGCCACAGGAGACGACGGGGGCGGGGTCAGCCCACCAGGCGAAGCTGGGCCTGGCGAATGTGGCTCAGCGGTCGACGCGGAGGCGGGCGAGGCTGGCGCAGTGGGATCCGTGCGTGCATGCACGTCGATCTCAGCTTGGCCATGCACGTCGATCGGCGCCGTGAGATCCTGCACAAAAGGAGCATCGCCTGGGGCAGGCAAATCAGTGGACAAATAGGACAGGTCATAATTTTGCCTAGGTACATCCGTAGCCGGTTCATCCGATGGGAAAGAGATAGCAGTCTCAAGGGTGGATAAATCAACGGTGACGCCGGGAGTGGAGTAAGGAAAAACGGATTCATCAAAGACGATGTCACGGGTATATAGATACGCCAAGTGGTGCGGTCCAAACACTTATACCCCTTATGCAAAGGACTATATCCTAACAAAACACACATCTTGGAGCGAAAAGCCAACTTGTGTGTATTATATTTGCGCAAGCTAGGCCAGCACGCACATCCAAACGTACGTAGGAAGGAGTAATTCGGTTCTACCTTGAGAAGCCGATGAAGGGGTGTGTCGTTGCGAAGAACAGGCGTAGGCATGCGGTTTATAAGATAACACGCAGTGAGGAAGGCCTCAACCCAATATCGGAGTGGAATAGAAGAATGAGCGAGAAGGGCAAGACCCGTTTCGACCAAATGGCGATGTTTGCGCTCAGCGATACCGTTCTGCTGAGAAGTGTGAGGACAGGACACACGGTGGGAAATGCCAATACGCTGAAAATAACGATGCAACTTGTGATACTCTCCACCCCAATCCGATTGGACCGCTTTGATCTTAGTGTTCAAAAGACGCTCAACATGAGCTTGGAAAGCATAAAAGACTTGCTCAACATCCGACTTGTGTTTGAGAAGATAAATCCAACAAAAACGAGAAAAATCGTCCACAAAACTAACATAGTACTTATACCCCCCCCCCCCCCCCCCCCCCCCCGAAGACGAAATAGCCGGCCCCCAAACATCGGAATGAATTAATTCAAGGGACATAGTAGAGACACGATGAGAGGCATGATACGATAATTGACGACTTTTACCACATTGGCAAGCATTACAAATCGAAGACTGATTATCTAAAGAACACTTAAGATTGTTTTGTTTGACGATAGACTGAACTACATTATTCGCGGGATGACCGAGACGCTGATGCCACCGGGACGACGTGGTGATGCTGGATGATGCATGGCGAGATGACGAAGACGATGCCCGATGGAAAGGAATAGGGTAGAGCCCACCATGACTACTGCCTTGAAGAAGAGTTCTCCGCGTGGCCTTGTCCTTAACAAGGAAGAAATCACGATGAAATTCAACGAAAACATCATTATCGGAGACAAGACGATAAACTGACAAGAGATGCTTGCTAATACGCGAAACATGAAGGACATTGTTCAAACGGAGAGATGAACCGGCTAAATGCGAATGACCAATATGCGAAATAGACAAACCTGCACCATTAGCCACTTGCACGTGATCCTTCCCGCCATAGCGCTCGTAGACGTGGAGTCGTTCCAGATCACTCGTCAGGTGATCCGTAGCTCCAGTGTCCATGTGCCAGTGAGGTTGATCGTTGGAGGAGGTGGATGCCATGTTGCCGGAGTGGTTGGTGTTGCGATCATCACGGTCCAAGAACTTGCGGCACGCTGTTGCCTCATGCCCCCAGTTCTTGCAGAGTTGGCACTTAGGGCGCCACTTGCGACCATTGCCGCCTCCACCTCCGTTGCGGCCATTGCCGCCTCCACCTCCATTGCGGCCGTTGCCGCCCTGCCCCTGGCCGTGCGGAGGGTTTCCGCCGGCGGGGCGACCACCACTCAGGCCACCACTCGGATGCCCGTAGTCCTGCATGCGGCCGGAGTTGTTGGTGTAGACCGTCCGTGATGCGATGTTAGCCGAAGAGGACCACTCCTCGGTTTTCAGCCTGCTGTGACAGCTGAAGAGCCTCATAGTTCAGAACCATGGAATAAAACGCAGGGACACTCACCGGAGCTGCCACGACCGATAGGGAAGCGGCGATGGGTTGTAGGCTGACCTAAGGCTGGTGAGCATATAGTCGATGACCTCGTCATCGCGCAGCGGCGACCCGGCAGCGGCCATGGTGTTGGCCAATGCCCGCACCTTGTTCATGTACTCGCTTGTCGTCATGTCGTTCTTCCTCATCGCCTGGATTTGGCGTCGCGTGTGCCGGATCCCGGCAGAGTTCTGCGCGCTGTACATGGCGTGGATGGCAGCCCACGCCTCAGCCGCAGTCTTGCAGTTTATAAACTGCATGGCGATCCACTCCGCCATGGAGGAGACGAGCAACCCGAGGACCTTCTGATCCTGCGTCCACCACCGGAGATATTCAGGGTTTTGAACGGCATGAGCCGCAGCACCCGTGCCTTCTAGGATTGTCGTGGCCGGAGCTTTTGTTGAGCCGTCGAGGTAGCCGTGGAGAGAGGCGCCGGAGAGATTGGTGAAGGCGAACATGCGCCAGAGCGGAAAGTTCGCGCCCTCGAGACGTACGCCGATGAGATGGACAGCGGGAGTGAGAGGAGCAGGGGCGGGCGCGGCTGGAGACGCGGCGACCGAGGTGGTGAGGGCCATGGCGATGATCGCTTGTAGCGGAAAAAGCTGATCGATCCTTGATCGTATGAGCTGATCGATCCTTGAGATCGGATCGCTCGATCGCGAGCTGATGGCGGCGGCGCGAGCGAGGCTCTGATACCAAGTCTAGTTTTAGGGTTGCGGAGAGGCAAAGCCTCCACGATCTATGTTATATATTGACCAACAGTACATACATATTACATACGGATACGTATACATACAGGATACCTAGACCATCTAACAGTCTCCACCGTCTGAACCAGTCGCAGGTCGCAGCAACGGCATGATGTTTCCAGTAATTTCCATTTTTCATACTTCCGAGCAATGTTCATGGAGATCAACCGAATCAGCTTGTCTTAGCAACAAAAAAGGCAAGCGTCGGCTAGGCGTCTTGGGCTGGCGGAGGGTCTGATTGCGTTCTTTCCTGGGTGCTCAGGGTGCTTCGTGCATTTTGCAGGGTCCGTTTGTATTTTCTTTTCTTGTTTGGACTTGCTTGTAATCTGTACTGAGTACTCTGTTTATTTGAATCAGATCCTGTTCAAAAAATAATAATTAACAAAGCACAAAGGAGAAAGCTAGAGACGAGAGAAGATGAACAAAATCGCCCACGGTCCACACACGCGGAGGAGCAAATCTGCTAACAGACAGAAAATGGGAGAATATTCATCAGGAGTGACGTACGTACTCACTCCGTCCCAAAATAAGTGTCTCAAAATTGTCCAAAAGTGAATGTATCTATACTTGTTTTATGTCTAGATACATCCACTTTGGATAAATCTAAGACAGTTATTTTGGGACGGAGGGAGTACTATATAGCGGCGCGTGATGGCAGTGCTAGTAAGCCATACTTCTCACCGACTAAAATTAGCGCAACGTGTCAAGCTATGAACACCACAGTCAACGCATGTGAGCCCACGCCGAGGCCGAGCACCTATCCTCAAATCTCGTTGTCTAGCGGCCTATTCGTGCATGCGTGCCCACTACTCCTCGGTTCTGAATTAATTGACTCAGATTTAGTATAATTTAACCAAAGTTCAACGGTACTACTATACGCTGGTCACAATGGGAGTAACTTGGGTGGTAACATCACACATTTCAATGCAAGTTTGCTTATGTGGAATGCAGTTAATGATGAGAGAGGTGTTTGTGCTAACTTAGCTAGTTACCGTAACATCACACTTATCAAGACAAAATGAGTCTATAGACTAATAAATAAGACATCATACATATGTTACTCCCCATTGTGGAGGTAGTAACATAGTGTAGTAACATGATGATGTTACTCCCCACTGTGACCACCTACCACTATGTCGCTTGCTCGCATTCAGGTGGTAGTTCATCCTATAATGCCTCTTCTGCAGATAGTAAGCCTTACTTCATCCGATCCCGAAATACTTGATATAAATTAACAAAATATAGGTATCTCTACCTATTAAAATACTACACATATATGAACAGCACATCTTGCCTGTGCGTTTAGATTGCTTGTAATTAAGATTTTTCGGCGGCTCAGACATCTTGCCTCTCGCACCTTATCCTTGTTCAGTGCGGCTTCATCTCACCCACGTAAACTGCCAGAACATTTAACGATTGTCACATTAGAATATGAAGGACCAGTAAGTAAAATCCTACATAGGAAGTGGATAGGTCTCAAAATAAATGAATTGTTAGTTGTTTTGTGGTCGGCCATAGAGTTCGCGGCAGTCTGTTCATGACAACATCATCCTCGTGGTGGACTTATGTCCTCACTCCTTAACCTCTGGGGTGAAAATATGCTCGCTACAACGATCGACGGGGTTTGGAAGGTTATTCAGGAGCGCATAACAGATGGTAGTCTATTTTGGTGAGAACTGAATGATGTGAATGGGTTTGTGGTTGGAACCCATGAGTTATGCTTTTCTCTACGATGTTGTTCTCCGCGTGGGGCTGTCAGAATTGGACTTCAATGACATGTCTGGTGTGCTATGTACATCGGCTATATTTTCCAACGACAATGGCATTTTTTTTGGCAAGTTACCGTGGTGGTCCGTAAAGATGCACATTTGCGACGGAGACGTTCGAGTTTGGGTATAGAGGTGATATGTCCACTTTCTTTTGGGTTGCCTCTATGGTGGTGTCAGAGGCAAATGACACGAGTTTACATCTTGCTGATCAATAATTTTCTTTCTTGGTTGAATTTTGTTAAAGTTAGTGCTTTAACTCTGCTTATCTTGTTTAAACATAGCCGGTCTCAAGCCCGGATAAACTATGAGGGTTGTGATAGACTTGGCGAACCAACGGAGAAAACCCATCCACTCTTATGAAGATGAAACCTAAAAGAATATGTTGTTGTAGTAGTGTTTTTCTATCTTTTGAATTCCGTCGGTCAATATTTAGGTGTGCTATAACTTAATATCTATTCCAGAAACAAGACTCGTACAAACAAATATGTATCAAGGATTTACAATGGGTGGTGGGGGGGGGGGTATCATGATCTTTAGTAAAAAAAAATAATCACATTTGCCACAACTAGTTAGGCAATCAACACTGTGTTTTCTTTGTGCTTGCTCTGTCCCCGCTACAGTAGCTTAGTTCAGTTTTGCCCGTGTTTTAGCATGCACATGAGGTGACGTACGTTACATTACAGACAGATGAGATGAGAAGATCCTGCCAAAAAAGCCACGAACCAATCAACAGTCCTTCTCTCACTCACCGACCAAGTTTACGCAACCGACCGAGGCAAGCGTGCTCTTTAGGCGGTTCCCTCGCGCCCTCGGTTTGCCCTGTCCCATTCACAACGCAGCACTGTTTCCTATCCCACTGAACGATCCGGACCCACATTGTCCTTTTGGTCCCACACCACCGACTTTTCTTCCACTTAGAGCATCTCTATCAGAGCCTGCAAAACGCGGACCTGCAAAACTGTTTTGCAGGCCACGAAACGCGCATTTTTTAGCTCGAAACGACGCCGCACAGAACAGAAACCGCAAAACCAAACCGTAAAACAGAATATGCTGTAGAATATTCGGTTGTCTTCTTCCTTTGTCTTTCCCCCAACCCGATAAGAAAAATCAGCGGCCAGAGGCACGTACTGCTACGAAGCAGTGCTGGTCTGATCGATCGATCGATCCAGCACTTACGAAGGCCGGCAAGCGGCGCACGAAGGCAGGAGCAGCGCACGAGGCCCCCATGGCGGAAGGCCGACAAGGCGCACGAGGCCCCCCGCGGCGGACGCCGTCAGGCGGCGCAGGAAGCCCCCCGCGCCATGGCGGAAGGCCGGCAAGGCGCACGAAGCCCCCGCGGCGGAATGCCGGCAGGCGGCGCACGACAAGGCGCAGGAAGTTCCCCGTGGCGGAAGGCCGGCAGGCGCGCACGAAGCCCCCCGCGTCGATGGCGTAAGCCGGCAAGGCGCATGGAGCCCCCCACGGCGGAAGCGCCCGGGAAGCGTCGCCCGGCGCACGAGGCCCCTTCCGCCCCCCGAAGGCCGACAGGCGCTGGCCGGCGCACGAAGTCCCCGCGACGCGTGCGGAGCACCTGGAGGAAGCGGGTCGACGACGAAGCCCCTCGTGGCGCTCGCGCGGCAGGCTGGCGGCAACGTGGTCGTCGGCGGCGCCGCCGCCGTGACCGCTGCTGCTCTATGTCATCGAGGAGCCGCCGCTGCTGCACTTCGTCGTCGAGCCGCCGCCGCACACATCGCGTCGTCGCTGCCGCTGCTCACGGAGCCGACTCGGGCTACCGTAGAGTCCCCGGGGCCGGCGATTCCGTGGCGATTTCGGCGACTCCGGTGCAATTTCGGCGAGTCTACGGCGGAAGGTCACCGGCGGATGCTGAATATTCAGCCCGCCAACGCCTAGCGTGGATACAGGCCCCCTCAAAATCGGACGTGAAATCTGTGAACTTATGGTTTGGAGGGTGAAATTTACAGGCCCCCTCAAAATCTTTTACGGGTCGGGTAGTTTTGCGGGTTCTATTCTCCGCGTTTTTGCAGTTTTCAATCCGCATCGGACGGTTATCTGCTAGAGATGCTCTTATCCTCCTGGCTGAGCAGCGTGTCCACGTGAATGTTCGACGCGGCCACATGACCATGCGGGCACCGCATCCACCCACTGAAGACCCAGGGCCCACCGTCAGGACCGCCATCGTGCAGGGCGGGCGCATGCACGCCACGTGTCCAGCTGCCCTACGTGCCCTGGGACGTGGCGGCCAGGCACGGGCCAGGAGGAGCTGGATTTGGGACGCCGCTCTTGGCTTCTCGCCTTGGCATGCACTATACCCAACCCCCATCTGCCGCCTGGTGCAGATGCTAAGATCGATCGTCCCGGCTGCGGCTACCCTGATGTCCGGCGAACGTAGCGGCCAGCGCAATGCCGCGTGGCGTCACGGGCGACGTCGAGCTCGACGCGCCATGGCTCTGGCCGACATGGCCGGCGTGCCAGCTTCTTCCGCCGGGCAGCAACAGCAAGCCGCGCACCAACAGGAGCACGACCGAGGGAAGGAGGAGGAGAGGAGTTGGCGAGCACGAGGCTGAGCCTGGAGCTGGGCAAAGTCGGCATCCAGGCTTCACCGTGCTCCAGCAGCTCCAGCGCCTCTCACGCGCAGCAGGCGCCAAGGGTGGCCGCGACGGTGCCGGGCGGCTACGGGCCCAGGCCCCGGCACGCGCTCACCGAGGTAACTAAACGCTGCGTTGCGTGGTGGATGCTAACCTGCCTCTCCGGCTCTCGATTCCTTATCAGCCCTAGTTAATACTATTTGGTCGTGGATCCATCCAACAGGCTGAGAAGGAGGCGAAGCGGCTGCGGCGCGTGCTCGCCAACCGGGAGTCCGCGCGCCAAACCATACTCCGCCGTCAGGTTAGACAGTTCGCCGAACCAAACCATATACCAAGCAAAAGATTGACTTTTTGCTCAGGGCGATCCGAGACGAACTGGCGAGGAAAGTTGCAGACTTGGCGTCACAAAACGAGAGCATGAAGAAGGTGAGCAACAAGTGGTGTTGTACTACTTGTCATCTTCCTCTAGTGATCCGTTGATTCATGTAGGCTATTGGAAAAACATAACAAGTACGTGTATTAATCCTCCCTTCTTGGTGCAGGAGAAGGAGGCGGTGATGCAGGAGTATCTCACACTCCAGGAGACGAACAAGCAACTGAAAGAACAGGCACGCCATCGTCTGCCGATTCCATTATTTTAGTGATCGCTTATCCTTGTTAATTGCTAGACTAGACACGGTTATAGATTAAACAAAATCTAGCATGTTCGGAGCCTCCAGTTGTTCCCCCTGAAAGCGAGCCACATGCCTGCGCTTTAGTTGTAGAAGTCGCTAGGCCATCCCATACTGGCGTACAGTTGCCACCGCTAGTCAAGCACTATCAATTAGTTATGTCGAATTGGAACTCACTGCGTTGGACGCTCTCCGGCGCGGCTGCCGCATCTGTGCGTTACTCTTTCATGGCATATGTACGGATAACGTGGCAGCATACTAGACGACTGCAGGCGTAGTGGTCCTATGTTGTCATGTTTTAGATGGTTGATGCTTGTCTCAACCATATGCGATGATTGATTTGTAATCTTTGAGACTTCTTCGAATTTTGTAATAAGTACAGCTGTGTGCATCAATCGATGCAGAGGCCGGGATTTCCCCTTTTCTAATAAAAAAAATATGTACGGATAACGACATCGTATTTGCTATATTTGCCTCGGAATACTAGCCGAATTTAGGTTCGTTGATAATCGCGCTCCTCGCGTCGCTTCCTCCAGGGCGACCGAGGGCGGAAACCCTAACCCCGCGCCACCGCCGCCTCCCCTCCAACCTCCCCTCCCCTCATCGCCCCTCGAGGCCGCCGGCGGACAAAGGCCGCGCGGGGCCGGTGAAGGGGGCGGCGGGGAATCGCTCCTCCGCGACTTCTCCGGCGACATGGAGGCAGGTCGCCGCCGAAGCCCGCCGCCGACACCAGCCCTCGCCTTCGCGTGCGCCGCCTCCAGCATCCGTCTCCCTGCGCGTCCCCGTCCTCCGCATCCCCCGCGTCCCCATCCGTCGCCGTGCGGGTGCAGCTCCCGGTGAGGGCTTCTCCGGGCCAGATCTGGGTCCCGGATGGCCTGGCGGGCCGCCTGCCGGCGGGTCGGCCTCTGTTCGCCGGTGATGCGCCCTTTGGGGTGGCGAGGGTCGTCTACCTACCGTCCCTGCCATCATCCCGCAGCGGTTTGCCGCTGGGATGGCTAGCGCCGTGGCTTCGCAGATGGCGGCCATGGTGGCGACGCGCTCCCCACATGGGGGGCCGCCGTGGTTGGGTGGTGAGCCACCTCTGTCTCTCATCAGTGTTTTCTGGTGTGCTCTTGGTTCTGCAGATGGCGGCCTTGGGTGCGGTCTCCTCTCCGATGCGAGGCGAGCCGTGGCAGTAGTGGTGGTAGCTTCTCCTTGTCGGTTGCTAGGCCCTCGCGTCGGATCCTGTCGAAGTCCAATGGTGTGGCTGGTGTGGGTGGTCTTCGTGCGTGCTCTAGGCTAGCCCACCCTTCGGGTAATCGAACCCAGATGGGGTTGGGGTTGCACTCGGTGGTGCTACGCCGTGCGACTACGACGATGATCCCCCCGTGCGGAGAGGGTATCTCCGATGCCCTTCTAACTCAGTCGGCGACACACAGGCGTCGTGGCGTCATCTAGCCGCGTGCGACCTTTCGGCCATGCCCCCGACACAGGTGGTGTCGGCGCGCTGTGTGGCCTCGGATGCACGATGGTGTTCGATTACGTCGATGGTGGAGTGTCGTGGCTGGGTCTCCGCTGTCATGTCCGGTGGATCCTCCTTTGTGATCGCAGTGCTTGGGTCGTGATGAGCTCTCATCAATCAACTGTCTTCGAGATTTTCTCGAAGTGACCCTTTCATGTGTTTTGTTTGTGTGCGTTCTTTCTTTTATTTCTCCTCGCATGTATCCCCTGTAAACCTGGTTCACTTGAACCTATCTTGTAGAGGCTGCAAAGCCTCATAGGCAGCATTTTTGATTAATGAAGTTCAGGCTGGCTCTAAGAGCCCGCCGTAGTCACAGTCAAAAAAAAAGGCTTTCTGCCAAGACTAGACACTCTCTGTTCTTTGCTGCATGCTTACGCTAGTTCTCCGTAATAGAGTCGACGTAGGCAGGGGCGGAGACAGTGGGGGGCTAGCAGGGTCAGACCTAGGGATGTAAACGTCACTGTATCCGCATAACGAATATCCTTATCCGCAAGTGCTATGGCTTCGTCGAGCCGTCTGCCATCGGTGATCGGCGCAGGCCTGGCCTCCGGCGCCGCACGCTTCCTATCGCTGCCTACAGTACCAGGCGGCAACCGCTCCACGGCGCCCCACCAAGCATCTACGGCGCCACGGATCAGGTTTGACCTGAGCCACAAACCTGACCCTACGGTATATAGGCAATTACATATTTTAGTGCTACAGTTAGAGTATACAGATCAATTGCAATTTGCCTATTATTTCATACTGGTATAGAATTGCATAAGACTACAGATTAACCTAAAAGTCTAATTCATGTATACTTTTTGTAAGTTTTGTTACACATTAAGATGAAGAGAAAGGCACAATCACTAAGTAAACTAACTATAAACCCTATATGTTCATTATTGACGGAGATCTACATTAGTTTGTGATTAAATGTAGCGGTTGCACGTAAGTTGCAAAATATAGATTGTTAAAGCTTAATACCAAATTATCAACCATATATTTAAGACCCAAAATACTTTTGTGTTACATCGTTTATACGGTCATTTTTCCCTCCCCGCCCCCCCCCCCCCCCCCCCCCCCCCCCCCCCCCTACTCAAATCCTGGCTCCGCCCCTGGACGTAGGTTAGCTTGTTGGCTTCATCTTTGGAGCTTTACCGTGGCAATGGCGATTTCTGAATCTTTTATTTGGTGTGCTGCCATCCTGACTGAGCCCTGATGCGTTTCTCGACGTGCAGGTTGTTGCGAAGACGGCAGGGAAGGTGTCGGAGCCGGCGCCAATGGACACGACGCCACCGCCGGACCAGCGGGCAGAAACCACGCCGTCTAGGGCCGCCCGGCCGGACAAACCTCCAGGGCCGAGCTTCCTGTACGCTGCCGCTGCGCCCCCTGCCGTGCCGGCGCCGTACGTCTGGGGTTCTTGGCCGGGGTTCGATCCGCACGGCAACCAGCTAGGCGGCGCCGGCGCCGGGGGACATGCCCCACCGCTCGGCTTTCCACCCTGCGGGTGGTACTACCCCGTCGCCGCTGCCGACGAGCAGCCAGTCCATGAGGGGCCGAGCAGGGGCGGCAGCCCGGGTACCGGCGGCTTTACGGCCGAGGAGGAGGGCACCGACAACGACGACCCGTGCTCGCTCACGCTGGGGCTTGACATCACGAGCTCCGAGAGCGCCGGAAGCCGTGCGGCGGCGGCGGGCGACAGGGAGAGAGCGGCGGACGCGAGGAGGAGGAGGAGGAAGGAGCTGACGAAGCTGAAGCAGCCGCAGCTCGGAGGCCGTCCTGGAGACGAATAGCTTGTCTCTGTTCCGGCTCATTGGCAGAGGTGATGACACTAGCTAGTGCTAGTTGGTCGTGTCATGTTCTCTGGTTTTAGAATTATTGATCGTTTCCTGTTCTTTTTTAGCTTTTCTCTTCGTCGAAATGTTTTCTGCTTCCAAATTATTTCGTAGTAACCTGTACACAGAAGATAATCAGTAGGTTTGATTATGTAGCACTAGAGTCACGTGATATGTAACAATTCATTTATATGGAAATTTTTATACAATCAGTGTATTCTTCTACATGAGTTTTCTGTACAATCAGTGTAGTCTTCTATAACTCGATAGCAGTCTCTCAAAAACAAAAGGCAGTGCTCTGCATCGGCAGAGGCCCGGGCAGAATTTGGTGCAAAAAAATTATTCTCGCGGCGTGCAAAAACGATTAGCATTGGAAAACAGCTATAAAAACGGTTTTATTAGCACTCAGTCGACTGAGATTTAGATCAGCGCAGTCGACTGATCCACCATAAAAAATGCGTCACGATTAGTGCAAACTGATAGGTCTTCTTCTTCGTCGCGATGGCGTCAAGCTGAGCCAGAGCCGTGATAGGCGCGGCTGGTCACGGCCGAGGGAGGAGCACATTAACTTAGAGGTGTGGGGTCACCGACGCCGGAGAAGAAGGGACGGGGTTAAAGGGATGGTCGGGGCGTCGGTGGACCACATAAGAGAGGAGCTCAAGGCAGGATGGGGCGGCCAGGCGTCGCAGCCACGGGCAGGGTGAACGGAGATTCGGCCAACCGTGGCTGCGGTGGAAACGAGCTGGCCCGAGTTGGTGAAGAAGACGATGACGTCATTCGAATGAGTATTAGCTTAATTCAGATGACGTCATTCGAATGAGTATTAGCTTAATTCTCAGCATAATGAGCCCTACAGAGACCCATAAAAATGTGTCGTACAACCCTTGTCAAATTGGTCCTTACTAACATTGTTATCTATTTTGTCACCGTTATGATGTGCCCATGTGAGTCCTCTCAAAATTGATAGCATCTGAAGAGCCTAACTTTAGGCGGCTTGCGAAAATTTCACCCAAGGCAAATGTGAGATGGTGTGCGAACCCAAATTTCATTGAGGGCTTCGAATTCTCAAGCTCAAAAAGTTTGTTGGTCCGTCGTTTAGGTGGCTTTGGCTTGAGTGGAGCAATGATCCTAAGCCATGGAAGGGGTTAGGAAATCCTTGCACCACTAGTGAGCATGACCTCTTTGTGATGGCTACCAAAGTCACCATTGGCACCAAAGATAAGACAATGTTTTGGCACTGCTTGGCTCAAGGAATGCAACACAAAAGACATGGCTCCTCTCATTTTTGAAGTTGCAAAACGGAAATTGCAGAGGGAGGAAAGCGTTGGAGAATGACTTTTTTGTGACGCAACTTATAAATCAAGGGGGGTTCACCGGCCGTCGCGCATATCACCGGTCAAGTTGCCAACCTTTAGGAATTCCTTTTCAATATTCAACTCACCAGTGACATAGCAGATAGAAATGCTTGAAAGTTATTAGAAAATGAAACTTACTCTACCAAATAGGCTAGCAACATGTAAATCTTGGGGGTACACCACTTCGATGATGCCTTCCCTTGTTTGGAAGCAATGACCATCTCCTAAATGAAAAATCTCCGCTTTGTTGATTCTTCAAAACAAAGTGATTTCAGTGACGCTTTCACTAATTTAGTCGTCCTTAAAGATGTGGCTTTGGCTACAAGATATCGCTCCTCGAGATTGGCACACAATGCCTACCGTTAAAGTGTGGTAGACAGAGGTGATCCGTATGACAGGAGAATGTAGGAAGACACTTGTTTCGTTGGCTATGATTGTTTCATGGAATTTCGAAAGGAAAGAAATATTTGTGTGTTCTGTAACATTTCTTCAACCTCTACCCGTCTCCGCAAAGATAAAAGATGAGGAGGCTATACGGTGTCTCGCGGGAGCAAAATATTTTAGTATCTTAATGCCTCTAGAGTACACTATTCTTATGGGTTTGTAATACCTCTAAAAACAAAACCTCTCCCCTTAATTAGTGAAATGGAAGGTCATTTGTCTCGTTTAAAAATGTGTATCTTAATGCTCACTGCAAGTTGCTTACGAAAAGTCATCTAATGCAGCGAAACCAACATTTGCAGTAGACAAAAAACAATTGCAACGTGAACATAGCATTTGCAGCAAAGCAACATTTCTCCCAAATGTTTGCACCATCAAACATTTGCTAGTAACTAACCTTCATTTTGGAGCACCGACCTGACTCATCTGCGACTAATTCGGCTTTTCAAAACCCCACCGGTGTTGGATTAGGCGACCAAAAATTCAATCCATATATTCATCACACTCAAGTGCCTTCCCCGGAGATCGGTGTTGTCAAACCAAGTTTCACCATGAGCCAAGCATCCATGGCCATGAATTACCTAGGCGTCGAATGGGCATCCCAAGAAACAAGAACAGAAGAGACGACATATCTCAAGAGGAGAAGGGTCCATGAGGGTGAGGGGTAGGGTGGGGGTTGGAGGTAACGTTGGTTTGTTTGAGGATTGAGGAAGTGCTCATGGGGGAGGTGGAGGAAATGAGAGAGACAATGTATGAGAACACAGTGAGCAAACGGGGAAGAGCAATATACACACTCAGCCTATCAACTGGAGCGACGAAACAGGAAAAAGGTCAAAAACGAAAAAAGATACTAGTAGAAAAAACCTTTTGGTAACCGGCCTGGAAATGCTCTATGGGCTGGCCCAAAGAGCGAAACGGTGCTAATCGTTGCAACGGGCGTAGAATAGGAATTGCCCTCCTCGCCTCCCAAGTCACATGACCGAGGTGTACAGTTTTTAATGGCGTAAAACTGTTCCAGAAACAGCAGACATCCTGCTCGATACTCGATATTGGGTACTGGAGTAGTCGTCAGATCCATCGCAACCCCACTAAGACCTCGCGATGCCGCCGCCGCCGCCGCCGCAGCCCAGCGGGGGGAAGCTGACGCCGAACCTGTCCATGGACGCCGAGGGCACGCGCCTGCTCAACCTCACCGTCCTGCAGCGCCTCGACCCCGCCGTCGAGGACGTCCTCATCACCGCCGGCCACGTCACGCTCTACGACTTCAACATCGAGCTCAACCAGTGGGTGAGCGTCCTCTCTCGTCCGGTGCCCTTTGCTTCGTTCGATCATGACACGATCCGATCTGAATCGGTTTCTGTCTTTGTGTGCAGAGCCGGAAGGACGTAGAGGGATCGCTGTTCGTGGTGAAGAGGTGAGCCAGGAAGATTGGGGGAAAAGGGTTTTAGGTTTGGATCGGGGGTTTGTGCGTGTGTGACAGCTAATTTTGTGTTGGGTCGCGTGTAGGAACTCGCAGCCAAGGTTCCAGTTCATCGTCATGAACAGGCGCAATACCGGTATGTGCATATTTGATCCAAGTTGATTAGCTGATCTCTCGCAAGGATTTGTTTGCCCACGCGCTACTTCAGTTATTGCACAAATTGAATTGATCTGTAGACTGTAGTACAGTGGGTTCTTTCTGTTCTTTCGAATCGAATAAGATAGAGATCACCATGTAACATTCATTTTGGGCCAGGCTTAATGTCTCTTAAGATTGAATGGAGTAATGCAGTGGTCGCATACTAACAGTATAACAAACACATGGTGTGTTCAGATTAAATCACCAGTGAATGAAGCAATGCATTACTTGCATAATTTCAGAAAAACAACACAGGCTTTGATTCCTTAGTTTTCAGTCGCGCTGATGTTTCCTCTTCAGCGATTTCGCAACTCTAGGTCTTTGTAATATACCAGGGGGTAGGGGTAATAGATGATCCTAGGAAGCTTAGGATCTTGCTGTAGCTCTATGCCTGCATACAAATCTGGCAGGACCCGCAGCACTAATTCTTGGTCAGTGGATCCATTGGAGAAAATCTGGTAGGTCTTAAGATACATCCTAAAATCTATTCAAGGTCGTTGAAACTGGGATCATATACCCACTTTGGTCACTGGACCTCAGACCATCCAAAATCCTCTCACTATGAGAGTTTAAGTTACACGTCATGGTCACTTTGTGGGTTTGGCTACCTTATTTGAACTATCTGGCATGCCGTTGACCGATCGACTGCCATTGGGCAATGCCAAGTAAGCACACAACGAGACTAAACCTGTGATCGTTTGCAAATTGGCATGCACTTATCTAACCTTATTCCCTTCCCTAAATAAATTGCCTCGCACTGTTCTCTTATTAGATTTAGCACTTGACTGATTGGCTCTCGCACCTGGTCGATGAAAAGTTCGTATTACATCATTGATAGGGAATGTTATGAAACATAAACACATAACAGATGCCCATGTGAACACGTTGTGAATAAAGCTGGTCTTTCACTTCTGAGTAGCAGATGATATTGGGGTTTTCTTTATTTTTAATTGCTGCAGCAGGGTCTTTTTTCATGATTTGTACTTTAGATACGTTTGTTAGTATTTTAGTCTTTAGACCGACAGCTCATAAGTCTGTGTAGATGCTAAACTTTATATATTGCACAAAACTGATAGGGCTATGAAAATATTGTTTAATTTTGTCTTTACAGATAATCTCGTGGAAGATCTGTTGAGTGATTTTGAATACGAACTTCAGCCTCCATATTTGTTGTACCGGAATGCCACACAAGAAGTAAATGGCATTTGGTTTTATAACCAACAAGACTGCGATGCTGTTGCTAGTCTGTTTGGAAGGTAAAGCTTTTATTGGTGGTCGTTACTGTGAATAAGATGTGTAGTCAAAGCTATGCCAGAATTGAAACTGGGGACCGACTTTCAAAATTGTTGTTTACTAATATATTTAGAAGTATTCAGATTACATACTTGAAAACAATACATGTTAATTTATCTCGAAAATGTTCTTACATAATGTATAGTTCTGTTAAATTTTATGGAGGTATATATATATATTAAACAATTTGGTAAAAACACAAGATTTTATCTTGGCATCTTTAGGAAACCGGAGACACTACTTGACTTGGGAAGAGTATTTTGTTTATTTAACTGAAACTACCTAACTGAGAATTATTGACTACTTTGCTCAATAGTTGCATTTAGGCAATTTACTGCCAAGCTAGTCCGTAGCGTGGAAGTGATTTTATCCATTTATTGTTTTAGTACACTTTCACCGATTTGTAATCAATAGTTGCAATAGCTGATTGCCTGATTCTATGCTATCGGCGGGAGTTCGTACTCAATATAGTTGTGATTTGCTGCAATTCATCAAATTTGTTTCAATTTTTTGCTGCAGGATACTGAATGCTTATGCCAAAGTTCCTCCAAAGCCAAAAGCGCCTTCTATCAAAAGGTTTCTTCTGGACCTGTGCATACGATAAACTTTCTTTATTCTAGGCTTTGTATTGAAGTTTTAAATTGGATTTATCTTTACCGACTCTTCTGATGCCACAGTGAGTTTGAGGAACTAGAGGCTGTTCCGACATCCTCTGCCATTGATGGTCCCCTTGAACCTCCTCCGTCGTCTACTGTAGTTTCTGACGAATCATTCGCCAATTATTTTAGTGTATGTTCTCTGGATTTTCTCTGTTTCGTTCCATTTCTTTTCACGCTGTTTTTGAGGTAATACGTGATTGTGGTAACTTGCTTCTGGTCTCAGAAAGTGTACTGGCTAGTGTTTGAGGATTAACTTTGCCCTAGAACAAACTCATTCCTCGCTTATCTATTTATTTTTAGTTTGAGAAATGAGATAGCGCTTCATCACTGCCTCACCTCACAAACAATCACAAGACACTCCATCTAAATTTCCTGAGCTCAATAGTAATTCTTCATTTATCTGAATCCTGAAATTACTTTCCATTGTGGCATCTTGATTAGTAAAGTATAAAGTATACCAGTACAATGCCTCTTGGTGTTCATTGGTCACAGTTATATATATGGTATTATCACTGTGCTGCTATATATAGTGTCAAATGCTTGGTGAATTTCTATTTTTGGACAAATTTACAGGACGCTGCCAATGTTGGGAATGTACCAAGTGCACAAATGACTGGAAGAGCTTACCAACCGGCAGAGTCTGTTGCTTCCTCCCACGTACCAATGATCATTTCAACTGCTGCTCCAACACATGAAATGAGTGCTTCATCAGCTCCACCACTGCCCCTCCACACCAACTCCCATACTAGCCGCTCGACAAACCTTGTAACTCCAGCGTTCTTTGTACCTCCAGCCTCTTCTACATCTTTGGTGCAGCCAGCTTCATCCTTGATGCCTACAGCACCGCCTCTTCATCCAACTTCCACATCCAGCCAACGTCCTCCATACGGCACCCCCCTTCTTCAACCGTTTCCACCACCAACTCCCCCTGCATCCCTTACCCCCGCGCACAATGGTGGGCATATAATTTCAAGGGATAAAGTTAAGGATGCCCTCCAGAGACTTGTTCAGGTAAGTTTCACATTGTACGGAACAAGTTGTCATTTTCGCCCTTTTATATGCTTTAACACCTGTGTCCCTAACAGAGTGACGAGTTCATCGATTTAGTCTACCGGGAGTTGCAGAATGCACATATATAGACTGCTTGCTAGTCTTTATGAAGTTTCTGGTTGTGACAAAGACGAAAGGAGTGCTTTTGTTCTTTGAGTTTTGTATGCCTTTTAGCCTTTAGTCCTTGAACTTCTGTATAGCTTTGTCGTAACGTGTTTATGTGTTATATAGCGATGTTTGGTAGTATTTGTGTTGACCTTATTTCAAATATCTGTATTTCGTACAGTATATTTATGTAATTTAAACACTCAGCTAAACAGGCTATGCAACAACCTTATATATCTTTTGTGTTTGTGTATTATAGCTGTTTCTTACAGTTGATTCGTCTTCATACCCCTGGTTTTGCCAAGGGAGCGTTTGAATTGGTTGACATTATTCTCGTGTTTACGGAAACAAAACACTTTACGGAAACAAAACACAGAAATTGAGAGGTAGGAGTTTTACCTGCGTTGACCATAGATATGAAAACTCCAGCGTATATAGGGGCTGGGGCCTTTTTTTTTTGCCCGATCAGTGGATAACAGACCGGTCCAGATTTTTTTTCGGGGAACAGAATAATTGGCGGGCCGGCCACTATTTAAGCAGGTCAGAGGGGTCGATGCAGTACTAAAACCGCAGCACTCAGCCGCAACTAGTTTAGCGCCGCCGCGCCTCTCCCCAACCTCCGGCGAGCATTCCATGGTGCACCGAACCTCCTCTCCCCTGCCACCACCGAATCCATGGCTGGGTCCACGTGCACCTCTGGCAACCGAGGCAGAGGAGGCCGCGAGCCACTAGAAGACGAGAGGGTGGTGGAGGAGAAGGCGCGGCAGGCCGCGCTCAACCGCTCCAATGGCGCGCGTCTCCACGGCTCATACAAAGACCGTTGGCGGGCGAGGCTCATGACGCCAGAGGAGCCGGGAGGAATTCGTCAGGGACCCAATTCGGATGGGGCATGTCCGCGTGACCCTCGAAAGGCCGGTTGGGCTCCTCCATCGCCCCCTTCTCCCGCTTCTAGGAGGTGCTACTGCCGGCTTACGGCTGTGTCCATAGAGCCGAGGCGGGGGTCGCTGCCGTGACGGCGGCGTTGGAGGCCTGAGCTCCAGGAGCGGAGGAGCATCTGGTGAAGGCGGTCCGCGAGCAGGAGCTGGCGGTGGCGCTGTTCGCTATCGCCGAGAAGGACGAGCTTGACATCGATCAATAGGCCGACGCGCCGTATCACCATCGCCGCTGCCGGCCGTAGATCTATGGTTTAGGGTTTCATTTCGCATATACTCTAGTTTAATTCCACATCTAATTTAGTTTAGTTTTAGTTCTACGCAATTTGTAGTCTAGTTCATATGTAAAATTAAGCACGGGAACTACTCGATCATCATCAGTTTAAATGTCCGGGTCGATTTTCCAATCTCTATTCTGGCGGAGACAAACTCGTACCAAAAATGATTTTCTGGGGAGCTGAATATGAATTATCCGGTACAGAATTATCTGGTACTCCAACTGCTAGAGTTGCTCTAACTCTCCCTTCGTCCTCGGAAATTACACGAAAATTTACGTCAGGTGGCCCGATTGGATTGTCGGGTGGATTTCCGCAGGAAGGCCCCGTAGTTATCGTAGAAGCTAGACCGTGTACATGATGGATTCCGATTGGGAAGCTAGATTCCCAATGGTGTCGGTACGGGCTCTAGAACGTATTGAGGGTTTGTCGGACCACGCTCCCATTCTATTGACCACTGGAGTACCTAGACCGCAATGTAAACCACGGTTCAAGTTTGAGCTTGGTTGGTTACACCGCGAGGGCTTCCATGACATGGTTAAAAGAATCTGGGATTTACCGGTAGCGGGTGATACGCCTATCCAGCGGTGGAACAATAAGATATGTGCTTTACGTACTCACCTCGTTGGTTGGGCTCGTCATACTACTGGTCTACTGAAAAAAGAAAAGGTACGACTTTCCTCGATAATCGATGCTCTAGAAGCATTAGCAGAAGTTCGATTACTATCCGCGCAAGAAATTGAGCTAAAGAGCCAATCAAATGCACAGATAGCGAAACTACTTCGTGAGGAGGAGTTAAAATGGTATCAACGTTCTAAAGCTCAATTCATTCTAGAAGGGGACTCGAACACTCGCTATTTCCATAGTATTGCCAATGGCAGACACAGGAAAAAGCGTATTCATTCTCTTGTCCAGGATGAAGGAACGATTGAGGGCCAGGAACAACTAAAGTCGTATATTACAAATTACTATAAAGGCCTGTTCGGTGATCCTGAGGAGGGAATTTCACCTTGGATGAGTCCCGAACAGAGGATATACCCCAGGTTTCACAGGAGGAAAATAGCCTACTTACTAAACCCTATTCAGAGGAGGAAGTGAGAAAGACAGTTTTCCAAATGAAACATAATTCAGCCCCTGGACCTGATGGTTTTCCCTGAGTTCTACCAGAACTTTTGGGATGTTATCAAGGCCGATCTGCTTCAGTTGTTTGCTTGTCTTCACGATGGACAACTAGAGTTGTTTCGTCTCAATTTTGGTGAGATAATTTTATTACCTAAGGTTAACGAGGCAGAAAGGATCCAGCAGTTTAGACCTATATGCCTCCTTAACGTTAGTTTTAAAATATTCACCAAAGTGGCTACGATTCGACTGAACACTGTGGCAGATCATGTGGTTCGCCCGTCCCAGACGGCTTTCATGCAAGGTCGCAACATCCTTGATGGAGTCGCGGTCCTACATGAAACAGTCCACGAGCTACATAGGAAAAAGTTGAACGGGGTAATCCTGAAAATTGATTTCGAGAAAGCCTATGATAAAGTGAAGTGGTCTTTCATCCAGCAAACTCTCAGGATGAAAGGCTTTTCCTCCGAGTGGCGCGCGTTAATTAATAGCTTTGTTTCCGGAGGAAGTGTAGCCATTAAGGTCAATGATGACACTGGCAGATACTTCCAAACGAAAAAGGACTCCGACAGGGCGATCCGCTATCGCCAATACTATTTAACATAGTGGCTGATATGCTGGCAATCCTGATCGAACGCGCTAAAACTGAGGGTCAGATTGAAGGAGTGATTCCACATCTTGTCGATGGTGGACTATCGATTCTTCAATATGCCGACGATACAATCCTCTTTATGGAACACGATATCGAAAAGGCTCGTAACCTCAAGTTGATTTTATCAGCTTTCGAGCAACTTTCGGGTCTTAAGATAAATTTCCATAAAAGTGAATTGTTTTGCTTTGGCGAGGCCCAAGAGAACGCCTCCTTGTATGCCGAGTTTTTGGCTGTGAGCAAGGACAATTTCCTATCAACTATTTGGGGATCCCGATTCATTATCGGAGACTTACAAATGCTGAATGGAAAAGGGTGGAGGAAAGGCTTCAATTACGTTTAAATAGCTGGAAAGGCAAACTCCTATCTCTGGGTGGAAGATTGGTTCTCATAAACTCGGTACTCACGAACATGGTACTGTATATGATTTCATTCTTCCAACTGCCAAAAGGGGTCTTAAAACGATTGGATTATTTCCGATCTAGATTCTTTTGGCAAGGAGATTGCGAGAAGAAAAAATATCGACTGACTAAATGGAGTGTGGTTTGCTGCCCTAAAGACCAAGGAGGGCTCGGAGTTCATGACCTTGAGGTCAAGAACAGAGCGCTGCTAGGTAAATGGCTATATAAACTTCTTTCTGAAGATGGAGTTTGGCAAACCCTCCTTAGGAGAAAATATGTCGGAGATCAAGCTGTTTCCCAGGTTCTTTGGAAACCTGGTGATTCACACTTCTGGGCAGGTCTCATGGCTACAAAGAAGTTCTTTTTCCACATGGCTCTTTCTCAATTAGGGATGGATCGGAAATTCGTTTCTGGGAGGATATTTGGCTTGGCCAATCTACCCTCAAAGAACAATATCCGGCTCTATATTCTATTGTTCGAAACAAAAGCGACACAATTGCGAAGGTGCTGGATACTTTCCCACCAAATGTTTCGTTCAGGAGAAGTTTACTTGGATCACGACAAGCATCGTGGAATGCTTTGCTCATCCGATTGGATTCAATCCATTTGTCGGAAGGTCCAGATAAGTTTCAATGGAATCTCACGAAGAACGGCAAATTCTCGGTTGATTCTATGTATAGAGCGCTCATTCTTCCCGAAATTCCAGTCGATAGTTCTAATAATAACAAACTTTGGAAGATGAAGATACCACTAAAAACTAAAGTGTTTGCATGGTATTTACGTCGAGGAGTAATTCTAACCAAAGATAACCTTGCCAAACACAATTGGCACGGAAGTAAAAGTGTGTCTTCTGTCAACACGACGAGACCATTACGCACTTGTTCTTCCAGTGCGAGTTTGCTAGGTCTATATGGTCAGCCATCCAGATAGGTTCTACCTTACACCCCCTAGTTCTGTTGCTAACATTTTTGGCAACTGGTTAAATGGAGTGGATTCTAGGTTCAAACTATTCAGTAGGGTGGGAGCGATTGCTGTTATTTGGTCGCTATGGCTATGTAGAAATGACAAGGTTTTTAATGATAATTTTTTTTTCTTATGCAGGTTATTTACCGGTGCACAGCGACGCTATGAGCATGGTCATCCCTGCAGCGTGTGGAGCACCGAGACTTATTTTTGGAGGTGGCGTCGAGACTGGAGGCTGCGGCCAGGGAGTTATTTTCCCGGCATGGGTGACAACATAGACTCCGGATAGACCTACCAGCATCTTAGGCGGATGTACAATTTCTCATTTTGATATGTAATTCGCCTTTTATCTTCTGCTTACAGACTTGTGGTTGGTGAGCTGATGGTTGTGTAGCCCGTGTGTAATGCTTAAACCTTTTAAGTAATAAAAACCCTTTATCTATAAAAAAAAGAGTTATCATAGAATCTTAGAAGGTCTGTAAGAATCTACCCCTGTAATAATTGGTTAATATCCAATGAACCAACAGGGCTACAAGATTTAACAGCATCTTCTGTACCCGAAACCAGATCGTAGTATTTGAAGTTCAAGAGGTAATGTGTACGGTTACTACGGTGTACATTGAAGTGCATTTTGCAGTAAAACATGTTTAGATATATAGATACTCGTGCAAAAAAAAGATATATAGATACTCCGTTAGTCAGTAAACATTTTATACTGTACTTGCAAACGGAGGGACTATATATGTCCACACAATGCCGGGGCCGTCGCACGGTCACCGGAGCGTGAGCATGACCAAGAAAGACAGGAAGGCCGCGGCGCCGACGCCGGAGCACCAAAGGTCAACGATGCCTTCCCTCCTCGCCTTCCACTCCTTCCTCTGCTTCTTCCCCTTGGCGAAGTCCACGTAGACCCGCCTCGTGGCCTCCTCGGCTCCACGGCACTCCCTCGCGCTCGCCATGGCGGCGGCCACCGCGACCAGCCCGTCACGCCCGCTCACGCCGCCGCCCTCGGCGTCCCCCGCGCACAGGCTCACCTCCCTGACGTGCCCGTGCCGGTCGTCGCACGTGACCGACGCGTCCAGCGCAACGCCGCCGCCGAGCACCACGGTGAACCGCGCCACGGCGTCCCCGCTCAGCCAGCTACGGTCGACGGAGACGGGGCGCCGGCTGGAGGCGTTCATCGCGGCGCCGGTCGCGGGGTCGATCAGTATCCAGCTCAGCGTGAGCTCGTCCGGCGCGATCGTCGACGAAGGCGACGAGAAGCCCTCCTGGACGAGCGCGTCGACGCGGAACGGCGACCCCAGGAACCAGGGCGACGAGGCGTCCGTCTCGACGACGCGTGACATGATGCACACGCCCTTGTGGTGCAGGTCAACGGCCGAGACGAGCCGCGCTGGGACCGGGAGGAGGGAGCTTGGCGACGACGACGCGGCCGGGAATGGGAACGCGTCGGCGTAGAGTCCCTGGTAGCCGCGGCTGCAGGGGACGACGACGTCGCGTGCCGACGGCCACATCTCGAGGCAGAGCGCCTGCCACGCGACGGGGTCGCTGGCGAGCTCGCGTAACCCCGAGCACGCGCACCCCATGGCCGCCAGGGACACGCCGTCGAGACGGCGCAGCACGAGGCCGAGGACATCCGCCGGGAGGTCCTCGATGACGGTCCCGGTTCCGCCGTCACCGCCGCACGCCGTCCCGGCCATCTCCTCAACGGGAGCGCTCGCCATGACCACACGCACGCACGGACGTGCAACTTTTTACAGATTGTTGCGCTGTCGCGAATCGAATCGCTGATGCTTTGTGGTGCGAGCTGCAGGGTTCCTGATGCTACTTAAGATGTTCTGTTTGGAAATTGGATTGGGTTTGAAGCTAATAACAATCTGGCTGCTATATATTTGTCGGGGAGGGTGAGTGATCGCGGTCTGAAAGCGATCGTGCGCTCCCTTTCCCGGGTCGACTCGACTCCACTCGTTCGTTCGTTGCTGGAGAAGAGAACGAAGACGCCACGGTGACGGTGCATGGCTTCTTTGACCAGCGAATGGGTTTAGCTGGTTATGTGGGATACACGACTTCTTAAATACAGAGATCAAACAAGTTAAAAAAATGAGTACTGATCTAACTACTTATAAACTATGGACATGACGGCTGAAGGGTACAGTACAGTAGCTTTCTTCAGCAACCTCCTTTCCTTCCTGATTCTGAATTTTAAGCAGCTCGGAAATTTCAGGTTCTGGTATCATGCATGCGACTTTTTTTAAACATCTCTAGAAATTATGAAGTACGTTCCAACCTGATCCTAAACTACGCGGAGACTAATTTCTGGATAAAGACGTGAAAATCGCCATTTCTCGAACAGGGCTAGCTAGCTGAGCTAAGAACGTCTTAAAATCGGCGGAGGAGAGTCAGACTCATAGGAACAACGACTGCATTAGCACGGGTCCGTTAATGTTGACGGGCAACAAAATATGGTCCCATTTTTCTCCCATTAATGAAACGCTCTGATTCTTTCAAAGATTGCCGTGTCTCCCTGTGCTCGGCACACGGTTTATCGCTGCATTTGACATGTGCGGTTTTTAATTAATTTCCATGTGTGTTATTTGAAAACTCAACGGAGCTAACCCCCCGTGGTTTTAGTTGAACTGAAGCTCAGTGAGTATGCTTGATATCATTCTACGCATCCACAGACGCGCTCGCGCAACAGCCTACGTTCACAGGCCGGTTTTGGGGAGAGTAATCAGAGAAAAACGTACGGGAGAAGGTGATGAACATTGGATACATTGTAAATAGTTCCCCATTTCGAAAAACAATATTATAAATAGTTTATCATGGACAATTCAACTAGCGGGAAAATATTAAATAATGCAGGTTCCCAAATAAATCGTTAGTTTTGGAACTGAGCAGCTGAGCTTGTACTTCTAAAAAGAGTTAATGGCACCCGCAGTCACGCAACTCGTCACGTATGTGCACTTAAGTCACACTTCTCCAGAACGTGATTTTTTGGTCACACATCTGGACAAGTGGGTGCACGGTGGTCTCTGGGCCCACGTGTCAGACCGTTTTCCGTTGCGGGAGTGCTGACATGGACAAGTAATTTTGCAGAAAACCCCCTGTATTTTTAGATATTTCGCAAAATGGTCCTCCTAATTTTACAAAATGGTCCTTCTAATTTTGTACCATTTTGTAAAATTATATTACTTCAGGGGGTTTTCTGAAAATTTACCGTCCAAAACGGACTGACACGTGGGCCCAGAGACCTGCGTGCACCCACTTGTCCAGATGTGTGACCAAAAAATCACGTTCTGGAGAAGTGTGACTTAAGTGCACATACGTGACGAGTTGCGTGACTGCGGGTGCCATTAACTCTTCTAAAAAGGAGGATATAGTATCGATGCATGCAATTTGCTCGTTCTCTAGTGTCTGAATGAGCTCCAACATGTACGACGTTGAAAAATTTCTGATGAAACATTCTGCACTCAGTAGTATTTACCGTCACGGCAGGTTGAGATTTCAATGCCCTTTCGCTAAATTACATCCATTATTTCCTTTGGACGTTTAAAGTTCAACCGTTCTTTTTTTTTGAATTTTCCACGTATATTAAACCAACACAGAGTACATGATTATATCGATTACAAAAACAAATCTAAAATATACTAGCAAATCTATGAGATCTTCAAGCCCTTTCTTCATCCATGACATAATCTTATATTTTTCTGAAGGCAGCCGTAGAACAACGCCAAAACCACCAAACCATACACCTGTGAATACCACCGAAGGTTCTCCCTTATTAATTATGAGCCACAATACCAAGGCTTTAAAATTCAACCGTTTGATCCAGGAACTGTGGATGAGTCGTTTTCATCCATATTCAGTAGTGTGCGTATAATACACCTCCTCTGCACAAATCGGAACTGACGTCATTTACTCAAATAATCACGCTCATCTAATGATTCTATGGAGGTCTAGGATAAGTAAGTATATATTAGAGTAAAACGCTTGGGAGGTTCTATGAGGCACCTTTCTTAATCGCGTCGTTGTGAAATATCGACCCGGTCCGACGTGAGTAGTGAAAACCTAATCCCCGTCCGGGACGGGCGACGGTGACGGACGCGTCACTATCTTGTTGGAGGCGTCGTGTTGGAGTTATTGGCCCTCGCGGTGCGATGGTTTCGCGATGGATGGAGAGGATCCCCCGTGGTCGGGGGAGGAGGATGCCGGGGTGGCGGCCCCGGATGGTGGTGGACGTCGAGGCGGCGGCCTCGGGCACCCCCGCTACGGCTGTTCTATGAGGCAGAGCCGTTGGCTAGCGGGGGTTTAGGTGACGCTCTGGATGAAGACTGCGCGGGAAGAGAGGGTACGTCGACCTGACTGGATCGTCTTCGGGCAATGCGAAGGTCGATCTGATTGCTACTCCGGGGCGGCGGCCTCGGTACAGGGTGGTTTTGGTGGCAACTTGGATGAATACTGCGTGGGCAGAGGGTTCGCCGACAATGACTGGATCACTTTCGGGCAATGCGAAAGTCGTTCCGGTTGTTACGCGGGGGCGGCGGCCCCGGAGCAGGTGGTGTGTGTTGTGGCGTTTGTCGACTTGGGTCGTGTGGGCGGCGGGTCGCACCGTTTGTGTCATTCTTTTGTACAGATTGTATGATTTTTGGACCCGGTTTCTCTTATTAACTGGGTCAATTCTTTCTATCTATTCGTACGGTGGATACGACCACCTTGTACCTCAAAAAATAAAACGCTTGGGAGGTCACAAAGTTGCCAAACATGAGCGTATTGGTCACACACCGGGAAAATGCCAAGTTTTGGTCACAAAGTTGCATGTACGAGCCACGTTAGTCACCCCGTCAAAACAGACGTTAAGTTGACGACGTGGCAGTTTGTTTTTTTACAAAGTACACCTTATAGTTTTTCTTAATCTCATCTAGTTGTTCTATTAAAAAATTGGATAGGCATTCTGTCGAACAAGTTATGGCCGGCGAGCTCGGGGGCGCGGCCGAGCTCTGGTGTGCGGCCGGCGAGGTGCAGGGCACGGGGCGTGGCCGGGAGCGGGATAAAGGGAGGCCGGGAGCTCTACCATGGCTTCTCGCGCCCCCGAAAGATCCATCCCCTCATCTAAAGTTCTGGTCCGTGTTCTCCAAGGCCTGCTACCACGCCACGCCGGCATCGCCCGTGCCCAGGAGAGACTGGGTGTGCGGCGCCGACGGCACCAGATTCTGGTACCTGACCGTGGAAAACCTGTACCCCAGTCACCCACCTGCCGCTTCTTCCACGCCACATCGGCCAGCTCTGGGAGAAGGATTATCCCCGCGGCATCGTCTACAGCAGCGACGATAGCACCTTCCTATACAGTATATCCCGTGAGGCCGACATGGTCAGGTTCAAGGCGACCCTCCTCCTGAAACCCGGCGACGCCGAGTGGACGGTCGTCGAGAGGACCTTTCAGACAGCCTGCAAGTATAGCGAGTTGTACGCGGCGTACCACGGCGGCAATGTCATAGTCACCGTGGAGGCTAACCTTTGGCACGTCATTACGCCGGACGGTGCACACACTAGAGCAGGAGGAGAAGACGGATTCAGCGCCAATGCAGTGGGTGAAGAAAGACGGCAAAAGCTTGGCCGACCGCATGGTGTTCCTAGGGTGGCCCAACAGCTTTGCCGTGGCCGCCTCGCGGCTGGTCGGCAACGTCGGCGGCTGCGCCTACATGGCCTACTCAGGCGCCGCTAAGTACGTGCTGCTTGAACAGGTCGGCGTGTTCAAGTTCAATCTCATCTCCAACGAGGCCGAGTTCGTCGACCGGCTGCCTCGAGAATGGAACGACGGGAGGTGCACCTGGATCGTTCCCAAACCTGCTGCTATTACCCCAAACCAGGAAGTGGCACTTGTATCTGGGAACCAAAGTTTGCAAAAAATAAAATCGAAAAGGACCAAACAATTAGAAGAAACAAAAGTTTAAGGGTTTTTTTAAAAAAAAATAGGCAGCCGCATCAGCGACTTGACGTCTATCTCGGCGGGGTGACTAACGTGGCTCGTGCACGCAACTTCATGACTAAAACTTAGCATTTTCCCAGTTGGTGACCAATACGCTCATGTTTGGCAACTTTGTGGCCTCGAAGCGTTTTACTCTATATATTATGTAACAAAAGGAAGTGCACATCGATGGTTATTAACCTCCGGTTCAGAAATTGTCGAGCATATAAATGTACGGGTAGGTTTAGGTTCTTATCTTCAGACCCAACATGTCATGGACTTGACAAAGACACTCAACTTGGTATAGAGTCAGCATCTCGCATTTGCTCTGAGCATGAGTAAATATATGTTGTTAGGTTGAAAACATAAATCAGAAAAACGAAGCCCAATATAAAAAAAAGAATCCTACTGTTAGCTCCGCCAGTGCTCATTATATATCTATTTGAAATAAAAAGAAGAACACAACTTTTTTTTTGCGACTCATCATACTTCATTACTTAATCAACGAGCATTCTCAAGGCATTGAATAATAAATCTCGGAATAAAATTTATCCGCCTATACTTCCGTTTCGGCAAATTCGGGTACTCCATATGTCATATTTTTAGCAAAGGTCATGCCAAAATTTTCCGTGAATTTTGGCATCACTTTGGCTAAAGATAGGACATATTTATTATGAATTTGAAATAGATTAGTGAGTTTTTAATAGTTAAGTGCATTTTTCTTATATTTGTTGTACTAACTTACAATTTTTGTTATATATAGTGCGATCGAAGATGTCCAACAACTACGAGGCCGACGGTTCTGGGATAGGAGGCACAGATGGTCCTACAGATAATTATCTGGAGGCCCACGGGAAGCAGTTGACAATGCAAAGCCATCCCGAGGTTGAGACGGGGCCATCCGATGGGGACACATCTGAAGGCGATACCACTACTACTGGCGGTGTCCAAACAGGCGGCGAGACGTCTGGTAGCGAAGCGAAATGTCAACCTAAGGAGAGACGCCCAAACATGCTCCCCTCCGGACGGGATGAATTCACGCACGTGGACCCTACCTGCGGTCGCCCTACAAAGCCGGCAGATCTCACAAAAGGGTATGGCAACAACTTGGGATGCATTGTCCGAGACTTTGGCAATCTCAATGACGAGCACATACGAAGAAAAGCCAAATGAACTGCGGCCGAGTTCCTCGTTGGCAAGCTACACACACGGTACCAGTTCCCGAAGCCCTACGATGACCTAAGTGTCACGAAGAATCTGGTTAACAGATATGCTCTTGGCAAGTTCAGCAAAGCATTGAGTACTTGGAGGTCAATTGTGAGGGATATGGTTGAAAAGGGTGTCGATTACGCTGCGATCCACCAGTCATTTCCAAATATTTCTGAAGATGACTTCACGCTTTTCGAAGCCAACGAAGCCATATATACCTGAGAAGAAGGCGCAAAGGGTGTGGGGGAAAGATATGCATGGAAAGAACGCAGCTCCTCACACTCTCGGGAGCCGTGGTTACCCCGGAAAGGAACCAATTTGGAAGAAGGAGGATGAAAAGAGGGTGGGGCCTTCTATCTACGACAAGATCACCGACCCGTTGGCAAGACAGTTTATCAGGGCGCATTACAAGGAAAATCCCGAAACACCGGGAGAACTTGCCAGTAATGCGAAGGTGAAGAAATTGATGGACAAAGTTCTGGAGGAACAAGAGAAAGAAGAGAAAGCACGACTAGCTGCAGCTGATGGATCTCAAGAAGGCTCCTCAACCCAAGTGAAAGGGCATGGCGCGCCCATGTGTGGTTTTGGTAATTAATGACAATCCATATGGACTAATGGTTGCATTGAGTTGTACTTGTAGTGTTTGTCCATAGACCATGCTTGAACTCCATATGTTGGATTCAAGGTTGATGCCATGAATATATTGATATAATGAAGTATTTGGCATCAAGATCATCGAGGTGTATGGATATATACTTGATATGATCAAGAAGAAGAGTATGTGATGACCAAGTTATTGTTCGAGGAGTTATCCGATGATTGGTCATATGTGAGTTGAGCATATTGTAAGTATGTCTTGAAGAAAAAGATTAGTGATCATTCATGGTTACCTTCAAGACATCATCTATTGAAAAGAGAATAAAAGATACAAGGTTGATCAAGATATTGATCAACACACAAAGCTAAAAGATGTACCAAGTGGGATCACGATCTCTTGGTATGGTAAGCAATTGTTCATATAGCTTTGTGAACTAACCCATGATGTGTGTGTCATTTCTATGTGTGGTTAGGTATCTTTCTATGGGCTTGCATCAAATGAAGATTTCATGTAGCCCATGAAGGATGACGTCAAGTGGTGATCGTCATCAAGCTTGAGAAGAAGTGCAAGTTCAAGAGAAGTATCTCGAAGATACCATATGCTTGATGCTTGCCACCCTCTTGGAGATAATGGTCAAGTGAAAATGTGCCTATGAGAGGCCCTCCCATAATGGAGTATGGGGAGCAATATGTGAGACTTCACCGAGCGAAACACAATTAAGAAAGGTGGTCCACTTGAAGAGATCGATGTCGACATCATCTAGCTCAAGTGGAATGCTCAAGGCAAAGGTATGATCTTGATAGGGTTTCTATTTTACCGGTCTCATATGGTGCTAGTTGGGAGACCGGGTTATAGGATAGATACCGTACTATCAAGAGGGGCTCTCGATTAAGGTTTAGCGTATCGTTCGTAGAGAGCTCAAACCTTTGCATACTTGCCTTCATCATCTTTCTTGGTTATTATTTGTACTTTATCTATGTGGGGTTTTGGATCTTGTTGTGATCTTCATAACAAGCTTAAGTTCATCAAAAACGGTTTTAGTATGAAAAACTTGTTGGGTTTTTGATATTTGAGATTTACCCATTCGTCCTTTTTAGAGAGGTTTTACCTTTCTACATTTGGTTTTATCCTCCCACGTTGTACTATGATGTTTCTCTACATGATCTTGTAATGCTCGTTGCGGTGATTCCAATGAGCCCAAGAACATCGAAAACGGAGTTCGTATGTAAGAGATATCACATTATTCATATGTGTGTTTCAGGAATTCCGAGTGATTCCGAACTCATTCCGACCTAATTCCGAACGGTTGGAATTTTCCGAACTGATTCCGAACTGGATCCGAACTGGCTATTTCGGTTCTGTATACCTTCTAGAATCAAGTTGTTTTTAATCCGGATTTTTTCGAGCCACTCGGAATTCTGAGCCAAATTCGGATTCATTCCGAACGGCACAAATCTGTACCAAACGGTCAGATTTTTGGGACCTATAAATGGGGTCTTCTTCCCCAAAGGTTCCCTAACTCTTGAGCTCGTGTTTCCCCCATTGTTGACCTTCTTTGAGCTTGCTTTCTCTCTATTCCTCCATGATTCTTGTCTCCAATTAGAGGGAAAAGAGAGAGGATATCTAGATCTACCATTTCACCAATCAATCTCTCCTCTAAGTGAGGGAAAGCTTTTGGATCTAGATCTTGGAGGGATTTGGTGTTCTTCCTTGTTCTTCCTCTCTTCTCCTCCCCACAAGAATTAGTTGCTTTTGGTGGGATTTGGGAGTGAAGGATTTGACCACCTCTAGTGGTCTTGCCTTCGTTGCATTAGTTGCATCGGTTTGAGTTCTCCACGTGATACGTGGAAAGTGAAGTTGAGAAGCTTGTTACTCTTGGGTACTTGGGGTGCCCTAGAGCTTGTCCTCTTGGGCACTTGGAGTGCCCTAGACGGTCCTTGTTGATCTCGGAGTTTTGGTGGCTCGCGGGATAGTTGGGAGCCTCCAATTAAGTTGTGGAGACGCGCCCCAACCTTGTGAGTCTTGTGGCTTTGGGAGCCTCCAATTAAGTTGTGGAGTGTGCCTCATCCTTGTACGGGTTCGGTGACCACCCTCAAGTGTCCCATAGTGGATCGTGGCACTCCGCATTGGTGGATGCACGAAGGAGATTACGGTGTGCCATTTGAAGGCTATTCGGGGATCACTTTGTGACTCCGCACCGCTCCAACGGAGACGTAGCTTCCATTGGGAAGTGAACTTCGGGATAAATCATCGTCTCCAAGTGCCTCAGTATTTCTATACACGAGCTTTTTACTTATGCTATTTACTTTGTGAGAGCCATCGAGCTTGAAATAATATATCTTGCTATCACATATTTGCTTATCTTGTTTAGCATGAGTTGTAGGTGCACATAGATAAACCTAGCTTGTTTAGGTTTCGTGCTTGATAAATTAAACGCTAGTTTTATTCCGCATTTATTCAATCCTAAAACGTAAAGAATTTTAATCGCCTATTCAACCCCCCTCTAGGCGACATCCGTGTCCTTTCACCAAGGGTCAGAGACGAAGTTCCCGTGGGACACCCCTTTTAACAGGGCGCTGAACACGGTAAAGGAATTGCCGGTGTCACGTGCACCGCATCGTGGCCGTGTGATCGGCCTAGGAGGCGGTTACAAACATGATTATTACTATGGATCTCAGGCGGGAATTGGAGGCGGCGAACGCGAAAATGCAGTCGTCCATCCAAACCAAAGTGGTAAGGACGGTCAACTCCCTCATTCCTACCATGATGGAGTCGATGGCATCTTGGATGAAAGGAGGCCAAATAGGGCCTTTCCCTGTGATCAACATCGAGCCCAGCCATGGATCAAACAATGTCTCGCCTGTTATTGCCCCCGCCGTGACCAATAAAGCTCAAAGGGGAGATGGATTGCTGACCGTCAACGGGCCTCGTAGCATCCCTTCCATAACTGGCACGCCAGCTACAAGAGTCACACCATTAGCCGAGCTCAACGCTCTCAAGGTAATTGAGTGTTCCAAAAGTCTCAAGAAATTTTATCATACTTCATTTGTGGCGCCTGACGTCTTACATGTTTTCGCAGGACGACGACGTGCCATGCACATTGCTATTGCGTGTGAACGGTGAGCTCAAGGATGTGGCGAAGGCAAGTATCGTGACACCACTTGACCGCATGATGCATACATCAGTGCCTTTGTCTGATGATGTCTTTAGGGTTGCAATTGCTCGGGTGTTGCCGGGTTGCGGATATTACGATCCTCCGGCTCAACCCCCCAGGGGCGAAAAGGAGTACAACCTCGAAGAATGCGTGCCGTGGCCGATGACATGGCCAAAATCACTGATTCGTTTAGACCATACTAACACCCCACAACCCCCCCCCCCCTCCCAACTAACACCTGATGCAGACCCCGAGGACCCCATGGACTTCTACCTCAACGACGGGCCTCTTGACCAGTCTGACCATGATCTAATGCATTCTCACGTGCCTGATCTAAGAAAGAAGCTTCCGTGCTCCAAGCGCCTATTAAATTCTCAACCAATGCCAGAAACTAATGCGGAAGCCGGATTCAGCCAGGGCACACTCCATGATACCCTGAAACAGGCTCTCGAGCCTAAGAAGCCGGAAAAGAAAAGATTCAAGAAAAGCAAGAAAACCATTGGTGCCTCCAATAGCCAGCACGTGTCGGGAGATAAGATCCCCAAACGGGTATGTGACAAGATAACCATCCCCAACTGGCATCGGTCCCGTGAGTTGGCCAAACCGATGCTGCCGGAAAATGTGCTCGCTCTCGTACGTTTGGAAATCAAAAGCATCCATGCTAAAGTTCTGTTATTGGAAAAAGAACTTATCAAAGAGAACAATCCATCGTACCCGCTTTTCGCGGGGAAGGTACCGAAGGGCATGGGCTATGTCGATATATATCCCGGGGACGTGTTCTTCCTGAGATATAGTGATATCTTCGACATGTTCCACATGAAACCGCTCTCCACGTCCATGGTCCGACTATTTGCGCTCAATTTGGCGCAGCAACTCATTAGAGAGAACTCAAAGATCATGATAGTCGACCCCTACTACATGGAAGAGTGCTTTATGAGCACCACTTTGGGTAAAACTCGCACGGCAAAGTACCTCGAAGATTTCATGGGGAAGCATTCCACCAAATCTATCTTTCTTCCTGCCTTACTTTCCTGGGTAAGATTCTTTCGTACCCGTCATGAACATTCTTTCGTACCCGCTTTTCCATCATTAATTTGAAGATGATGGTCTCTATTTGTACTGTTTACCGCAGTAACCAATACGGTACCCTCATCGTTATCTTCCCGATGGATTCGTATGCTGATGCATGTAAAATGCATACATGAACTTTGCACTATATTACTTATATTCCAATCATATTTGCATCATATAAGGGTTATATCAATGTTTTATAATGATTTTGGGAATATTTTATGTATTTCCTATTTTTATGGAATTAACCCTGCGTAGGCAGAAAACCCTATTTTCCATATTTTAATGTTTCACGGAACCAAACGACGTCCAAATGACCTAATATTTTACGAGCATCAGTTTTTAGAAGGAACAAACCGTAGGAGCCAAGGAAGCGCACGAAAGGAAGTCCGAGGGCGAAGCTGAGTGGGCCCACGCGGTCAGGTACCTGGGCCGCGTGGGACCCCCTCTTTTGGGCCTCGGACCTCCGTTGCCGTCGATCTCTTCGCCCACGACTCCGTCTTGACCTAAAACCGACTATAAAAATAGTCCCCGACGCCCTTCGGAAAGGAGCACAGCCGAAACACAGAAACCACGAAACAGAGACCTGGAGTTGCAGATTGGAGGGGGAAAACTCCGGCGGGGCGCTGCCGGGGTGGTCTCCATCTTCTCCAACGACTTCTCCACCGTCTCCATGATGAAGAGGGAGTAGTCCACCCCCTGGACCTTGGGTTTGTGGTGGTAACTTGATCTAATCTCTCTATGTATGATCATTGTTGAAGTCCATATGATGTGCCTTGCATAAGTATGGATATATCTATGTAATTCCTATGGTGGATATTGTGGTATGAGATGATATTTGTTATGCATTTACCGTTGTGTTGGAACCTTTATGACTTTTCATACTTTGGAGATATTCTATGATGCATGTGATGGTTTGATTTATGCATAATGCCTTGTTTATCCATGTCATGAGGTGATTGACACCACCAAGTGTAGATAGATGAGAGAGAGTTGTGGTCACACACACGAAATATGAATCATTGCACTAGTGTTCAGAAGATTGTTCATTAATAAGTATGATGTATGTAGGTACGGGATGGCCGATGTGACACGACATAGCTATTGAGTGACACAGTACCGCCCAACATCCTTTATCTAGGGGGTAAAAAGGGAGAAGTATGATGCGGGAGTGACAGCAACCACGCTAGCCTTACGAGGGTGACCTAGCAACACAAATGAGTATTTCTTTCAACTATGTGTTTTAGGACATATAGCCGTCATAAAAGCTACCATTAAAACATGACAATTGTGTTTACTTTATCTATAACATGATAAGCACCGTAGATGAGAGAGACAGGATTGAGTGAACCCATGAACCCATGTCCATTGTTCCTATAAGAGAAAACATTTGTCTTGTCCTCTTGCATTGAAGAGGATTGGGACACTTTTACATTCTTGTTTTGTTACATTAAACTTCCTTCAATTAAGTCAACCACCTTGTTCTTTAAACTTGTTTAGTGCATATTCAACTAAACTTGTGACACTTTAGTTGTAGGGAATAAATAACTTTTCCTTCTTTCTCCTGCGGATCGATACCTTACTGCCACATTGAGAGGTGCTACAGTGATCCCCTGCTCTTTGGGGTTATCAAGTACTTTTCTGGTGCCATTGACGGGGAGCGTAGCGCTTAAGTTTCTATTTTTGTGTGCACTAGACTTTAGATTTATTTTATCTTGTTTTATATCTTGCAATCATCTAAGCTTGGGGAGGTTCCTTTAAACTTGTTTGGTTATGAGTTTCTCATTAGTTTTATTTTCAGTTATATATATCGAAAACCCAAAAAAAAATAGAAAATGGAAAACTATTATGAAAACGCCATGATAGCTGCTGAATTTAGAAAATCAAATGAAGGGAAAAGATTAGGAGGCCACATAGAGCTTCTAAATAAAATTGCTAATGTGCTGCTTAATTTTCATAAGGAAGAAAGTTGTTGCTCTGAATATTCTAGACACTTTGAATTCCAATGCCCTTCCAATAATGAACATGTTATTGCAACTTATCATACTTGGAATTATGCTCACTTAGGGATGGAAGAAGTAGAGCAATTTGTTATTTTTATGGCAGCCTATGAATTATACACCTTCATTGATGAACATGAAACCTGTCCTATAGCTTCTCAATTTAAAGTTTTCATTGCCACTCTCCTTGATCTCTGCATAATTGAATTTAATGAAAATATCTATGTTGTTGACGCAAGGAAGAGAGCTGCCCAAGAAAGCTCTAATATTTTGCATGAAGAAGATGACAAAAGCTTAAGCTTGGGGATGCCCGTGCAATCCCAAGAAGATGATGAAAATGATGAACAACTAGAGAATGAAGAGGGGAAACTTCCACCTTCACCACCTATGGATGAGGGTAACACTCAAGATTTTGTTGATGACAAACTTTGCTTTTATGATTCTGATGATGAGGAGGACTATCAAACTAAGCCTAATGAGAACATTATTGATAATAAATTTAAAAATGATGAGGAGTATGGTTTAGACATGCTTTATGATAGTACTCTAGATGATGATCCTATTTTTCTTGATCCTCCATGTTTAGAACTTGTTGCTACTTTATGTGAGGATAGAAATGATATACTTGCTGTTTGTGAAAATACTCTTACTAATGAGGGTCCTACTTTGTTCTGAATTCTCCTAATAACACCATAAAGGAGAAATTTGCTTATGTTGAGAAATACTTATGTGATTTGCAATTATCTTTAGTTCCAAATCTTTGTTGCAACCATGATATTAAACTTGATATTGATCTTAATAACTATTTTGAAAGAGGGAAGCATGCTAATGAATTCCAAAATAAATTTAATGATCCTCTTTATTTGCCTAAATCATCTAAGTTGAATGATTCTTGTGGTTATATGGTTGAATTTGCTTCTACTACTTGCAACTATTATGAAAAAAGAGGTGATAAGAGCACTCTGTGTGCTACTAATAATAATGGGCTGCAAGTAACTTTTGTTAATATGCATTGGAAAACTTCTATTTATTGTGATTCATTCATATACAAAATGCCAATGCATAGAAAGAAAGTTAGACTTCGTTGTTATTACTTTTGTGTTTTGTTTTTCTCTCTACTATGGTTCACTTGACTATTATTTTGATCGGTCTGAGAGCACCATGGGACCCTGGTATTATTCATGAACATTTTTCAAGGAAGAGGGACACATCAAAGTTCAAGCTCCCTGATGCATGGAAAATGCATACATGAACTTTGCACTATATTACTTATATTCCAATCATATTTGCATCATATAAGGGTTATTTCACTGTTATATAATGATTTTTGGGAATATTATATTTATTTCCTATTTTTATGGAATTAACCCTGTGCAGACATAAAACCCTATTTTTTCCTTTTAAGTTTCAAGGACCCAAACGTCGTCCAAATCACCTGTCAATTTACGAGCATCATTTTTTGGAAGGAACAAGACTTGGGGGCGAAGGAAGCGAACAAGCGGAGCCCCGAGGCCCAAAAGATGGGGGCCCACGTGGCCTCTGTACCTGGCCGCGTGGGGCCCACCAAAACCGGCCTCGACGCTCCATTGCCGTCGATCTTTTCTCCACCGACATCGTCTTGACCTAAAACCGACTATAAAAATAGCCCCCCGACGTTCTCTGGAACAAGCGCCGCCGAAACACAGAAAGAGAGATCTGGAGCTACAGATTGGAGGGGGGAAACTCCGGCGGGGCGCTGCCGGCGTGGTCTCCATCTTCTCCATCGACATCTCCATCGTCTCCATGATGAAGAGGGAGTAGTCCACCTCTGGACTATGGGTTTGTGGAAGTAACTTATGTATCTCTCGTCTCTTTGAGCTTCACTAATTAGTACCGTATGAGCTGCTGAACATGATTACGGTCATCGTTGTAATTCCTATGTGGTGGATCTTTTTATGAGTTAATATATGTTTGAGATTGCAATGTTTGTTTCAGTTATGAATATAGATGCATATTATGTACCCCGTTCTTATTCACTTGTTATGATCAAGCATGTTTATGAGAGCGTGTGTGGGTGATGTGTGTATTAGTTGGAGTAACGGGGAGGTGGCTAGTGCAGTGAACGTGAGAGATAGTTCTGTGATCCACTTGGGTATCTTTACCTTCCTTTGTTTCCTCACTAGGGATAAACAAAAATACCATGCTACCGGAGATGTGGGTGTGACCATTGCCACTACTCCATGACTAGATCTAGCATGTTCTTATTTTAACTTCATGTCATGATACTTAAATCTATACTCTGAGTTATCTTAATTACTAAGGTGTTATGATTTAGTTCGCATCTTGGTGGAGTATAAGTGAGATTAATAACCAAAAGGTCTATCTCTCACGTTAGGACGTGATGTCCATATAATTAGTAACTTGTCATTAAACTTTGTGTTGCAATCTCATATGTCAAATCTAGTGTTCCATTGTCTACCACTTTATTAAAGAGAGAGTGCATTTGTGAAACCATGAACCCCGGTCCATTTTTAATCATAAGAAATAACTTTCCAACAACTTTTACCACTTTTCCATTTTCTGCAATTATTAAATCCGAAAATACAAAAACACTTTTACATCTTGCATTCATCATTAAAAACCCAAAAAATATCATTTATCATTTGTTATCATCATCCTTGCATATTTGTTTACCACCATCATTGCATATTTATTTCTTGTTTGCATCACATACTATCTTTATATCATTCTTACACCTTGTGCTTGACAACCACAGGTGAGGTTGAGGAACAAAACATTTAACTTTGTTTTGTAGGTAACCAAAAGAAGGATAGGAAGATAAACCTTTCACTACTGATTCCCCGAGAGTTTGATATTAAACCCTCGAGTTACCCTCGTGGGGAAAACACGTCTTCCACTTACTACATACTCTGCACTTGAAAGCTCAACCTAACCCCGTTTACTTATCAATGCAGGTAGCTACTGAAGGCTATCACTTCTACGGGTATCAAGACTGTTTTCTGGCACCGTTGCTGGGGAATCATTGCTGAAAAGATTTATCCGAGGATATCACAACAAAGTCAACATCACCAACTTGTGCTAACACCTAAGCTTGGGGAGGTTGCACCTACGTGAGCATCATCTTATTCATCTTTACCTTCAAAGCAATTTATTTGTTTAGTCATTGTCTTGCATTTTTCATTTCGGTTTGCATATTTTATTTTCAGTTTTGAATTTTTGTGTTTCATTTGTTATTTCGGTTTGCATCATTTAGTGTCATTTTATTTTCAGTTTTGCGTAAAAAATTAAAGAACACATAAAAACTTGCTAAGTTGTGTGACTACACAAACACTCCTAATGATCAATTTATTACTAGAGCTATTGCCACACCTGAGATTAAAGCTGATAGTTATGAAGTAAGTCCTAGTTTGTTGAACTTGATAACTAGGGAACAATTTGGTGGTAGTGCTATGGACGATGCCTCTATGCATCTTCATGATTTTGTTGAAATATGTGACATGCAAAAGTTTAAAATTGTGGAAAGTGATATCCTAAAACTGAAGTTATTTCCTTTCTCACTTAGAGGAAAAGCTAAAGAGTGGTTGCATTCATTGCCATCTGGTAGTATTAATTCTTGGGATGATTTAAAAGAAGCTTTCATTAAGAAATATTATCCTCCTGTTAAATTTTGCAAAATAGAAACAACATTCTTTCTTTTAGGCAAAATGAAAATGAACATGTTGCTATGGCTTGGGATAGGATAAAACTTATGCTTAGAACTTGTCCTTCACATGGGGTTGATGAATGGACCATACTACACTCTTTCTACAATGGTTTGAACTACATGTCTAGAAATATACTTGATTCTGCTGCTGGAGGTGCTTTTATGAGTAAAACTATAGTAGAAGCTAAGAATATATTGGAAAGCATTTTGCAAAACTATAGTCAATGGCATACTGATAGAGCACCTAATCCTACTAAGAAAGTGAACTCTATTGAAGAAACAAATGATTTGTCATCTAAAATGGATACTATTCTTGATTTGCTTAATAAACCTAATGTTGAAAATGTTCCTTTGCAAGAACTAGTTGGTAATAGTTCTGAAAATGTTGATGTCAACTACATTAGGAATTATGGTAATAGTGGGTTTGGTAGTAATAATTATAACTCTTATAATAAACCCCCATATGTTCCCAACAATCGTCCTTTTGTTCCATATCCTAATGCTAATGATAATTGGAAGCCTATGTCATCACGCCATGATGATTCTGAGGCTAACAAAATTCTTATGGAACAAGTTGCTAGTCACAATACAATGATACAAGAGTTGAATAAGTATGTTGCTTCTATTAGTTCTGATATTAAAAGCTTACAACTCCAAGCTGCAGGACTAGACAGAGCTTTGTCAAAACTAGCTGATAATCAAGCCACTTTATTGAGTATTTCTGCAGGGAAACCACAAGCATCACCCGTGGTTGGAATGAATTCTGTTACTATTGCGGATAATGTTCCTCTTACTTTGGAGTGAACTCTTAGTGAATTATTGAACTATCCTGAATATCTGTTGCCATTCATGTCTCAACTTGGTGGTTTAAGAGAAGAAGTTAAAGAAACTGAATATGATGAATCTCTGATGTTGATTGAGTTAGAGAGGGTTGCTAAAGAATCTATTGGGGTAATGAAAGAGAGAGAAATTCAGGAAGTGAAAATGCTTAGTGAAGTCAAGGATCCATTACTTGACTTGGAAAATTGTAGCTTGCATGAATTAATATCTATCTTACAAAATTTTGCAAGTGATCCTTCCATCAACACTAACCAAGCTGGTTTTGGTTCCTATATTGCTCATCATGTCTTGAAAGAAAAGATTGCTAGATACAACCAAGAGGCTATGATACCACCTAAGTTTGGGGATATATGAATTCCCAAAGTACTAGTAACTATTGGAAAAGAGACACATCATGCCATACTTGATCTAGGATCTAGTGTCCCTGTCTTGTCTAAAGAACTTTATGAAATACTTGAATTGAAAAATCTTGAAAAATGCTCTATTGAACTTGCACTTGCTGATGATTCCATTAAACATGCTTTAGGGAAAGTAAGTGATGTCATGGTAGAGTTACATATGACTTTTGTGCCTGTTGATTTTCTATTCATGGACATGGGGAATAAAACCTCTAGTCCTATTATTCTTGGAGGACCTTTTCTTCGTACTGCAGGTGTCATCATTGATTCAAAAGAGGGGAACGTGAAGTTTCAGTTTCCACACAAGAAGTGCATGGAACACTTCCCAAGAAAGAAGGGAACATCAAAGTTCAACCTCCCTCCTGAGCTTCATCTTCAATAAACAACAAGTAAGAAGCCTAGCTATATGGCTATAAAGAAAGCGCTTTGCGGGAGGCAACCCGGTTATTTTTATGTGTGATTTTCTTTGTGTCCTCTTACTGTACCAAGAGAGTTTGTTTTTAGTTTAGTTTCTGTAACTTTCAAAAAAGTTGCTTATAGCGTTCGGAGATTTTATTCCAGTACGAATCTGTGCACGGTATGATTTTTAGTTCTTATTCTGTAACTCCGAATGAGCTCATATCTGAACCATAGTTGCAACTTTTCATCCTATGTATGCATGAATTTTTGCGGAATTTTTCGTCAAAGTTTGGTAGGGTAGAAAAATACGTTTTGCTGCTGCTGTTTTTCTGGACAGATTCTGTCCCATTTTGTTTTATGCATGTTTTGAACTTTTAACTTGAATCTTTTTTATTCAATTGAGTTTATGAGTAGGCATACAACATTATATACTTTCTGGAAATTCATATGATGTTTTGTTTAAAGGATTATATGCAGCAAGAAATCTATTTGTTTATCACTACTAATGCACCCCACAGAAAAGAAATGGGAGAAACGGTGTTTTGAAGTTTTTTCACAGGGATTGGAGGAGATGCACCAAGAGCTATCCAAGGATGGTGAAGACCATAAGCTTGGGGATGTGAATACAACCCCACTGGACCTACACACTCTCGGTTTGCACACGTCTAACTTCTGTTTTTCGATCGAAACACTTTATCGCATAAACTTGGAGCGTCTTTTTGTTTGTTTTGGTTTGATTTTTGTTTTTGTGAGACCACCACATTATCATTTATATATAAAAGAGCTACTGGAAATATGGGTTGAAATATGTTGAATGCTATTATAAGATTGGAAAAAGGGATGTTTGAGTTGATTTTTAAAGTTACATATAATTGCATGATTCATGAGCTTGTTAATGAGTAATAATTTGCAAATGCTTTATTAAGAGCTATCACTTATTTATGTTTTGATGCTGAATGTTATTTTACTTTCTTTAACATGGATTAATTAGTTCTATGGACACTCATGCATGCATTTAGATGGTCAACTTTCACTAGTACAGAACGACACATCGGATACCCCTCTATGGAAACGGCAGGTGTTAGGCGACGGAGAATCGCGCTTTCCGCGCGGCCGGTGCGTACAAACCTGACCAGGCCCGCCTACATTGGCAACGGACCCTTTCCAATCTCCGTCACCTATTATATTGGCAACGGTTAATAAAATTGTCCGTTTCCAATATTTGCCTCTATGCTAACGGATAGAATTTTCCAACCGTTGAAAATGTTGATACGTGGAGGCTAGCGAATGGGCAGATGGGGAGGTGGGCGGAGCAGACCCGCGAGTATAAATGGCGAGAGGTACCAGCAGCGGTCTCGTTGAAGCCCCAGTCCATCGCCTACAGTTATTCAAACTTCGCCAGATCCCCTCCGTCCAAATCCATGGCGAGAGGTACCAGCAGCGGTCGCGGCCGTGGACGAGGGCGAGGCCGTGGTAGAGGGCGCAGCGGCAATGCCATGCCGTTGTGTCGCCCTCACCGTCCTGTGAAGACATGTCCCCGGCGAGAGGTACCATCAGCGGTCGTGGCCGTGGACGAGGGCGCGGCTGTGGTAGGGGGCGCAGCCGCAATGCCACGCCGTCGGTGTCGCCCTCACCGTCCTCTGAAGACATGTCCCCGGAGCTGCGCGGCTTCGAGTTCTTGGTTATCCTGTACAAGGGCATCGAGAGCCGCCTGAGGCTCCCGAGGGCGTTCGCAGAGAAGCTCCAAGGCATGGTGGCAGCTACCATGCATCTGAAGATGGAGGACTGCGAGAACGGCAGCTGGGCGGTGAAGACGGCCGTGAGTGCCGGGGGGAATTTGTACCTCGGCCAGGGATGGAAGTCATTCGCCCAAGCGTACAAGCTTGAGCAGGGGCACTTTTTGTGCTTCGAGTTCGACGGCGACAACGGGTTCTTCATCAAGATCTTCGACGGTACCTTATGCCGGAGGGACGCACTCGTGTACAGCGACGACGAGCCCGAGTCTTCATCAACAGCTGCTAGTAGTAGCATTAGCTAGTAGTAGCATATATGTAATCGTTTACTTCATTATCAAGTCCGTATGTAGTAGCATTAGCTGCTAAGTGGTATCTGCGTTCATATGTAATTTAGAGTACCTGTTAGTAAGTTGGGTAGTAAGTTTACTCTCTCGCTGGTGTAAAATCAATGGAAACGGTTATGTAAAATGTCCGTTGCCAATGTGGTGCTTATATATACTGCCGGCTCGTTCTCATTATCACTCTCTCACAGTCTCTCTTCCAACCCTAGCCGCCGCACACTGTGGCTTTCAACTCTCCTCACTCTCTCTAATGGCTTCCTCTGTCGGCGTTTCTAGATCCGGCCATCGCGGCTCTAGCCGCCGCGGCAGCACCGTTCTAGCGGCAGCCCTTCGTGAGGGGAAGGTCGATCTGGAGGCGGCCATGCGTCCGCTAATGATGCGGCAGCGCCACCATCTGACGCCCTCCTCCTCCGGTGATGCCCGGCTTCTTCTGAGCCAGGCTGATGTGGAGGAGGTCATTCATGAGGTGGTGGTGCAGCACCTCCGGCGGATCTACCAGCAGAAACCCATCTGGAGGAGGAAGTGGCCGATCTGGAGGAGGAAGTGGCCGATCTGGAGGTGGTGGAGGATCTGTAGGTGGTGTCTGATCTAGAGAAGGAGGAGGAGGTGGATGTCGACGAAGGAGAAGGAGGAGGAGGTGATTGCGTCGCAGCGCGCTGGTAGCATCTCAGCGCATCTGGCAGAGGCCTGCACCTCCTCGATCTCCCGCCGGGTGAAAGGTATAAATCTTTCTGTGACCGGCTGTGATGCCGATGAACTAGGTTCTACGTATGAGCATTTCATCACATAAACAAATTCCTAGTGCAAATTCACACATACATGTTCTGATAATTACAAACACTTATTGTTAAAGCACCAACTGTACAAACTAGTTAAACACCCACATCCAAAGCCTATTGCAATTCACCTAGGGCATTCTTGCACCTAGGGAAAAGCATTTCCTGCCATGTTGGACGTAGCCTGTCCTTCAAGGTTAGGATCTTGCGATACAACTCGTAGGTCACGTACCCATCTATTGCTGCGTAGTCGAGGTTAACTTTGTGCAGCGGCATCCGCTCCCAAAAACCGTGCTGGTTGGATGGGAACTCCTTCTTCATGTTGGCGTATAATTTGTCGATGAGGTCTGCCGCTAGATCACCCATTCCGTCCCTCTCATCTCCACCCTTGATTTTGTATACGAGTTGGATGTCCACGTAGTACTCCGGTGGAATGTGGAAGCCGGCAGAAGAAAGCACCTTGTTGTCGTTGGTGATGTCCACGCTTGCGAAGGTGATATTCTTGCGTTCAAAGAATTTGCCCAACTCTGGACAATTCTTCTTGGACTTGCACTAGTGGAACACGAGGACATGCTAGCGCATGGCGAGTTGCAGGACAGCCATGCGCCGACGATCACGGGTGTACTCGATGTCAAGGCCGATGAACCGATGCTTCTCCTCTGCTAGCCATTCCTCGTACTTGTTGAGGATCCGCTCCACGGTATGCTCCTCGTTCATGTACACCACCTCCAGAACGGTGCCGTGGGTATGGATGGTAATTGTCTCTGTTATTCTGTTGCGGTCGTCCATGGCGGGTGGGGGATTGGGGTGGAACGAGGAAGAAGAGAAGGAAGGAATGCGAACTGTCTGCCACCAAACAGAGCAGTTCCTGGATATTTGCCGTTGATCTTAGCAGTTTCTCGAAAATGGCAACCGAACAAAGCAGTTGCTGGAAAATAGCCACCGATTTTTTTAATATCCAGATGTATTTTGTACATTTCGCTAATAGTTTTTTTCTTTCACGCAGGAGTTTATTTCGGCAACACTGCATAAAAGTACCAATCTATCATTCCGAGAACCAGAAAACTTGTTGTGGGTACTGCGACGACCGAGAGCTCATAGAAGGTGAGCTCCAAGTCAAAGATGGAAGGCTGGCTTAATTAAGCCAGCCTTCCATCTTGTTAGGTTAGTTGTTTATAGGTTTAGAGTTCATGATTGTAGTCAAAGTGTAATAGGTGATATTACATTATGCCAATGTGTGATGGATATGATTGTAGTCAAATTGTAAAAAACAGTGATATTATTTTATACCAATGTAATGATGGCATTTGTTCTATGTTATGAATTAAATAACGTTTTATTGCATTGTGCAATCAGCCTTTCATGTATTATGGCATATAACCGAAATATGAGAAAAGCTCAGTGCAAACGGGTAGATGGAAAACTCCATATCTGATGTAGGAAAACTAAAGCAACGGAAGTCTGCGCCAACCGTTGCCAAATGGAGACCTCATCGGAAACGTTTTTTTGCCTCCGTTACCGATGAAGGCCATCACATCAGTGACAGGGTCGGGGACACGGACCCTTTCTCCGTTGCCGAAGGGGTTTTTGGGCCGTTTCCGATGTGTCGTTCTGTACTAGTGTTTCTCCCTCTTGCTAGCCCAAAAATTCCAACAAGTAAAAACTTGTTTCCAACAACTTCAACCAAACTTATTCCAGTGAGTCCACCATATCTACCTATTAGCTTTATGCTATTCCGAGTATGTTTATCATGTTATTTGTGTTATCTATACCTCTGAATAAAAATGTTTATGTTATTAATTGTTATGGAAAAGTTTGGTTATATAGCTCTCACGAACTTGATGCACACTTTATTTTTACTGCATAAATAAAAATTGACCCATTGTGATTAAGATTATGATGTTAGTGGCTTGATAAATGTCCGAGGTTGGGAGTTAGCCCATATGTGTTGTCACATGCAAAGCTTTCAACATGCTCCTTCATCATTTAGTTGATATCATGTACTTTTGTTTATGGATGCCTATCATGGTAAAATGAGGTGGAAATGAAGTAGTTTAAATGAGTTTGTATAAATGGTTAGAGAGACGCCTGGGCCGCTAATCTAAGCCATGCATCATTCATGGTGGAAATTTAATTACATACTATGGTGAACCGTCTGTGATACACCTTATAATAAAAAGCTATTCCAATGGTAAATAAAAAGGGTGTTGAGGTTGTTCATCTTGTTTGTTTGTCTTGTCATTTTGATATGGGCTTGTTCCATATCCTGGGACAAGAGGTACCCGAGTTGACGCTCTTGATGATACTATTATTACTTACAATGATATATAACTTGAACTTGCTTTGTTTCCCAAGTTGAGTAACTCATGGTGTAGGTACTTGTATTCAAGGGGCATGAGACACCTAACCTTTACTTTCCCAAGTTGAGTAACTCATGGTGTAGGTACTTGTATTCAAGGGGCATGAGACACCTAACCTTTACTTTGTCAGGCACACTACTCATATTTGCTTTCACATTAAACTTTAATCATTCAAGATGCTATGATAGGGGTAATGAGAGCTTGACAGCAAGGACTCCACATTGCAATCATTAACTTAAATAGAAGAGTTTGGAAGTTGGATGAAACTTATGCATGCTTTACCTCTACTCACATATATATCTTTTCCAAAGTGTCCACCTTTTATATTCAGATTTTCATCTATACTCTATGATCAATGTAGGATGTTCTTACTTATCATTATGCATACATGTGGTCCATATTACTTTCTTCTATGTTACACTTTGTGAGCTATCATTGAACATCCTTGCTTGAATACTTGATATCACTTCATAAACTATCTTGCATATTGCTACTCCTTTGAAGAATGAATCATTTGACTCTATGTAGCAGTAGTAATCATCTTTGATATCCATTGTTAGTAGTAAATTGCAAAGTCCATGTTAGTTTTATCACCTTCATACTCGAGGACGAGTATTGGTTAAGCTTGGGGATGTTGATGCATGTAAAATGCATACATGAACTTTGCACTATATTACTTATATTCCAATCATATTTGCATCATATAAGGGTTATATCAATGTTTTATAATGATTTTGGGAATATTTTATTTATTTCCTATTTTTATGGAATTAACACTGCGCAGGCAGAAAACCCTATTTTCCATATTTTAATGTTTCAAGGACCCAAATGACGTCCAAATGACCTAATATTTTACGAGCATCGGTTTTTAGAAGGAACAAAGCGTAGGAGCCAATGAAGCGTACGAAAGGAAGTCCGAGGGCGAAGTTGAGTGGGCCCACGCGGCCAGGTACCTGGGCCGTGTGGGACCCCTCTTTTGGGCCTCGGACCTCCGTTGCCGTCGATCTCTTTGCCCACGACTCCGTCTTGACCTAAAACCGACTATAAAAATAGTCCCCGACGCCCTTCGGAAAGGAGCGCCACCGAAACACAGAAACCACGAAACATAGACCTGGAGTTGCAGATTGGAGGGGGAAAACTCCGGCGGGGCGCTGCCGGGGTGGTCTCTATCTTCTCCAACGACTTCTCCACTGTCTCCATGATGAAGAGGGAGTAGTCCACCCCCTGGACTTTGGGTCTGTGGTGGTATCTTGATTTAATCTCTCTATGTATGTTCATTGTTGAAGTCCATATGATGTGCCTTGCATAAGTATGGATCTATCTATGTAATTTCGATGGTGGATATTGTGGTATGAGATGATATTTGTTATGCATTTACCGTTGTGTTGGAACCTTTATGACTTTTCATACTTTGAAGATATTCTATGATGCATGTGATGGTTTGATTTATGCATAATGCCTTGTTTATCCATGTCATGAGGTGATTGACACCACCAAGTGTAGATAGATGAGAGAGTTGTGGTCACACACACGAAATATGAATCATTGCACTAGTGTTCAGAATATTGTCCATTAAGAAGTATGATGTATGTAGGTACGGGATGACCGATGTGACACGGCATAGGTATTGAGTGACACAGTACCGCCCAACATCCTTTATCTGGGGGTAAAAGGGGAGAAGTATGATGTGGGAGTGACAGCAACCACGCTATCCTTACGAGGGTGACCTAGCAACACAAATGAGTATTTCTTTCAACTATGTGTTTTAGGATATATAGCCGTCATAAAAGCTACCACTAAAACATGACAATTGTGTGTACTTTATCTATAACATGATAATCACCGTAGATGAGAGAGAGAGGATTGAGTGAACCCATGAACCCATGTCCATTGTTCCTATAAGAGAAAACCTTGTCTTGTCCTCTTGCTTTGAAGAGGATTGGGACACTTTTACATTCTTGTTTTGTTACATTAAACTTCCATCAATTAAGTCAACCACCTTGTTCTTTAAACTTGTTTAGTGCATAATCAACTAAAACTTGTGACACTTTAGTTGTAGGGAATAGATAACTTTTCCTTCTTGCTTCCGCGGATCGATACCTTACTTCCACATTGAGAGGTGCTACAGTGATCCCCTGCCCTTGGGGTTATCATATGCCTTATATCTCGACTCGGGAAGTGAAGACAAGACGAAAGACTACACCGACATCAAGGATGTCCTGGATGAGGCTCTCAACAACTACTATTTAAATGAAGGCAAGATGAGAAGACATATCGACAAGCATGGCAAGAAGGCATTCAGTCACACGACATAGTTCGCCGACATCAAGCAAGCGCCAGGCAGTAGGACTGAGTCCTGGTACCTCATCCTTCTAATATGGGAGTTCATACGCGAGAAACAACGACTACAATTTCCGTCTGCTGTCGAGCAATGGGTCAAGCTAAAGGCGGCGGCCACTGATGACGCGGTCAGGAAAGAGTTTCTTCGCATCCAGATGAAACTTTCGGAAATAATCGATAAAGAGCTCACCCACTGTGATGGGGTGTTCTATCTTAATTCACCGACAAAGCCCAAGATAGAAATACGCCTAGGACATCAGGCCGATCGCAGGCCATTCAACACGCTAAATGGTTCTCGCGAATTCCCGCTGAAGTCAAGAAGCCAACCCAAGAAATAAATGACAACGGTGTGTGGTCTGGCTAATTAATTAACTAGCATGCCTAGCTCTAGTTTCAAAGTCGTTGAACTTGTGTGATATGTGTGAGAACTCGTTTTTACCGTCTTTTGATCATGCCGATGATTAAACTGTTGTGGCACCATGTGATGCGGAGGCGACGTGAGTGAAACCTGTGATATATACGAATACACATTTCCTGCATCCCACTGGATTTCACACACGCCGTGTCTGAATTTGTGTGTTCGAATCTAATTAAGTATGAGGCATGCTTTTCAGTTGACCCTATACCTCGATCATTTTTACAATGTCGATGATTAAAATGATGTGGCGCACTATATGATATCCTGATAGTGTTTTGAACCTTGTATTATGCACACATACAAGTTCTGTGCCTCCTACTTGGTTCAACAAGGTTATCAGGATTCCCTTGTGTGCTGCCAATAATATTCCAAGTATGAGGCATAATATTTTTTTGAATCTTGTTTTCTCTCTAAGTCTTACAATGCCAATGATCAAAATGAGGTGACACTATGTTATTCAGGGGTGTTGTGAGTGAGCCCTATAATGCAAGAAAACATATCTTCTGCATCATACTGGCTCGCTCACACCATCCCTGAATTTGTGTGTCCAATCTATTATATGAGGCATTCTTTCGAGTTGACATGTATGAGTTGGCCTTCTTCATTTTTTACCATGCCGATGATTAAATGATGTGGCGCACTATAAAATCCTGAGATTTTGTTGAACCTTGTATTATGCACACATACAAGTTTTGTGCCTCCTATTTGGTTCAACAAAGCTCTCGGGATTGTTTGTGTGTTTCCATTATATTCTCCGTATGAGGCATAAGTTTTTTTGAATCTTGTTTTGAGTTGGCCCTTAATTATTTGTGTCTAAGTCCTACTTTATTTGTGTCTAAATAAATCTTTTATGCACTCAATTCAATTCGTTGCCTAACTTTTTGATCTGTCTTCTGAATAGAGATGAAGAATGTTCAAGGAGGAGGCGGAAGCTAGCGGTCGGAAGAGAGGAGGAACGACCGGATACTTCACCGTGATCCCCTTCTCTTTGTCATCTTTGTCATTGCGTGCTACTCACAAACTTAGCGTTTAAAAGATTGTAATATCGAAGACTACTAAACACCGTCTCAATCATGATGTACGGTTTGCTTTTGTATGAAACATATTCGGTCAAACATTTGTATAACTTTTCGGTTTGTACTTATAATCATGTATCTATACTGTTTCTGCTATTTATACGTATATTGCTGATGTATATACCTGTATATACTGCTGGAATACAATTAAAAAAAAACGAAAACCGCCAAATATAGCGCTGGCGAACCTGGGAGCTACCGCTGGCGGGCGAAGTTCTCCCACGCACCTCGACCGCTGGCCAGCGGAGGACGTACCGCTAGCGAGCGAGTGCAACGGCCAGCGCTGCGCAAACCTACCGCTGGCGGGCGGGAGGCGGGTTCGCCAGCGGTACATTTTCGTACCACTGGCGACGCGGGGCCGGCCAGCGGTAGCAACTACCACTGGCCACACTGTGCTGGCGAACACGACTTCGCCAGCGGTAGGGGTTTCCCTACTAGTGTGCGCCGCCGCGAGCACGTGCACAGCCGGCGCCGTCATTTGCGGCTTCATCGGCTCTGGCGCCACGCTCCTATCCGGTAAGATCTGCGCCTCCTAATCTCCGCCGCCCCTCCCCCCCCCCCGTCCAAGCTCCATCTCCATCTGGGTGGAATCCTGCCGGACAGGGGCGGCGGATGGCGGCTTCTTCCGAAGACCCCAGGGTCTTCCAAGCGGATGCGCACGCTGGAGACGGAGGGGAAGGCATACCGTCAGCTGCGCAAGGCGGGCCCCACTGCCGCGGAGCGGGCTTTGCGCGCCGCGGCAAAAGAGCCGCTGCTGTTGGCCGTTTTGGAGCGGTCGTACACGACCGCGGAGACGGACGCCAGGCGCCTCCGCCGCAAGAACAAGGCGGCGCTCGACGCCGCCATCGCCGAGTCGAAGAAGGAGGGGGCCAAGACCGACCGCGCGGCCAGGCTCGCCAAGGAGCAGACCCGCGCCGTCCTCGCCGCTCGCTCCAACAGCGGCGGCTCCTCCAACGCCGACCCGTACGCAGCCTTCGAGCTGCTGCGCCGCCACCGCCCCTCCAGTGATGACAAGGGGAAGGGGCTGATACGTCTCCAACGTATCTATAATTTCTGATGTTCCATGCTTATATTATACCAATTGCTACATGTTTTATATACACTTTATATCATTTTTATGCATTCTAATGAGAACTGTCTTGAGTTTGGTGTGAAGGAAGTTTTCAAGGATCAAGCGAGAAGGGTGATATTATGTGATCAAGAAGAGTGAAAAGCTTAAGCTAATATAAATTAGTTTGAGTTGAGATTTTACATGGTCATCATTGTCTATATTCTTTCAAACTTAAAAATATGATTCTTCAAATCTATCTATTTATATACTAAAACCAAAATGAGGAAGTATAACGGAGCCACTATGTTAAACCACATCATTTAAATTAATTTTGGTTGTCCGATATAGAATATATGGCCAAGATATCACAAGACTTACGTAACCGCAATAATTAGTTTGACTTTCAATCCGGATCTAACCAACAATATCGCGTGATCCAAAAGAAAAGCGCAGCCGAACTTGTACGTTTTTTTCTGAATTTTCCATGTATATTAAACCAACACAGAGTACACGATTACATCGATTATAAAAACAAACCTAAAATAGACTAGCAAATCTATGAGATCTTCAAGCCCTTTCTTCATCCATGACATAATCTTGTACTTTTCTGAAGGCAGCCGTAGAACAACGCCAAAACCACCAAACAACAGACATGTGAATACCACCGAAAGTTCTCCCATTTTAATTATGAGCCGCAATACCAAGGCTTTCTGCATGCACGCAACTATTAAATTAATCAAGCAACATCGACAGGAGCACCACCACTGATATTCCAGGGACAAATAACCAAGCCACGTTGTCGATGTCGTCGGGAGCCGAGAGAACGAATCACATTGGCGAAGACGTAGTAGCCGAGATAGATATTGCGAGGACAAACCTCCTCGCGGCAACCATGAGAAATAATCCAAGATTGATCTGGTGAAGCAAGATCTGAAGAACCATACCTAGACCAACTTAATCTTCCAAAGCCGCCATTGACGTCGGGAAGGATATCTCGTCGTCAAAGGAAGCGTGGGAGATCACTTATTGCCGACGATACCATCTCTATTAACAAAGAAGATGACGATCAAAACCAAGCTCTAACATTAAATACCTTTGTATAGCGCCGTGCGCAGGTCCGAGGTCCCCACCCCTTCTAGTGCCAGAAGGGCAACTAGAGAAGGCCAGGATCTATCGAATATTTGCCGGCGGCGACGATGAAACTGCAGATGACACCGGCGGCGATGGCTAGGGTTGAAACCCTAGGCCGCCGCCATGATCGCCCAAATCCTCTCCCTCATGCCTACCCAGCCGAACATGTTTTTTCATGGTGCACGAGCGATCGATTGGCTGGACCTAACCAATCTACAAAAACCTGGACATCCTTTATGGCTAGCACATGTACGTCAAGTTCAGATCCACCGGTTGTTTTTTTCTTGGACGAATAGCTCAGGTACTACGTTTTTTCAAGGAATTGGCTGCGATGCTACATATTTGGATATAATAGCTAGGGTGCGACGGGTGAGAGCAGCAAAATAGCCACGACCCACCCATTGTGATTAAACGGCTGTGTCACTTACTTCTGCTAGTTAAGGAGTGTGGAATTAGGTTTAGCGGATGTGGGACCCGCATACTTGTACCCGGTCAACCCAACCGGTTCGAGCAACCGCACAGACCGACCTTGCCCTAGCGCGCCATCTGAACCCGACAGTGCGCGCCGTAGCTCCCTCTCTAGCGGCGGAGCTATCCACTCCTGGGGCGTCGAATTCGTTGTCGCCGACATCTGGGGGTGAGTCAAATCGAACCCGCGTGGCCTTCCCTTCTTAATTCTGCCCCAAATCTGACACATTCCCTGCCGTTTTTGCTCGCGGCCATGCGTATTGGAGGCAGGGCAAGCAGCCCGGAAGAAGGAGGTAGATGGCGAGATCTGCGGAGCCGGCAGAGTCAAATTCAAGGTAATCCATCACTCTCGTGCTCATTCTGCTATCGATTTGAGCTCGTTCACTTCCAAGTCGTCAAATTCAACTCAAGTCGTCACATTCCCGCCTTGTTGTCAAAACAGGGGAGATGCTGACAAAATTTTCGAATTGGATGTCAAATTTATGCGTTCTACGGCGAAGCTAGCTGATGGTAGCGTGAGGGCCATAGATCACGACACAGTAGTTAATTTGCAGCTTTCATTTTACGACATCGATCCACAAGAACTAGTGAACCAAGAAGAGAAAGCGGTGAGAGATATTGTGGAGAGAATAGGGGAGAGTATTCCTTGGGGTCCAGAGCAAGAAGTGGCATTGATACGGTACGCAGATTGGAAGGGAGAGTATGTCAGAATGGAGGATGGTGAAGCGGTTGTTGATGAAATCGATCAACAAGAGGGCTTTGACAAGAAACGTGCTACACTCCTTGCCGAGCTGGTTAATCTGAAATCAGATTCAAGGGTAGGATATGTGGCATCAAAGAGGGCTATGCAGATTGTAGATGATGAGTGGGCTGCAACTAGACAGATAATTCCCATTGTAACCGAATTGACAGTGTTAGCTGATGATGCAGAAGACCGAGCCCGTGATGGTGCTGCTAATGGGGTGGCTGTTACGGGCCCGGCTGTTGTTGACTGGAATACAGTAGAACTGCAAGAGCTTACTGATTTGGTCATTGCACCCTTGGATGACATTGAGATGTGATGCATGTAAAATGCATACATGAACTTTGCACTATATCACTCATATTCCAATCATATTTGCATCATATAAGGGTTATACCACTGTTATTTAATGATTTTAGGAAATAAAATAATTGTTTCCTATTTTTATGGAATTAACCCTGCGCAGGCAGAAAACCCTATTTTTTTCCTTTTATGTTTCAGGGACCCAAACGTCGTCAGAAAAATATGGAAAAATACGGAGATCATTATTTTGGAAGGAAGAAGACGTAGGAGCGAAGGAATCAAGCAATTGGAGCCCGAAAGGCCAAAAGGGGGTGGCCCATGCGGCCCCTGTACCTGGCCGCGTGGGGCCCACCATCCTGGCCCTCGGAGCTCCGCAGCCGTCGATCTTTTCTCCCCCGCCTTCGTCTTGACCTAAAAACGCCTATAAAAGAAGTCCCACGGCGTTCTCGAAAACAAGCGCCGCCATATCACAGAAACACGAAAACGAAGATCTGGAGCTGCAGATTGGAGGGGGAAAACTCCGGCGGGGCGCTGCCAGCATGGTCTCCATCTTCTCCATCGACATCTCCACCATCTCCATCATGAAGAGGGAGTAGTCCACCTCTGGACTATGGGTTTGTGGAAGTAACATATGTATCTCTCCCCTCTTTGAGCTTCACTAATTAGTACCGTATGAGCTGCTGAACATGATTACGGTCATATATGTAATTCCTATGTGGTGGATCTTTTTATGAGTTAATATATGTTTGAGATTCCAATGTTTGTTTCAGTTATGAGTATAGATGCATATTATGTACCCCGTTCTTATATACTTGTTATGATCAAGCATGTTTATGAGGGCGTGTGTGGGGTGATGTGTGCATTAGTTGGAGTAACGGGGGGTGGTGAGTGCGGTAAGTTGACAACTGAAATATCGCGATCCACTTGGTGTTTACCTTACTTTGTTGCCTCACTAGGGATAAACAAAAATACCATATGCTACCGGAGATGTGGGTGTGACCATTGCCACTACTCTATGACTAGATCTAGCATGTTCTTATTTTCACTTCATGTCATGATACTTAAAGCTATACTCTGATTTATCTTAATTGCTAAGGTGTTATGATTTAGTTCGCATCTTGGTGGAGTATAAGAGAGATTAATAACCAAAAGATCTCTATGTTAGGACGTGATGCCCATATAATTAGTAACTTGATATCAAACTTTGTGTTGCAATCTCATATGTCAACTCTATGTGTCCATTGTCTGCCACACCATTAAAAGAGAGAGTGCATTTGTGAAACCATGAACCCCGATCCATTTTTAATCATAAGAAACACCTTTCCAACCACTTTTACCACTTTTCCATTTTCTGCCATTATTAAATCCGAAAATACAAAAACACTTTTCCATCTTGCATTCATCATAAAAAACCCAAAAATATCATTTATCATTGTTATCATCATCCTTGCACATTCATTCACCACCATTGCATATTTATTTCTTGTTTGCATTGCATATTTATCTTGATATCATTCATACACCTTGTGCTTGACAACCACAGGTGAGGTTGAGGACCAAAACAATTAACTTTATTTGTAGGTGACCAAAAGAAGGATAGGAAGATAAATCTTTCACTACTGATTCCCCGAGAGTTCGATATTAAACCCTCGAGTCACCCTCGTGGGGAAAACACGTCTTCCACTTACTACATACTCTGCACTTGGAGGCTCAACCTAACCCGTATACTTTTCATTTCAGGTAGCTACTGAAGGCTATCACTTCTACGGGTATCAAGACTGTTTTCTGGCGCCGTTGCCGGGGAATCATAGCTGAAAAGATTTATCCAAGGAAGCTCCTGCTAGTCCTGTTTTCTAGCGCCGATTCATCACAACAAAGTCAACATCACCAACTTGTGCTAACACCTAAGCTTGGGGAGGTTGCACCTACGTGAGCATCATCTTATCCATCTTTACCTTCAAAGCAAAATTATTTGTTTTGTCATTGTCATTGCATTGTCTTGCTTTTGTAATTCGGTTTGCATTGTGAGACACATTTTATTTTCAGTTTTGCATATAAAATTAAAAAATACAAAAAAACTTGCTAAAATGGGAGAAAGAACTAAATTGTGTGACTACACAAACACTCCTAATGATCAATTCTCTCTAAAGCTATTGCCACACCTGAGATTAAAGCTGATAGCTATGAAGTGAGTCCTAGTTTGTTAACTTGATAACTAGGGAACAATTTGGTGGTAGTGCTATGGAGGATGCCTCTATGCATCTTCATGATTTTGTTGAAATATGTGACATGCAAAAGTTTAAGAATGTTGAAAGTGATATCCTAAAATTGAAGCTATTTCCTTTTTCACTTAGAGGGAAAGCTAAAGAATGGTTGCATTCATTGCCATCTGGTAGTATTAATTCATGGGATGATCTTAAAGAAGCTTTTATTAAGAAATACTATCCTCCTGTTAAAATTTTGCAAAATAGAAACAACATCCTTTCTTTTAGGCAAAATGAAAATGAACATGTTGCTATGGCTTGGGATAGGATTAAACTTATGCTTCGAACTTGTCCATCACATGGGTTAATGAATGGACCATATTACACTCTTTCTACAATGGTTTAAACTACATGTCTAGAAACATACTTGATTCTGCTGCTGGAGGTGCTTTTATGAGTAAAACTATAGTTGAAGCTAAAAATATATTGGAAAGCATTTTGCAAAACTATAGTCAATGGCATACTGATAGGGCACCCAATCCTACTAAGAAAGTGAATTCTATTGAGGAAACTAATGATTTGTCATCTAAGATGGATACTATTCTTGCTTTGCTTAATAAACCTAGTGTTGAAAATGTTCCTTTGCAAGAACTAGTTGGTAATAATTCTGAAAATATTGATGTCAACTTCATTAGGAACTATGGTAAAATGGGTATGGGAACAACAATTACAACTCTTATAACAAACCCCCATATGTGCCAAATAAATATGCTACTAGTGGTAATGTTTCTAGTGATTTGGAAAACACCATTAGATCTTTTATATCTACTCAAAAGGAGCTTAATAAGGAATTTATCTCAAAGTTTGAAAAACAAGATGCTTTGTTTGAAAGGGTAGATCAGCTTGCTAAGGAAGTGTCATCATTAAAGAGTATCATTACAGCCCAAAAACATGAGGAAACAATTAAGTATTGCCAAGAAGTTATCAATAGGTCTTGGGAACACATTCATGAGCAAGAAAGAGTTGCTAAAGAATCTATTGGGGTAATGAAAGAGAGAGAAGTTGAGGAAGTTAAAATGCTTAGTGAAGTCAAGGATCCTTTGCTTGACTTAGAAAATTGTAGCTTGCATGAACTAATCTCTATCTTACAAAAGTTTGCAAGTGATCCTTCCATCAACACTAATCAAGCTGGCTTTGGTTCCTATATTGCTAATCATGTCTTGAAAGAGAAAATTGCTAGGTACAACCAAGAGGCCATGATACCACCTAAGCTTGGGGATATGTGGATTCCCAAGGTACTAGTAACTATTGGAAAAGAGACACATCATGCCATACTTGATCTAGGATCTAGTGTCTCTGTCATGTCTAAAGAACTATATGAAGTGCTTGAATTGAAAAATCTTGAAAAATGCTCTATTGAACTTGCACTTGCTGATGATTCCATTAAACATGCTTTAGGGAAAGTAAGTGATGTTATGGTAGAGTTACATATGACTTTTGTGCCTGTGGATTTTCTAATCATGGACATGGGGAATAAAACCTCTAGTCCTATTATTCTTGGAAGACCTTTTCTTCGTACTACAGGTGCTATCATTGATTCAAAGAGGGAACGTAAGTTTCAGTTCCACACAAGAAGTGCATGGAACACTTCCCAAGAAAGGGAACATCAAAGTTCAAGCTCCCTCATGAGCTTCATCTTCAATAAACAACAAGTAAGAAGCCTAGCTATATGGCTATAAAGAAAGCGCTTTGCGGGAGGCAACCCGGTTATTTTTATGTGTGATTTTCTTTGTGTCCTCTTGCTGTATCAAGAGAGTTTGTTTTAGTTTAGTTTCTGGAGTTTTTAATAAAGTGCCAAGTTTTACCCATTTTGGTTTGAAAAGTTGCTTATAGCGTTCGGAGATTTTATTCCTGCACGAATCTGTGCACGGTATGATTTTTAATTCTTATTCTGTAACTCCGAATGAGCTCATATTTGAACTGTAGTTGCAACTTTTCATCCTCTGTATGCATGAATTTTGCAGAATTTTTAGAAAGTTTGGTAGGGTAGAAAAATACGTTTTGCTGCTGCTGTTTTTCTGGACAGATTCTGTCCCATTTTGTTTTATGCATGTTTGAACTTTATCTTGAATCTTTTTGATTCAATGAGTTTATGAGTAGGCATACAACATTATATACTTTCTGGACATTCATATGATGTTTTGTTTAAGGATTATATGCAGCAAGAAACCTATTTGTTTATCACTACTAATGCACCCCACAGAAAAGAAAATGGGAGAAACGGTGTTTTGAAGTTTTTTCACAGGGATTGGAGGAGATGCACCAAGAGTTATCCAAGGATGGTGAAGACCATAAGCTTGGGGATGTGAAGACAACCCCACTGGACCTACACACTCTCGGTTTGCACACGTCTAACTTCTGTTTTTTCGAAACACTTTATCGCATAAACTTGGAGCGTCTTTTTGTTTGTTTTTGGTTTGTTTGTTATTTGTGAGACCACCACATTATCATTTATATGAGAGAGCTACTGGAAATATGGGTTGAAATATGTTGGATGCTTTTATCATATTGGGAAAAGGGATGTTTGAGTTGATTTTTAATGATACATATAGTTGCATGATTCATGAGCTTGTTTATGAGTAATAATTTGCAAATGCTTTATCAAGAGCTATCACTTATTCATGTTTTGATGCTGAAAGTTATTTTACTTTGTTTAACATGGATTAGTTAGTTCTATGGACACTCATGCATGCATCTAGATGGTCAACTTTCTCCCTCTTGCTAGCCCAAACATTCCAACAAGCAAAAACTTGTTTCCAACACCTTCAACCAAAGTTATTCCAGTGAGTCCACCATATCTACCTATTGGCTTTATGCTATTCCGAGTATGTTATCATGATATTTGTGTTATCTATACCTCTGAATGAAAATGTTTATGTTATTGATTGTTATGGGAAAAGTTGGTTATATAGCTCTCACGAACTTGATGCACAACTTTATTTTTATTGCATAAATAAAACATGACCCATTGTGATTAATATATGATGCTAGTGGCTTGATAAATGTCCGAGGTTGGGAGTTAGCCCATATGTGCTGTCACATGCAAAGCTTTCAACATGCTCCTTCATCATTTAGTTGATATCATGTACTTTTGTTTATGGATGCCTATCATGGTGAAATGAGGTGGAAATGAAGTAGTTTAAATGAGTTTGTATAAATGGTTAGAGAGACGCCTGGGCCGCTAATCTAAGCCATGCATCATTCATGGTGGAAATTTACTTACATGCTATGGTGAACCGTCTGTGATGCACCTTATAATAAAAAGCTATTCCAATGGTAAATAAAAAGGGTGTTGAGGTTGTTCATCTTGTTTGTTTGTCTTGTCATTTTGATATGGGCTTGTTCCATATCCTGGGACAAGAGGTACCCCAGTTGACGCTCTTGATGATACTATTATTACTTACAATGATAGAACTTGAACTTGCTTTGTTTCCTAAGTTGAGTAATCATGGTGTAGGTACTTGTATTCAAGGGGCATGAGACACCTAACCTTTACTTTATCAAGCACACTACTCATATTTGCTTTCACATTAAACTTTAATCATTCAAGATGCTATGATAGGGGTAATGAGAGCTTGACACCAAGAATTCCACATTGCAATCATTAACTTAAGTAGAAGAGTTTGGAAGTTAGATGAAACTTATGCATGCTTTACCTCTACTCACATATACATCTTTCCAAAGTGTCCACCTTTTATATTCAGATTTTCATCTACACTCTATGACCAATGTAGGATGTTCTTACTTATCATTATGCATACATGTGGTCCATATTACTATCTTCTATGTTACACTTTGTGAACTATCATTGAACATCCTTGCTTGAATACTTGATATCACTTCATAAACTATTTTGCATATTGCTACTCCTTTGAAGAATGAATCATTTGACTCTATGTAGCAGTAGCAATCATCTTTGATATCCATTGTTAGTGCTATATTGCAAAGCCCATGTTAGTTTTATCACCTTCATACTCGAGGACGAGTATTGGTTAAGCTTGGGGATGTTGATGCATGTAAAATGCATACATGAACTTTGCACTATATCACTCATATTCCAATCATATTTGCATCATATAAGGGTTATACCACTGTTATTTAATGATTTTAGGAAATAAAATAATTGTTTCCTATTTTTATGGAATTAACCCTGCGCAGGCAGAAAACCCTATTTTTTTCTTTTATGTTTCAGGGACCCAAACGTCGTCAGAAAAATATGGAAAAATACGGAGGTCATTATTTTGGAAGGAAGAAGACGTAGGAGCGAAGGAATCAAGCAAACGAAGCCCGGAAGGCCAAAAGGGGGTGGCCCACGCGGCCCCTGTACCTGGCCGCGTGGGGCCCACCATCCTGGCCCTCGGAGCTCCGCAGCCATCGATCTTTTCTCCACCGCCTTCGTCTTGACCTAAAAATGCCTATAAAAGAAGTCCCACGGCGTTCTCGAAAACAAGCGCCGCCATATCACAGAAACACGAAAACGAAGATCTGGAGCTGCAGATTGGAGGGGGAAAACTCTGGCGGGGCGCAGGCCCGGTTCTGGCCCTAGGCGAGTTGGTGCGGTGCACAAGGGCCCATGGTCGAAGGGGGCCCATCCCTACATATATATGTGTATGTATATTGGATATTATTTGGCTGAAAAAACTGTAAAAGGCTAAAGCGCCCTGCAGCCCATCAGGGAAGATGAAAAGGCTAGGCACTACGCAGCTAGCTAAACGAATCCATCGATCAATGGATCAGCTGGCTAGCTGTGCTCGCCTATTCATGTTCCCGCTTCTCGGTTCTCGCTCGCCTGCCTCCTTTCGTTTCCACCTGTAGAAAATCGGACTGCCCAGGTCACCAAGCGCGGCAGCCTCTGGCCAGGCTTTGGATCGGTGTTCGCCGATCGTCCTGATCGTCCTCCTCCGTGGCTCCGTGCATATAGCCAGGTACGTCTGTGCAATCTCTTATACAAAATTACAAGGTGGCATATATATTGGATATTGCAGAGTCTAGATTAAAGTATATATAGGGGCCAATTTCTTAACCTTGCACTAGGGCCCCAAAAGATGTAGAGCCGGCCCTGGCGGGGCGCTGCCGGCGTGGTCTCCATCTTCTCCATCGACATCTCCACCATCTCCATCATGAAGAGGGAGTAGTCCACCTCTGGACTATGAGTTTGTGGAAGTAACATATGTATCTCTCCTCTCTTTGAGCTTCACTAATTAGTACCGTATGAGCTGCTAAACATGATTACGGTCATATATGTAATTCCTATGTGGTGGATCTTTTTATGAGTTAATATATGTTTGAGATTGCAATGTTTGTTTCAGTTATGAGTATAGATGCATATTATGTACCCCGTTCTTATATACTTGTTATGATCAAGCATGTTTATGAGGCGTGTGTGGGGTGATGTGTGCATTAGTTGGAGTAACGGGGGTGGTGAGTGCGGTAAGTTGACAACTGAAATATCGCGATCCACTTAGGTGTTTACCTTACTTTGTTGCCTCGCTAGGGATAAACAAAATACCATGCTACCGGAGATGTGGGTGTGACCATCGCCACTACTCTATGACTAGATCTAGCATGTTCTTATTTTCACTTCGTGTCATGATATTTAAAGCTATACTCTGATTTATCTTAATTGCTAAGGTGTTATGATTTAGTTCGCATCTTGGTGGAGTATAAGAGAGATTAATAACCAAAAGATCTCTATGTTAGGACGTGATGCCCATATAATTAGTAACTTGATATCAAACTTTGTGTTGCAATCTCATATGTCAACTCTATGTGTCCATTGTCTGCCACACCATTAAAAGAGATAGTGCATTTGTGAAACCATGAACCCCGGTCCATTTTTAATCATAAGAAACACCTTTCCAACCACTTTTACCACTTTTCTATTTTTTGCAATTATTAAATCCGAAAATACAAAAACACTTTTCCATCTTGCATTCATCATAAAAAATCCAAAAATATCATTTATCATTGTTATCATCATCCTTGCACATTCATTCACCACCATTGCATATTTATTTCTTGTTTGCATTGCATATTTATCTTGATATCATTCATACACCTTGTGCTTGACAACCACAGGTGAGGTTGAGGACAAAAACAATTAACTTTGTTTTGTAGGTGACCAAAAGAAGGATAGGAAGATAAATCTTTCGCTACTGATTCCCCGAGAGTTCGATATTAAACCCTCGAGTCACCCTCGTGGGGAAAACACGTCTTCCACTTACTACATACTCTGCACTTGGAGGCTCAACCTAACCCCGTATACTTTTCATTTCAGGTAGCTACTGAAGGCTATCACTTCTACGGGTATCAAGATGGCAGACATTTTTGGAATTCCAGTCGATGATAAAGACAAGGAGAAGAAGAACAGGGTTGCGGCTAATGCAGCTTCTGCTTCTGGTTCTCGAGTTGTCGATCCAAAGTTGATGAAGGAAGCTGCGGATGATGTAGATGATGACAATGATGATGAGATGGTAAATGTATATGACAAAGAGAAGCCTCTAATTGAACTAGGAAAGTTTTTTCCAACCATGGCTGAGTTTAGGATGTGTTACAAGACTTTTGCAGTGAAGCGGCAGTTTCACAGCAAGACTCTGTGGACAGATACAAAGAAATTTTATGCGAAGTGCAAAGGCTTTGATGGGAATTCCGATCCTTGCAAGTGGTACATTTCTGCTAGACGCCAACCTGATGGCAGTACGGTCAGAATTAATCAAATCCCCAATGAACATACTTGTATTACTAGTTCACAGAATCCCACCTCCATGACATCACAGGCCTGGGTTGCACAAAAGATCAAACCTATTTTAACCAAAACACCAAACACTACTGCCAAGCAGATGAAAAAAAGACATGGAAGCCAAGTACCCTATTAAGCTGAAATATACCACAGTGTGGAAGGCAAAACAAAAGGCAATGAAAGAATTATATGGCGATTGGGTAAATACCTTCAGGATGCTGTATAGTTTCAAGGCAGAGGTGGATAAGAGGTCACCTGGCAGTGTTGTGGAGATAGATACTGAGGTTGCACCTGATGGCAAGGTATTTTTCTCCAAATTTTTTATGGCTTTGAAGCCTTGCATCGATGGCTTCAAAGCAGGATGTCGGCCATATTTGAGCATAGACTCGTCTTTTTTGACTGGAAAGTGGAATGGTCAATTGGCAGCATGCAATGCTCTAGATGGACACAACTGGATGTTTCCTGTTGCTATTGGCCTGTTTCAATCAGAAATAGAGGCTTCATGGACATGGTTCATGATGCAGTTGAAAAGATGCATTGGGCCAGTGACACCTTTGGCTATACACACTGATGCTTCTAAAGGGCTAGAAAATGATGTCAATGCCGTATTTCCACATGCTGAGAAGAGGGAGTGCTTCGGGCATATGTGGATGAATGTGATCAAGAAACATAGGGGAGAAGATTTTGGGCGACTGTGGCCAGCAGCAAGATCTTACTCGAAAAGGACACATGATTATCACATTGCGAAGGTTATTACAGCAGACCCTGAGTTTCAGCACTGGCTGACAACATACCATTCTCTTTTGTGGTATAGGTCAGGATTTAATACAGCCATCAAGTGTGATCATATCAACAACAATCTAGCTGAAAGTTTTAACAACAAGGTGAAAGAGTTGAAAGACTTGCCTGTGCATGACATGGTTGACCAAATCAGGATCATGATCATGCGGATGTGGGATTTGAGAAGAAGATTAGGTGATGCTATGTCGACGGATAAGCTTCCAGCAGTGGTACAGCAGGTGGTTAACAGGAGCAGAAGTGTTGTAGGGTTGTCCCGATCTTCACGGATTTGGGCGGATTTCACGAAGAACACGAAGAACAAGAGGAAGAACTCGAAGAACACCAAACACAATAGGGCAAAGGAGGATAAATAGCAAGACACAAGCAACCAATTTACCGGTAACATGCCCCAAGGGTAGCCCCCGATCCTCAAGATATGCAAGCACACTTACTCTTAGATTCGTTTATCTCACCGGTCGAATCTGCCGGTTCAACCACCGAGATGGAAGACGAGTAATCGCAACTACAAGGAGGAATTCATCTCCATGCAAGGAGGCCTTGGTTCATCTCACTAAGAGGCATCTCATAAGAGGCAACATCCAAAGGATGGAAAGGAGCTAAGCTGAACTCAATCTCAACATAGTCTAACCCTAGATCTGAACATAGGGGTCCCTATAAGTAGTGTTGACCAAAAAGGGGTAGGTGGGAGAGGTGACACGGGTCCTCCACCCGATCTGCTCCCGCACTGGCGGTAGTACCACTGGGTTAGCCGGTAGTACCGCCGGTGTGGGCAGGGTTCGCTTCAACCCACGTCGGCGGTACCGCTCGGTACCGGAACGCGAGGCAGAACGCGGTTTCCGGCGGTAGGCGCAGCGGTAGCGACGGCGGTAGCAGCCTGGCGGTAGTACCGTTTATCCCGTGGTAGTACCGCTGCGCCTGGGTCTTTTCTCCCTTCTTCTCTTCTTCTTCTTGACTCGAAGCTTGTCCAACTTCCACATCTTCATTCATCGACTCATGGGGCTCCTTGGAGGCTTCATTCCTGAGTATGCATAGGACGCTTGCTTGAGGTAGAAACCATTCATGGAATCATCAAGATCACAAAAGGATAGGAGCGAGTTCACCTTATCATGTAGGGCTTTGACTCGTACTCTTGTCATTGGTCCACTTGGCGTATCATGTGTAGAAACCGAAGGTTGGGCTACATCAAGAAGTCTTACAGATTTAGCAGTTGAGAATTCTTCATTGTGGGGAGCTGAAGTGAGAGATACCAAGACTGGAAGAAGGCATGTGGTTAACACTGAACTGAATGAATGCACTTGCCTCGAGTGGCAACATACTGGAAAACCATGTGAGCATGCCATACTCTTCTTGGCTGGAAAACCGAGAGTAAACCTGCACCCTTATCTGCATGAATATTATTCAGTAGCAAGATTCAAGGCTGCGTATGCAGCTCCAATAGCAGCACTTACAGATCAAATGCAGTGGCCTGAAGTGCCTTTTGATTTTGATATGTGTCCCCCCTTGCCAAAAGAAAGGCTGGCAGGCCTAAAATGAGCAGATTCAAGGCCTGGTTTGAGAAAGGAGGCAGTAGTAAGAAGGCGAAAAAAGATGACAAACCAGAACGGCCTCCGAAAGGTAACAAAGAAAGATGCAAGGAGTGTATGGTACTTGGTCACCGAGCTGGATCATCCAATTGTGCTTACCCTCGTCCAAAACAACCAAAGTAAGTTCAAGTATTTGATCATTTATTTAAATTCAACTGCAATTCTACTCTGTTTTCATACTCTGTTTTATTTTTTTAGAGCAAAGGCTGCAAGTGAGCCCCTCGTTGTGCCATCTGAATCAGTTCCCTGGACAGCAAAAAGGGAAGACAAAATGGCCGAAGAAAGAGAAGTGTGCCATCTGAATCTGTTCTCGATGATGTGGTGCAAACTGATGCAGTTTTGGATGATGTGCTACCATCTGATTCAGTTTTGGATGATGTGGTGCCATCTGATTCTGTTTTGGATGATGTGGTGCCATCTGATTCTGTTCTTGATGCTGCGGTGCAAACTGAAGCTGAAGCTGTTACAGAACTGAATCTGTCAACTGAAGAGGTGTCATCTGAAGACGAAGAACGACTTGTGTGGCCTCGGCCTCGTATGACTCACTCGAAGAAAACCAAGAGCATGAGGGTTTTGTCTGGTGTGCCGACACGATCTAGTGGCCTGAAGAAGAGAAAATCGAGAGCGTGAGATTTGAGATGAAACTTGAGCCGTGAAACTTGTGTAATAATTTGAATTTGAATTTGTGTAATAATTGAAAATTGTGTGAAATATGAACCAACCCTGATTTCTCAGTTGTTATGCTCGTTTTGTGAACAATCCTTCCCTTTTGCTAGGGTAAACATCTCCAACAAGTAATCAGTTCTCCAAAATGAGCTACAAAAGAGCCCCAAAGGTAGCCCAAACAGCCCTATTTCTAATCCTGTCATTTTTTCGACCTTCTCCAAATGATCACAAACTCTAGGGTTAACATCTATTGCACTAATATAGTGTCCTAGACCAATTTTAACTGAAAACTTGTTTAATATTTGGTTTGACTTTTGTTGACCAATTTTGAAATAATCAAAAAATATTCAAAAAAACATAAAAAAAATGCAAATCCAGTGCACATGGTCTTATTTTATCATGTACTAACAGATCCAACTGATAAACAAAGAAGTTTGAGATGTGAGATTTCATACCATATTGAAGCATTTCTTGTTTAATATGTGTCTAGACCTTGTTTATCAGTTGGAGATGTTAGTACATGTCAAAATAAGAGCATGTGCACTGCAATTTATTTATTTGATGTTTTTTTTGAATATTTTGTGATTATTTCAGATTCGGCCAAACTAAAGTCAAATCAGCATTTAAACAAGTTTTAAACACCAAAATGGAAAACTAAGTCTGGATCATTCTTAGTCACACCAAAATGAAGGTTTGGTGAGGTTTTGGACAATTTCATGTTGCAAATCTCAAACCACCTCTCTTCAAACTATAGAGTTCATAGTTTGAGATGTGAGATTTCACACCATATTGAAGCATTTCTTGTTTAATATGTATCTAAACCTTGTTTATCAGCTGGAGCTGCTAGTACATGACAAACTAAGACCATGTGCATTGGATTTTTTTTATATTTTTTGAATATTTTGTGATTATTTCAAATTCGGCCTATTTCACACCATATTGAAGCATCTCTTGTTTAATATGTATCTAAACCTTGTTTATGAGTTGGAGCTGCTAGTACATGACAAACTAAGACCATGTGCACTAGATTTGCATTTTTTTATGTTTTTTGAATATTTTGTGATTATTTCAAATTTGGCCTATTTCACACCATATTGAAGCATCTCTTGTTTAATATGTATCTAAACCTTGTTTATCAGTTGGAGCTGCTAGTACATGACAAACTAAGACCATGTGCACTGGATTTGCATTTTTTGATTTTTTTTGACTATTTTATGATTATTTCAAATTCGGATGCAACGTCGACCGTTCATCCGTGTGATCGCTACCTTCCTGCACATTGGCCGTGCGATCTGGCCCTCTACATGTGAGCTCACACACGATCCGTGGATGGCTCGTTCTGCTACCTGATTGGCTGAGAAGTGGTGCACTCGTCGATCCGTTGGATTGAGCGGACCCTCGTTGACGCATGCATGCCATCGAGTGGGCCCCGCTTCCATGCATGCACGCGCGCAGCGACGGCAGTGCATGCAGACGTCTCAGCTGAGCGATTTCTCGCTGTACGCCGCTTCAACGCGTACGCCACGTAGTATGAGGGCTATTGTTGCTCCTTTTTTTGACGGATCGACTTTTGCGCTGACAGCGGCGGCGGACGACGCGCAACATGTTTGCAGTGTGCACGCAGACCAGAACTGAATCGACCGGCTGCGCGTGCCTCCCAACCATCACATTAAACCGATTTTTACACTTCACCTCCCCACCATCGCATTAAACAAGATCACTATCCGCTATAAAATAGCACCCATTTCTTCTCCAAGTCGCACACCGCATCCCATCTTCCTCCGGGCGCCCTCTTCCTCCAACCCTCTTCTCTCAAAAAAGCAGCCGCCCCGCCCCCTAGCAACCATGCCGGAGTACAGCTCCCCGACCTACCACCTCCCCAACCTCGCGTGGGAGCACCGCTCTACTACACCGAACCTCGTAGAGCATCACCAGCTGTGCGTGTGGGCCTTCTCGAGGTGGAGGGGCGCAAGGGATTTAGCGGAGTTCTTCCTCTCCTCCGGCTTCCGCCACCTCCTTGCTGGCGGGCCGCCCATGTACCGGCTCGAGGAGTTCTATGATGGCAAATCCACCCGCGTCATCGGCTACACCGTCACCTTCACCAACCGCCTCGACGCACTCCACCTCCTTGGGAAGGCGTTTTGGTATGGGTGCGAGTACATCGCATTCACGACCTTCAACGTCTTCACGAACTTCACCGACATCTTCCGCTACCACGGCACCATCCACGACCTCCCCTACGAGAACGACGGGGACGACGAGTGAGCCACCAAGGAGAGGAGCCAAGTTGGAGTCAAGGAGCAAGGAGAACTCTTATTTATTTAGGGCTTAGCCCATTTCCATGTTTATTTCGATGCTAGTTTATTTCCCTTTATTTCTCGTGTAAGGTTCCTAAGTTGTAAGAGGGCACAATCTATAAGTGTGCTAAAAGAAAGTTATGTCGTTATTTATCTTATGTTCCCAAGAAAGGTCCCTTTATTTATCTTATGTCGTTATGTTTCTTAAAAGAAAGTTCATGCAAAATCCGAACAATTTTATAACCTTCTCCAAATGAACTCAAACTATAGTGTCCGTGACCTTTTTTTAGCCAATAATATTTCATTTAACCATTGTTTCGGTCGAATACGTTAAAAAACGGGCCCAACTAGGCCCAACAATATGATTTTTTTTCCTGCACCTATTTTAACGAGCAATCACGGCTTGGCCCAACAACGGGCCCATAAACTTGTAGGTTTTTCTTTTTCGGAAACGGCTAACTGAACCTGTTCGAGGTGTTAACTGAATTCATACGACAAACATAACATTGTTCATACGACAAACAGCTCCTAAATCAAAATCATAACATTGTTCATATGACAAACAGCTCCTAAATCGAAATTTCTAACTCCTAAATCAAAATTTCTAATTCGAACGACAAAGATACACCAAATAAATGGCAATGATACACACATAAAATGCTCCGGCCATCATGTTTGACTGCTTCTTCAATTCCACAACCTGGCTCAACTGCTTCTTCAACTGCTTCTTCAATTTCTCCAACTCCCTATTCAACAAAACATCCTCCAATGGAGGACGATCGGCTCTGTATGAGATCTGCTCCTCCACAGCAGACGAGATGGCAGGGGCATGGGCAGCCTCCTAGATTGGGGGCCACTGAATTGGGGGCAGCAATTCAACAACAAGCCCTCGATCCCGAATGTACTTGTCCATCCACACAAAATAGCCGCATTCCGCCAATTCCTGAAAAAGGGAACGGAAACACTTATTTCCAAATCCATAGTGCAAAATCAAATTCAGGCCAAATCAAGACAAATCAGGACAAACCCTACCTTCCCATCCTTCCCAAGATGCGGGGCGCTCTCGCATTTGACAAATTCCCGACCGACATTGCCCCTCGTCGAGCGCACACATGTCAAGCGCTTAAGTGGATCTAGTCGAGGACAGTCCGGGC